>CM053594.1:190076457-190098257 GCA_028646575.1 Pseudocheirus occidentalis
ACTTCTCCTATTTGGTTTTCAAAATCCTTCTTCAGCTGGTCTATGGCTTGTAGGCAGTCTTCATGTTTCTTGGAAGCTTTTGGTGTGGGAATTCCAAGTGTGTTGTCTTCCTCCTATTCCATGCTTTGATCCTTTTTGTCCCCCAAGATGGAATCTAGAGTTTTATTGCTGTTCTTACTTTTCTTCCTTTGCCTCCTCATGTTGCCAGTCAATTACTTGAATTTTTAGCTCTGTGGAACTCTGCTTTCAGAGGGGAAAGCTCTGTCCCAAATTACTGGGGTTTTTACAGCTGCCATAGGTATCAGGAGACTGCTACAGCCTCCACCAACTTTCACTCACTGAAAACACACCCCAGGACCACCACCCAAGACCACAATACAGATCCAGGCTGCTCAAAGCAAGAGCACTTAGCCTCTGAAAAATTGCTTGCCCCCCCCCCAGCATTCTGCAGCCTGGGAGCTCTAAAGCAGCCCATGGAGTATGATGCAGGTCCTCTGCTTCTACTGCTTCATAGTCCTGGAGGCAGTTTGGCTGGACCCTTTCACTGCAACAAATTTAGCTGAATTCTACAGACCTTTCACTTAGTCCTTGTTTCTTATGGCTTGGTAATTCTGGAAACTGCCACAGCTGCCACTGATCCACTCTCCTAAAGGATCTAGCTGCCAGTAGTCCTGGCCACCCTGGGTCCAAGCTGTGGTTTCAGACTGGGCTGCTTCTGGCTCCCAGTTTGCTGCTATGAGCCCTTCCTGCCGATCTGCCTTCAGTAGGAGATATGATTTTCTGTGTTTTGTGAATTTTGGAGTTCTAAAATTTGCTGAGAGTCATATCCTCATTTGTTAAGTATAGTAGATCAGGTCAACTCAAAGATCCTATTCACACCTAAGTGTTTTATTTCATGATACTGTGAAGTTATGAATACAATTTCCACATAACTAAGGATCATGGCTTGAAATAAGATATGAGAAATTGCAACCCCAATATTCTCATGACTTTCTACAACGATGCTAACCAAGCTTGGAATGGGAAAAGAAAAGTGAACAATGAAGGTGGCAGAGTTGATAATTGACATGGCTGGCATTGTGAAAGACTGAGAGGGAGAAGGATTTGCAGTGATAGTGAAGAACTTGTTAAAATGGTTGAACAGAGAGAAAAAGGGAGCTGATAGAACTGAAAGTATGAAAAATATTGATCTGTTAAATGAAACTAAGATATGTTTTCAAGAAAAAATAAATAGATAAAATATTAAAATAGATAAATATTTAGTTAATTTGATTTTAAAAAAAGGAAGAATAAACCCAAATGACCAATTTTTAAAATGAAGAGAGTGAATTCATCGACAATGGAAAGAAAACTAAAACAGTAATTCAGAACTATTTTCTCCCAGCTGTATGATGATAAATCTGACAATCTAAATGAAATGGATGAATATTTACAAAAAGAATTTTCCACATTAACAGAAAAGGAAATAAAATAGTAAAAAAAATACATTTGAGAAAAAAAAAGAAATTGACCAAGCCATCAATGAACTCCCTAATAAAACATCTCTAGAGCCAGATGGATTTAAAGTGAATTCTACCAAACATTTGAAGAACAACTACTTCTAATATTATATAAACTACTTAGAAAAATATGCAAAGGAGGATCCTACCAAATTATTTTATGATACAAATATGATACTAATACCTAAGTCATCCAGAGCCAAAACAGCACAATAAAAGTATAGAATAATTTCCATAATGAATATACATAGATGCAAAAATTTACATAGGATGTTAGAAAAGTGATCAGAGGAATTTATTACCAGGATAATATACTACGACCAGGTGGGACTGATATCATGAATGCAGTGCTGGTTGAATATTAGAAAAAAAAACTATCAGTATAATTGATCATATCAATAAGAAAATTAACAGAAATCATACTATTATCTGTATAGATTCAGGAAAATACCTGATAAAATGCAACACCCATTCTTATTAAAAACACTAGAGAGCATAGGAATAAATGGAGTTTTCCTTAAAACTATAAGCATTATCTATCTAAAACTATCAGCAAGCATTATATATAACAGGGATAAGCTAAGAGCATTTACAGAAGGATCAGGGGTGAAACAAGGATGCCCATTATCATCACTATTATTCAGTATTATTCACTCATATTCAGTACTAGAAATGTTAGCTTTAACAATAAGAGAGGAAAAAGGAATTGAGGGAAATAAGAAATAAAGAAACAAATCTATCACTCTTTCCAGATGCTAAGATGGTGTACTCAGAAAATCCTAGAGAACTAACTAAAAAATAAAACTACCTAAAAGAATGAACAACTTTAACAAAGTTGCAGGATGTGAAGTAAAGGCACATAAATCATCAGCATTTCTATATATTACTCTCAAAGTATAACAGCAACATAAAAGAAATTTCATTTACAATGACTATAGACAATTTAAAATATTTGGGAGTTCATCTACCAAAAAAAACCTCAAGAACTATGTTATCTGAATTATAAAACAATTTTCAAATAAAGTCAGATCCAAATAATGGGGAAAATAACCATTGCTTCTGGGTATTCTGATATAATATAATAGAGAATTGCCAATTCTACCTAAATTAATTTACTTATTCAGTGTCATAACAATCAAACTACCAAAAAAGTATCTTACAGAGCTAGAAAAAAATAATAACAAAATTAATCTGGAAGAATAAAAGTCAAGAGTATCAGGGAATGAGTAACAAAAAAAGACAAAAGCAGGTTACTTGGCCATACCAGATCTAAAACCATATTATAAAGTGGCAATCATCAAAACTATTTGGTACTGGCTGACAAATAGTGTGCCCATGATTAGAATAGGTGAGATTCACAAGATACATTAGTAAATTACTATAGTATTCTACTGTTTAATAAACCATAAAATTTCAGCTTCTTGGATGAGACTGACTATTGACAAAAAAAAAACAAAAAAAAACTCTTGGGAAAACTGGAATACAGAATGCTAAAAACTAGGCATAGAACAACATCTCACTCCCTACTCTGAGATAATGTCAAAATGGATACTTGATTTTGAGATAAAAGATGATACCATAAGAAAATCAGGAGAGAAAGTAATACGTTATCTGTCAGATCCATAGAGAACTGAAAAATTTATGACCAAAAACCAGAGAGTGGGAATATTATGTAATTTTTAATTTATAATTTTGATTACAGTAAATTAAAAAGCAAAAAGCCAATGTAACCAAGATTAGAATGAAAGCTGGAAGCTGGGAAACGTTTTTTACAGTCAGTGTTTCTGATAAATGTCTTATGCCTCAAATATATAGAAGAATGAATCAAATTTACAATATAAGTCATTCCCCAATTGATAAATGGTCCAAGGATATGAGCCAGTTGTTTACAGATGAATAAATTCAAGTTATCTACAGACACATAGGAAAAACAAAAGTGTTCTAAATCACTATTGAGTCAAGAAATGCAAATTAAAACAACTCTGAGGTACCACCTCACACCTATCAGGTTGGCTAATATGACTAAAAAGGAAAATAATAAATATTGGAGAAGATAAGGGAAAATTGGAATGCTAATGCATTGTTGAATTAGTTGGCTAATCTAAATATTCTTTAGAGCAATTTGGAACTATGTCTAGCAGCCTATAAAAGTGTTCTTACCTCTGACCCAGCAATGCCACTACTAGGTCTGTATCTCAAAAAGATCATGAAAAAGAGGAAAGGACCCACATATATAAGAATATTTATAGTTGTCCTTTTTGTAGTAGCAAAGCATTGGAAATTGAAAGGCTGCACTTCAGTTGTGGAATGTCTGAACAAGTTGCGGTACATTAATGTAATGGAATGTTACTGTTCTATGACAGAGGTTTCAAAACTTAATAGACGTACTGCCATTTTTTCAAATAGAAAAATTGCTTAGCACCCCCATGGAAATTCTTCTTTTTTATTAGTTAATTAATTTAATTTTAATTTTCAACATTCACTTCCATGAGTTTTAAATTTTTTCCCTCTCTCTCCCTCCTCCCTCCCCAAGACACCATGCAATCTGATATGGGCTCCATACATACATTCCTATTAAGCACATTTTCACATTAGTCATGTTGCACAGAACAATTATAATGAATGGGAGAAACCATGAGAAAGAAAACAAAACAAAAAAAGAAAATAGTCTGCCTCACTCTTCATTTTGATTCCATATATCTTTCTTTGGATGGATTTTGGAAACATCATGAGTTCTTTGAAATTGTTTTATGTCCTTGCATTGCTGAAAAGGGCTAAGTTTATTAAAATCAGTACTTACACATGGTGAGTGTTACTGTGTAAAATGTTCTCCTGGTTCTGCTCACTTCACTCAGTATCAGTTCATATAAGTCTTTCCAGGTTTTTCTGATGTCTGCCTGTTCATCAGGAAATCTTTCTTTAAAACTTTAACATTTAGTTTTGATATTTCTTCCATTGAATTTCCAAATGTATACACATCTTAAGTTGACCAAATTATTACAAATTTGTGGGGTCTTTCCTGCATTGAAATTTTGATGATATAATGTAATGACTTGTTTGCAATATGTTACTATATGGTTACATGATTCAATAAATACATACATATGTGTGTGTATGTGTAAATGATGAGCAGAGACATTTCAGAAAAACCTAAAAAGATTTAACTGAACTTATACTAAGTGTAGTGAGCAGAACCAGGAGAACATTGTACACACTGAGAGTGTCAATGTGTGATGATTCAGAAGGAAAGAGTTAGAGGCAGCTAGGCAGTGCAGTAAATAGAGCAGGGTCCCTGGAATCAGGAGAGTCTGAGTTCAAATCCAGTCTCAGGTACTTAACACTTACTAGCTATGTGACCTGGGGCAAGTCACTTACCACCAATTACCCTGCCTTCCCCCCTCCAAAAAAAAATGAAGGGTAGAGTTAGATCTTCTTAGCAATACAATGATCCCTGACAATTCCATAAGAATCATGATGGAAAATGCTATCCACATCCAAAGAAAGAACTATGGAATCTGAATGCAGATCAAAGCATACTATTTGTTGTGATTTTTTTTTACTTTTGTTCTGATTATTCTTCCACAACATGGCTAATGTGGATGTATGTTCAACATGATTGTACATGTATAAGCTAACGAAAAGAAAAAAAAAAGAACTGTATAGATAAAAATTCCAGGTATCTCTAAAGAGAAGCCTTACCTCACCTTCCAAATCTTATTCTTTTGAATAACTTGCTTTTACTCTTATCTTCTATAAATATAATGCAAAAATCTCTCTGATTTCACCATATTCTTTTGTAGAAATGTTTAAGTCTACATCAACTCTCAGAGTCTACCCATCTCAACTGATTGCCAGCCTTTGGTCTGGCTATCAAGTCATAAGAAAGTGTAACCCTTATGTAAATGGGAAGATCTTTCCCATCCAGTAATAGGCCCATGTGACCTACTTGAGTCACATGGAAGGCTGTCGCATGATGCTGTGGTAGGAGGAGCTTGCTGAGTGGGTGGAGCAGGAAGGGGTAGATTGGAGCTGAGAGGAAGTTGGTGAGAGCACCTAGAGCTGAGGGAGAGAGAGAGAGCTAGCAGGGAGTGAGCTATTGGTGTTCATTTGTGGGAAGGCCCTAACAGGGGAAAGCTTGGGAGTGAAGGTACCTCCTGAATTGCTATTGTTCATAGATTTCTTTGTTGTTAGGATGGATTTGGCTTGCTGGTCTGGGGATTTGGCTTCCTGGTGTTTGAATAAATGTTTTGGTTGTCTTCCATGTGGAGAGCTTCTTATATTTTGCAATTCAGACTGTTGCTGGCATATTCATAGCTGCCATAGGAACTGTAAATATCATGTTGGTGCTACAGAAAGGTAAGGAATAAGAAGAGAGGTGAAAAATGACTATTTTTCCTAAGGAGCTAATATGAGAGAGATGCCATCACCAGTTATTTTTTGTTTTTTATGGGCTCAAGTTCAAGTATATGTATAGGCTCTATCAAATTATAGCATAACAGAAGAGGATTATAATTTGAACAACCTTAAAGCCCACATTCTATCCTTTGTATATTCCCTTCAGTCAAAGAGAGTGAGGTGGTCTTTTCCCTTATTAAGACATTCATCTTCCCTTCCTTTAACTCATACCTTTTCTTCCCACTTCCTTAAAATCTTACTCCTTTTCTTTTCCCTTTATACAATCTCTCATCTAGTAATCATATTTTCTCTCGGTGTTTCATTTTAACCTCCATGTAAGACTAGAAAATACATGTTTTTAGCTCATTCTCTTCTTTCTTATGAACTCGAATTCTACAATTTCTGCTGATTTTTGAACCTTTGTCCGTGAAAAGAGCATTTATTCTACTAAGTTCAAGCCTGCCCTTCCTCTATCTGTAGGGCCTTGGGCATAGTACTTGACTTTTAAGGGCTTCAGTTTATTTGCATAATATCAGATGAAGACATGTTGAAGGTATAAGGTCCCAATCACCTATAAAAGTATATTAATCCTAAACATAAAAATTAGAGATTTAGCCCCCAATTTGGTGATAGCTCTCAATTTGGACAAGAAGCCTAGTTCATGATTGTCAACTGTGCTTTCTGTTTATCACCTCTTATTGACAAATGTGTTCTAATTTTCTAGGCAGTACCAGTTCTGGTAATGCCACTGAGTGCCCTACCACTGTGACAATTGCGCATTTTTAAATGTCAAATGAACTTAATCCTATTCCAAAAATTCAGTGTTGTTATCTCTAGTAACTTTTCACACAATTCTTTCAGTTTCACACAGTACTTTGTACATGGTAACATTTATCTGTTCCAAGTAATGGTAAGTAAAATATTATAAAATTTGGATGAGGTGTGGAAAATATTTCGTTATGTTTTTAAATAAAGCAATGATCAGTAAAATGAAAGGGATATATAAAGAAGTTGCTACATTCAATTTAGTAATTCTCAAGCAGACAATCAGAAGCCAATTGGTGTACTTTGAGGAAACAATGATTGTGTCCCTGAAACCAGCTCTTTTCTCAGAGGCTTGGAGTTATTGTTGAGTCATTTCAGTTGTATTCAACTTTCTGTAACACTATTAGGAGTTTTATTGGCAAAGACAATGGAGTGATTTGCCATTTCCTTCTCCAGTTCATTTTACAGAAGAGGAACCGAGGGAAACAAGGTTAAGGGACTTGCCTAGAATATCAAAGCTAATAATTATCTGAGACAAGATTTGAACTCAGGATAATGAGTCCCCCAGGTTTCAGGTTTGGCAATCTATCAATGTACTACCTAGCTGTCATAATTTTTATAAGAACATAGATGTTGTAGTGATGATGATGATAATGACAATGATGCTGATGATTATTATAACTAGCACTTATATAGGTTACAATGAACCAGTTGTTGTACTAAATTTTCTACCATTCTTATCTCATTTGATCCTCACACTAAATGTGGGAGATAGGTGCTATTATTGCTCCCATTTTACAGTGAGGAAACTAAGGCAGAAGTGAAGTCACTTTGTCAGATCTTATAACTCATGTTGAGTTAAAGGTATCTGTGTTAGAGTAGGTAGAAAATATATTGGTTTGGATTTTTGTCAAAAAACATTACATTTCTTCTTTGAAATGAATTGATTACGAAATAACAATACAATGTAAAGTACTATAATATCTAAGAAATTCATAATTCTTTAAGTTTTATAAAGTTATTCTGACAACAACCACATGAGGACCTGCATATATATATATATGTGTGTGTGTGTGTGTGTGTGTGTGTGTGTGTGTGTGTCTGTCAACATTAATTTCTCATAATAATGACTTTTATACCTCCAAATTCTCTACCAAACACTATTCAGAGAATTGTCTAATTGTGCTAGATACTTCAGGTCTCATTAATCACATTTTAATCTAGGATCACCTAAAGCACATCTCTATTTCAATAACATTTCCTGATAGTGTCAATATTTTTATTATTACAAATTCTATATCCCAGAAAAGTAGTTAACTAGTATCCATTTATATACCCACTTGCAGATAAAAAAACTGAAACACTAAAATTTATATACATTCCACAGCAAAGATCGAATTTCATCTAATAAACTAATTCTAATTAGGAACAAAGTATAAGGCATAATTGCAGATGAACTTACTGCTTTAGTACCTTATCTGGTACTTAAAAAATCTTAAAAGAAACATTCACTGGAGACATTATTTTACTTTTCTCTTTAAATGATGTATTATATCATGTTAGAAAAGAAAGGAAAAGACTATTTTACTTCATAGGTAAATATATAAATTAACATTTTGTAAACATACAGTCACTTCAGAAATTTCAAAAATGAAAGATTCAACTCTGATGTTGACTCGTGAATGACTTTATAATAATAATTTGAGTAGGAAGGTGGAGCCAAGATGTCAGAGTAAAAGCAGGGACGTGCCTTGAGCTCTCCCCCAAGTCCCTCTAAATACCTGTAAAAATTACTCTAAACAAACTCTAGAGCAAAAGAACCCACAAAATGACAGAGTGAAAGAAATTTCCAGCCCAAGACAACCTGGAAGGTCAACAGGAAAGGTCTGTTGTACCAGTATGAGTTTACAAGCAACTGAGAAATAATATATACAGACAATCGTGTAGAAATCTATCTTGCCCTACATAGAAAAGAAGAGGATAAGAGAAGGGCAGGGATAGAAGGGAGGGGAGATTGGGAGAAAGGGTAATCAGAATGCATGCCATATTGGTGTGGGGGGAGGGGAGAGATGGGGAGAAACTTTGGAACTCAAAATCCTATGGAAGTGAATGCTGAAAACTAAAAATGATTGAATGAATGTATGAATGAATGAATAAATGCATAAAACAATAATTTGAATAAGAAAGGAAAGAGATAAGGATTATCATATTTGAAAAAATGAATGTTTTGGTTTTATGATTTGCATTGTTTTTATGTTATGAAATCAGAGATTATATAGTACAACAATATGTTGATACTGATGATTTGAATGTTACTGACACAACAAGCCCCAGTTGTCAATTATATTCATTCTACTGATACTCAAGCCAACTGGATTTAAGAAGGTGATATAAACAAGTTTCACAGCTCTAACGAGATTTCCCCCCCAAAAGCTGTGGAGGTACCACAGTGACAATGAGTGACAGCCTGTGTCTATTCTTCAACGCCCATTCTAGCTAAGTAAAGAGGGGCTTGCAACAACAGTAAGCTAATTATCAGGGGAAAATTCTTCAGTCATAACATAACATGATTTGTTGAGGCTTATACATTTCCACTTTTAGGAGATGCAAAAAAGTTTAAAATTTGAAAAGGTTACTCATTTTTAAGTAGAATATAAAAATATACACATCATACAAAACATTCAGAGACATGGCATAATTAATTATGATGCTGATTATAAGTCAAAGGAGATTTCTGAGAAGAGTAGGGGAAAGCTGAAATTGAATATGTGGTACTTCTATTTAAACCTAGATAGGCGGGGACATACATATTTGAGGGAAAGTTTGAGACAACTTAGCAAAGGTCTAGAGGTTAAAGTAAAAGTGGCATTCAAACTTCATCAAAAAGAGGCTGCCTATATTGCAATTCAATAATCTTTTGGAGAAGTGGGGCATCATAGATAAAATGCTAGAAATGGAGTCAGAAAGACTTGAGTTCCTGAAGTACCACCTCATACCTAACAGATTAGTTAATATTACAAAAAAATGAAAATGATAAATGTTGGGAAAATAGGAACAGTAATTCATTGTTGGTACGGCTGTCAACTGATCCAATCATTCTGGAGAGCAATTTGGACTTATGTACAAAGAGCTATAAAAGCACTTACTCTTTGATCCAGCAATACAACTACTGGGCTTGTATCCCAAAGAGATTATTAAAAAAAATTGAAAAGGGTCCACATGTACAAAAATATGTATAGCAGCTTTTCTTTTGTGGTGGCGAAGGGTTGAAAATTTAGGGGTTGTCTATTAATTAGGGAATGGCTGAGTAAGTTGTGGTATCTGAATATAATGGGATGCTATTGCGCTAGAAGAAATGAGAAGCAGGATGATTTACTATAGACCTGGAAAGGCTTACATGAACTGATGTTGAGTGAACCAGAAGAACATTGTACACAATAACAGCAGCATTGTGCAATGATCAACTTTGGTAGACTTAGCTCTTCTCAGCAATGCAATGATATAAGATGATTCTGAAAGACTCCTGATAGAAAACAATATCCACTTCCAGAGAAAGAACAATGAAGTTTGAATGCAGATCAAAGCATACCATTTCCTCTTTTTTTGTGTTGTTTTTGTTTCTTTTTTTCTTTCCTGTGTTTTATCGCTATTGTTCTGATTCATCTTTCACAGCATTACTAATGTGGAAATGATTGTATATGTATAGGCTCTATCAGATTGTTTGCCATCTTGGATAAGGAGGAAAGGAGGGAGAGAGAAAAAAGGAATTAGAACTCATAATCTTATAAAAATGAATGTTGAGGGTGGCTAGGTGATGCAGTGAATAGAGCACAGGCCATGGAATCAGGAGAACCTGAATTCAAATCCAGCCTAAGACACTTAACACAAAAAAAAACTAGCCATGTAATCTTGGGCAAGTCACTTAACACCAATTTCCCTACATTCCCCCCTCCAAAAAGCAAAAAAAAAATTTTAAAAATGAATGTTAAGAATGATTGTTACATATAATTGGGGGAGAAGGGGGAGAATCAAATAATATTAAGTGGGGAAAAAAACATAGATCTGAGCTCAATTCCTACCTCAGTCACTGACTCTCCAACCCTGGGCAAGTCACTTAATTTCTTACCAAATTAGATGAACAATAATTTGTAAAATTTCTGAAGAGGACTGATAACATCATGATGGTGATGTCTTGACTTCAGTGTTAGTTGAATTTAAGTGAGGAAGAGCAGTGCAAAGCTTTAGCCTCACTCTTTCTTGCAGAGTCTTTGGAGTCCAGTGGTAAGACAATAGTCAAGACAACTAGTGATGGCCTAGGATGCAATTTGTAAAACAGCCAATAATACACAGTAGGTAGCCTTTAATATAATGCTTTAAAGCTCATGGAACACTTTGCAAATATTTCATTTTATTCTCACAATAACACTGGAAATTTGATATTATTATTCCCATGTAAGTATAATAAAACTGAGGCAGAGAGACAGGGATTACAAGCTCTCTTGTAGGATCAGATGAGATAATATGTAAAGTCCTTTGCCGACTTTGAGTGTATATAAATTCTGGCTATTTTTATTATTATACTGTTATCTGTTAAGTAAGAATACTAAAAGTACACATCTCAGAACCATTGTGAGGTTAAAATTAGAAAATTAATGTAAAACATGTTGAAACATTTATTATTATTATTTCAAATGAAGCAATGAGAAATGAGAAACCAGTGAAGATATTATGATGGGTTCTGTAAACCAAGCAGAAGGGTTTATAATTGATGTCATTGTAAATAGCAAGGGGATGGACGGAAGGAATGTGACAATGTTGGGCACTGGAGAGATGAATCAGTCTCTTTTGGTCAGTGTATGGATGATATATTTTGTCTAGCAGCAGGGGGTTTGTTTATAGGGCAGGGAATAGGACATGGAAGGGGAAGAAGAGTGTGTGTTTGTGTGTGTGTGTGTGTGTGTGTGTGTGTGTGAAATAAAATCATGACTGCTTACATCTGCATAGAATTTTATGCTTTTCATGGTGTTTTATATGCATTATCTCATTTGGCTCTCACAACAACCCTGTGAGATGGGTGTTGTTATTGTTCTTAGTTTATAGATAAGGGAATAGGTGGGGAAAGATTAAACGACTTGCTCTGGGTCATACAGATCTAAGTATCTGAAAGAGGATTCAAAATCACATATTTCCTATACCAAGTGTCACATTATCCACTGAGCTGAGCTGAGTCTAACTGCTGGAGTTTATATGGATTTATCCAGCATCTTGTGTTTCAAATATAGTGCTCTTAAGCTGAGGCTTCCACCTCAACATCATGGAAAGAACCACTAGGCTATTCTGCCCAAGTGATATGATCCCAAGGTAGAGCAAAAGATTCTAGAAAAGAGAAAGATGAATGGAAAGAACCTATGGACATAGAAACATATTTAAACTCTGGTTAAAAACAAACAAAAATCCCTCAAGGCTTAGGTATACATCAATCATGAAGACAAGTGGCTTTCTCACTACAATTAATTTAATCAATTCTTACTAAACTGAAAAGTGTTATATTTACTATTGTAACTAGCATTTACATGGTGCTTAAAGTTTGCAAAGCTTTTTGTAAATAGCATCTCATTTTATAAGCACAATCTCCCTGGGAAATTAGGTGCTATTACTATTACCATTTTGCAGATAAGGAAACTGAGGCAGGCAATTGTTGAGTGATTTGCCAATTATTTAATGCCTGAATCTCTATTTGAACTCAGATATTCCTGGTTCCATGTTCAACTACTTGCTGTAGTACTGAGGTAGGAGCAATAATAGCTCACACTTATATAGTGCTGTAAGGTTTGGGAATCACTTTAGAAATATTAACTCATTTTATCCTCATAACAGTGGTGAGTGTGAGTATTACTGTTATCCCCATTTTACATATGAGAAAACTGAGGCAGCAAGAAGTTAAATCTAAAGTCCAGAGGTTTTATGAGTTGTTTCTTTTTTCCTTTGTGAGACATGATCCCTGTGAACCATGAATCATAGTTCCCTTAACAAAATGTAGCTTCGGTAAAGGAGGATCTATTTCATTTTTGTCTTTTAATTCATATTACTCAGTAGCTGCCAAATAAAAGCTGATTGATTGATTAATCAAATGTCATCTATTTCATAAAGCATTCTGATTTCTTTCTTGCCCTATTGGAACTTCCCCCTCATATCTAACATAGATATTTCTTAACTCTCTAACACCCATAATAGTGCAAATAATACTAATCTATGTTGGTATTTAATTCACCTAATTATACTGTGAGTATCTAGAAGACAGGGGCCATGTATTATGTAATATTTGAATTTCTCCAAATATTTCTCCTAGAACAGTGCTCTACATGTTATACTCTAGAAGTTTGTTGGCAGTTGAGTTGTTTCAATCCTGTCTAACTCTTCATAATCCCACTTGGGATTTTCTTGGCAAAGATACTGGAGTGGTTTGTCATTTCCTTCTCCAGATCACTTTATAGATGAGGAGCTGAGGCAAACATAGCAAATGTTTTCCCCAGGGTCACAGAGCTTCTAAGTGTCTTAGGCTAGATTTCAACTCAGATCCTACTGAGTACAGGACTGGTAGCATCTACTGTACCACCTAGCTGCCCTACCTTAGAATACACCCTGACACTTTTACTGTCATATTGTAATAGCAACAATTAATTCATGCAGACAAGGCTAATTTCTCTTTAGAAGGTATTCAAACTCTCCTCAAGGTATAATTCACCCAAGGCACAAATGCCAGAACCAATACTGTAGCTTTCTGGTCATCAAAGTACAAAAGCTATCCCATGCAAAGTTGAGTTCTTCACCCTTTCCCTTGGACCTATTATAGTCATGTGGCAAAGGGAAGAGGGATTTCTCTAGCACGTTTTTGGATGTGTTGCTATATTTCATCCTCATAACAATCCTGTGAGTTAGGAGCTATAGTAATCAGTATCATTACTTTCTTGATGAAGAAACTGAGGCTCAGAGAACATAAGTTACTTACGGTGTAGACTGTCATAGCTAGTAAATGATTTGCCTATAGTCTCATGTCTGGAAGATGGGATATGAATTGAGGCTGACCTGATTCCAAAGCGAGCACAGATGGACAATTATCTGAGCTCAGACATTTGTAATGGGAAAAGGATGTGCTGGGTTGTATTCAGAAATAAAAGGCTGTTTTTATGAGCCCAAATCACTACTCTTTGTTATGAAAACTCATGTCTTTAAGATCAATATTGAACTGATGAAACTATTTCCATGTTTCACAAAACACAACAAAATCACAAAAGGTTTCTAATTATTGACCTTTCTGGAGGTCTAGTGAAGCCCAAGAAATCTTGGAAAAGTTTTTTTTAATATATAAAATAAAATACATTAAGACATAAAATATAAAGGAAATTAGTTTTTACTGAAATACATAAAAACATTTTTAAAGTCCACCACCTCCAAGTTAAGTACTACTGCATTTAATTGTTAAGATGATGATTTACATGTGAGAAGCTTCTTAATTTTAGAATATTTCAAATGATTTTCTCTATACATTTAAACATACAACTGAATACAGTGGCTTGTGGCAGGGCCACCGTGGCCATGGTGCCATCGTAAAAAAATCATGTTGGACTTGTAAGAAGCAGTATCTTCATCATGCGTCTTTCTGCTTCATAATGTATTCTCCCCATCTCTATGCTAGATATCCTGGTTTAAGTCCACTTTTTCTAACACTATTTTCCATCGACCAGTAACCCAGTCTTAGAACCTAGGTGTCATCCTTGACTTTTTACTCTCTTTCATCCCCAATCTACTGTCAAATTCTTGGAATTCTGCCTTCAAAATAATTCATATCTATCCTCTTATTTCCTTTGGCACTGCCACTGCACTGGTGAAAGCCCTGACTTTTGTGCTGGATTTACTGCAATGACTTCCAAGTTAGTCTCTCCATCTCAATTCTCTCCTCAGTCCAGTCCATGCTCCACTCAGACATTAAAATGTTCTTCCTCAAACACAGGTCTGCATATCACACACATGTACACACACATACACACACACACATTCTCCCCCTCTCATTTCTATCTGATAAATTCAAGTGGCTCACTATTATGTTTAGGATTAAATATAAAATGATCTTTGTCTTTTAAAGTCTTGCATAGCTTACCTTTTACCTTTCCAGTTTTATAATTTACTCACATCCATGTACTCCTTTATTTATGGTTGTTCTCCATGCTTTGAAATTCTTCTCTCCTTCTTTTTAGTCTCCCACCAACTGAAAGAAACTTTTCCCTATCTTCCTTAATATTCATGTCTTTCCTCTGGGAATATCTCTGATTTATAAACCTTGTTTTAAGTAGCTGTTTTCATTTTGTATTCTTTCAATAGATTGTGAGTTCCTTGAGGACAGAGTCTGTTTTGCTTTTCTTTATATCCCCAATACCTGACTTTTAGTAGGTGATTAAGTCATGCTTGTAGAGGAAATTTGACTACCAACTTATTTGCTGGATTTTCCATTTCCAGAGACTTGCCCTAGAATAGCCTCTAGTTTACTGTGTAAATGCAAACTAGGGAAACAATGGAGATGGGATAAAGAAGAAAATATTTCTCACAGGCTGGTGATCACCTTAATGAGTTAACACATATTTAAATCTATTTCCTTTATCTCTTCTTGGAGTAGATATCCATTATTGACACTAGTTCATGAAATAGATTATGTTAGTTCTCTCTGAGAGGACCTCTCTGAGGTCCATTGACTTGGTGTGTGTGGTTTATATTTTGAAAACTGCGTTTCCTTATAATTAGTTTCCTTTGTAATGATCTTAATTTTATGGATTTAAAAATGTTATTCTAAGAAAGAAGTTATAGGGATCAGGCTTTCCATAGTGCCAAAAGTGTACACACACACACACACACACACACACACACACACACACACACAGACACCCTGAAAACCTTGACTACAAATGCAGATTCAGATTACAAATGTACAAAGGAAAGAATTATCATTTCCCAGGGAAGAACATATAATTCTAAGTGGCAAATCTACCTTGAATGTGGGTAATGAGAGTAGCCTTTTCAGGTCATCTACACATGGAATCAAAGAGGTTGATTAGTATTGAGGATTAAATTGGTAATGACAATATTGCCAAACAGGCCTACTTCCTATTTGCCTGTAGAGTGCTCCCTCTAACATGTCTGACTCTGAGCATTGCCTGCATTATATTTTATCCTCACCTCTACCTTAATTACTTTAGATTCCTTTGATAGCGCAGAAGTCATTTGTTCATGGACCCTATCATTATCTCTCTAGTCTCTATTGCCCATTCTCATGGAAGACACTGTATATTTACTCTGAGTGTATTTTGTATTTGATTATCTACATTCATGTTGTTTCTCTCAAATGCATTTACATACTTGGAGAGAAAGAGCTATTCTCTCCCATTTTCACCCCCATCCCAAATACCAATGACACAGAAGACACTCAATAAATGTTTGTTATGGGCAGATACCCAAGGGAAGGGATGATGTCTAATTCCATTGCAGTACTGATGCCTTAAAGCAAGGAGAAGGTGTGATAAACATAACTCTGTGATGAAAGAATTGTAATGAAATTGAGAAATGAGGCAGCCTCAGATTAAGTTACATTTTACAGATATCAATATCTCCTTTTTTGTAATGTGTTTTCCCTGACTGTTCCAGCTGTTACGGAAGTCAAGAGGTTAAAGAGCAAATGAGAGATAAAAATCATTATCAGAGGGAAAAAACCAGGATGGAGAGAAAAAGAAGAATGCCTGGCCCAGTCTGAACTAGGATGACTTGAACTGGGCTGGTCTTGCCTGTCCTGGACTGAAGGATGAATCTGTAGTTGTAGAAATTAATCATGGTAGGTTTAATTTTGTTATTTTCTGTAAGCAGAAAATATATTATATATATGCATATACATATCAAATATGAAATGGATATGTACCCACATACTTCTCACTTGAGGTGTGTGTGTGTGTGTGTATTATGTACCACATTGATAAGGTTATTTTGAACTCATATTCAGATAAGATTTCATTGTATACCGTCAGGAGAAGAGCTAGCCTCTAGAAGCCCACAAGAACTAAAAACTATCTGAAACCAGTGAAGATTACCCAATGGCTCCCAAAGGACAAGCTCAAGGAGACCATTTCAAGAACTGGAGAAGAGTCTATACCCCCAAATTTGGACCAAATTTGGACTGACCATATGCAGGACTATGCCAAGGATTGTCAAAAATAAACAACAATATAGGTGTGACATATGTGTCTCTTATTTTTTTTTTAATATTTGTGGATTAGGAGAAGTGATGACTCAAACTCTTTTGAAGAAGGGAGAAAGCACAACTCTATAGTGTTAAATACAAAGACCTGTATTTCTAGGAGAAATTGGTGTTTTATATATGAAATGCTGCTTTCCATCACTATATAGGCCAAGAAAGCAAAATAATAAAGACATCTTTTCTCTGTTACTCACAACCCTGGAAAGTCCCAGTGGAGAGGCAAGAGTAAGTTAATTATTTTTTGTTTGTTTGTTTGTTAGTTTACTATGTTCAGTTTTGTTTAGTGACTGATACCTCAATGCAGAGGAGGAAGCAGGCAGCTGCGTGGTAGCTGGGAAAGATGTTCACTTGAAGATCTTGCCTTGATTGAAGGGCTTGCCCACCTGCTGGAAGGCCCATCCCAGGAGAAGTACTCTGGAACCATGGCCCGGGCCTCCTCCCTGCCTGGATCCAGCTTATGCCACATGTAGGACTCATAGTCTACCTTCCAGTCTGGATTTAGCTGGAAGGCCAATTCCTGGCCCCAGAAAACCCAGACTCCAGAAATGGTGCTGCTATTGTTGGTGCCAAAAAGAATGACTCTGGCAAAAGCATTCTTCCTCAGCTTGTCCAGGCACTGGAACATTCCAGTGATGAGGGTGTATCTCATGAAGGTCTGGCAGAGCTGCTGGGGGAAGCGGTACTCAGTGTACCACAGGGACCAGCTGTCATGGTCAAAGTCCTCCCTGAAGTACAACAGGGCCACTATCAGAGTGTCCTCTTTGGAGTACTTTCTCTTAAACTAAGCCAAAACAAATGTGCTCTTGGGCAAAGGGATCTTTGGCCTTGGGTTAGCACCCAGGGCCTGGTCACTCTCATCCATCTCCTCCCCAGGGCCAGGGGAGATGGCTGCCTTCTTCTCTTCCTTCTGCTCTGCCTGGGCCTTCAGTTTCTCTTCTCACTGTCCTTTCTCTTTTCTTGGGATTGCCTTCTTGGGCTGAGTCTCAGCAAACTTTTTAGCATCAAATGATGCCATCTTCTCACAGAGCTTCACCTCTCCCAACATTTCCCAGAACTGGGGCTGGTGGATGCAGGTGAGGAACCAGTGGTTGGTGTTGGGGAAGGCATGCCAGAATGATGGCTCTAGGACCTGCTCATAGAGCCAAAAGAGGGTGCCCACAGCTGTAATTTCAGCTGATGTCACACACTTCTCCACCAGGAATGTCTGAGTCTTCAGGTGGGTATCAAGGAGACCCAGAACCCACCTCACCTCCTTTTTCACATTCTCTGTAGCCTGTATGTTGTGGCACATGATGCCCAGAGTGGGGAACACTCAAGAACTGGCTGGAGGAATGATGTCACTGTCAACAAAGCTCACCCACTAGATCACCCAGGCAGCTGGCTCCAGGGTTGAACCTCAAACATCATTGTTGCTCATAGTGTGCAATGGCATTGCTTTCAAACACACAGAACCCATCATCACCCTCAAATGCTGGAACCTTGCCCACAGGAAATTTCTGGAGGAATTCAGGGGTGCAGTTGGTCTGACCAAAGGGGAATCGGGGAGATGCAGACAGCACGGGGACTTGTGCCCCAGTGTACTATGCAGCAATGGGGGCCTTGAAGTCCTGCCAGTTTTCAGGGTCCCGGCTGCCCTGGTGATTCCACAGAGAAAGGGCAACTGAATTATTTTTACATCACTTAACAGACCTTCTTTTTCCCTAACCCCAGCTGTTCCCTGCCTATTTTTTCTAAATGAACTTTGGATACCTGGAATGGTATTTGTCCTTGATGATACTATTTCCATATCACCTGGTATAGGGAGAAAACTGGAATGATGCTGATGTTTAGAAGATTAAGCCAGCTACCAGAATCTGAGAAAACTCTACCAAGAAAAAAGGATGTAGACATGGTTATGATGTAAGAAAGATTAAATCAGAGTCTATGCATAGTGAAGCCTGAAGTTTACTGTGTATGATAAATAAACAAATAAATAAATAGATAAATAAATAAATAAATAAATGACTACATAAGTGAGTAAGTAATCTGAAAATACTTTATAAAGGTCATATTTTTGTTAATTACAAATGTATTATGAAGCCTGATCACTTTTAGTAGTTTGCATCTAGCTAGAATGCATGGTGATTCTCTTTATTACTGTTTTGACAAAAGTTCCTGTCCTAGGGCTCACAATGATTCTTTAGGAGCCATTGCTAAAAACTAACCACAAGTAGCTAGGACAATGATGTAGATACCTCTACCTAGCATTAGGGAGATGTAAAGCCACACACAAGCAACATTCCATATGATTGCCTCTGTGAACAGCTTTCAAGGTTCTGATTATATAGTACAGTGAATTCTCTATTCAATAACAAAGTGCAAAACATTCACAGAAAATCAAGGTATAGCATTCAGAATGTTAAAACATATAACATAAAATCAAAATAAAACATTCACAATGACATAATAACAAAGCAATTTATCAATAGAATGGCCACATAATTTTCACCAAAGTGGTCACATAGTTTAAACAAAGAACAATGATTTAGTCAGTCAATCACTTAGTGATTCAGTCATTCAGTGGTTCTCTTTTAAACAAGGTACATTCATTTAGACAATCAATCATTTAGTTAAGTCCTTAATTCAACAAGTCTTAAGGAAGCAATTCTCCTTAATCCTTAACTCAATCATCCTCCTTAAGGGACACAAAAGTACAAAAGTCAAAGTCCTCTACCCATGGGTGCAATTAGATTACAACTTCAATATTCACTACTCAGTACCCTCCTAAGGGGTAGTGGAAAGTACAAAAGACATCCACTCCTAGGTCACAAGTAAATTACAATTTCATCAGTCACTACTCAGTACCCACAGAGAGGTCTTTTCATCTTGCCTTAGGGCAGGTAGCTCCTACCTGAATACACTAAAGTGTTACCTGGGTTCAAAGGCAGACAGTTCCGCCTTCCTTGTCCAGCTCTCTGTGTAGTTCCTGTTTCCACATTGAAGCTCAAAGTATCCATTCCATTTCAAATCCTTCACAATCTCTGTTCCTGGGAAGACAAGGCTTATCGAAGTCACAATCACATTCATGCACATTAAGAAAGCCACAACAACATTTGTACAAAATACCAGCATCACAGTCATGCTTCCTCCATCTGCAGCAGCTCCAGCTGACCCATGGAAATCCTCAGAAGCTCTAGCTGGCTCTCAGAAATCCTCAGAACCATAAGATCAGTTCTCAAATTCAGAATCACTTTATCCATCCTCCATGTGGCTTGCTCCAAGAAGTTCTGTCTTAGTTCTCAATTCTCATTGCTCTTCTTAGTTCTTCTCAATTCTCAGTTAAGTCTTCAGACCAGAAGCAGCTGCCCTGCCTCCATGATGCTTACCCCAGGAAATTCTGACTGTCTGGCTTGTGCTCTTCCTTCTATATGGTATAGCTCCTCCCTGTTCATCCCCTTACTGCTCCATCAGCAACAGGGCTTCATACCTCTTGTTTCTTTATAGAGGCTTAATTTGGAACTAGATGCTAAGTGCCCGTCAGCTTCCAATACAAATTGATCTTCAAATTTCATTACAATTTCAGGAACCTGCGGCCATATGGCCCTCTGGATCCTCAAGCTGGCCCTTTGACTGAATCCAAACTTCACAGAACAAACCCCTTTAACAAAAGTATTTGTTCTTTTAAACTTGGACTCACTCAGAAGACCACACTCAAGGACCTGGAAGGCCACATGTTGCCTCAAGACGGTAGGTTCTCCACCTTTGATCTACACTTTACAACTCCCACATTATTCTTGTTTGACACCTAAAAGTAATGACCGGGATTTGGGGGGAAAAACAAAACTTTGAAGTAATTGCTAATGGAGCAGGTGGCCCTACTAGAAGCTTGAGTATAGACTAGTCAATTCTGTCCTCTAAGCACCCAAAATACAACAGAAAGTGCTCTTACAGAATATATCAACACACCTTGAGACTTAGGTATTTGCATAACCATGTGTGTTTTTAAATAAGCATAGAAGGAGAAGGCAGTGCCTGTAAAATGGAAAAGCAGTTGGGTCATTCATGAAGTAAGACACAACTAATGCATTGTCCAAGCAGTACATAGGTAGTTTCAAGCTATTAAAATAACAAGGTAGCTTCCAGGGTTAAACTTTATTTAGGTAGATCCATTATACAGGTTATGTATATAGAAGGATGAGAAAATTAATCATGGAAGATGATAAGCTACAAAGGGGTGATGATCTGTAGTAGTTGTAGTGGAAGTGACATCCATATTAATGAAACTCTCCAAACTATGTTGCAGAGAATGAATTTTAGGAAAGAAAATAAAAATGAGAATTAATACTTTTAAATGTCTAGTATGGAAGATTTGGTTGATGAGGCCTTACACAATTTAAGGTGGCTATATACTTTCATGGAAATTGGTACTAACAAGAGGAAACTTATTAAATGTAAATTGAGTAACACACCCTGAATTATTGATGCCAAATTAATTTTTTTCTTTTTTCTGTTTTTTTTCTTTTTTTGGAGGGCAATTGGGATTAAGTGACTTGCCCAAGGTCTCACACAGCTAGTTTTTGGGTAGAGTGTCTGGATCAAGATTTGAACTCAGGTCCTTCTGACTCCAAGGCCAGTGCTCTATTGAGTGCACCACCTAGCCACCCCCCAAATTAATTTTTGATATTAGAATATGTGACTTCAAATATCAAGGACTGTTCCTAATTCTGTCTATGACATAAATAGGGTACTGATACCTAAATCAGGGAGAGACAAAACGGAGAAAGAAAATTATAGACCACTCTCCCTCATGAATATAGATGCAAAAATCTTAAATAAAATATTAGCAAAAAGGCTACAGCAACTTA
>CM053594.1:190098757-190114442 GCA_028646575.1 Pseudocheirus occidentalis
AAAGACACAATTTTTCTGCTCTTATAAAATAGATGACTTTTAATTTCATGTTTAATTGTGATTTCATTAAATATTGACTATGCATAAGCAGAGAAGAAATCAAGTTACAACATTTCTGACTGCTGAGATAATACTATAAAAACAGTAACAACTTCAGAGATCAACTGGGGCTGGATGCCTGGTCCATCCTGTGAGGGCTGAGAGTGGCCTGGGATAAGCTCGGCTTCCCTGATCCTGGCCCTGACTCAGCATCCTCCACACTGACAGTTCCTTCCTGTGTGGTCATCCTGGGCTGGGCCACTAGCAGAGCAAGGAGAGAGGAAGAAGGATAATGAGCCAGACCTTCTGCAGTCTTCCCCCCACAGCCTCATGGGGCTCAACACCATGGCACATGGCCATGGTGACACCTGCTCCTGTACTTTGACGTGAGCTTTACAAGCATGTGAAGAGGGCCAATTACCCAGCCCTAGTTTCCTTCGACTATACCATTCCCAAACCAGATTTGATATTCCAGATTGAACTGTGAGAAGTATTATTTGTTGGGAATTGAGGAGATTTAGAACAAGCAGAAATAGGAGTCAGCCTGAATGCTTATAAGCATTTTAACTTGAAAGTCACTGAGAAGAAACTGTTCAGAGGGAATCATGGAGCTGCAAGAACAAAAAATGAGAAAGATGATTTAGATGGTCTTCAAAGTCAGGGCTTAGAGGAAATGAAAGAGATTTCCTTCAAATCTTGTCAAAAAGTCAGTGAGGAATATCTGTACATCCAAGGCATGAACATTCCAATTCCAAAATTAGAGGGCTCCACCCAGAGTGGCAGATACAAAAGCCACAAAACTTCAGCTCACCCAATTACAAGGAATCTCCCTTAGTGCAAAAAAATGTGCTCCTACTCCATCTTCCAGAAAAACTTCCAGGCAAAAGGACTTCTAGTGAAACGCCATGGCAACAACACAAAGAACAACCTGTGCACATGCTCAAAATGGAAGTAAAAAGTGAGATAGCAGTCTAACTTACATCGGCATTATGGGAAGAAGTGCTTCCAATCTAGTGAAAGTAAAAGCTTTAGCTACAGTGTGAACTGGCTTTATCACCAATTAATTCCTATAGAGGAAAAAAAAACTATTTCAGTAGTCTGAATTTGATAGAAGCTTTCAATGAGAGATTGATTTGAAATCCCACAAGAGCCTGCACAGTGGAAATGAACAATTTTCCCGCAATACTTGTGGCAAGGTTTTCACTGGAAAAGCTTGGTTTATCATCCATATCGAATTGTATACAAATGCGAATCCTTTCTATTGCCCAGTGTATGGCAAGAGGTTCTTTCAGAGGGAACCTACTCAGACACCAGCAGCTACATTCAGGAAAAAGGCCCTTCCAATACCCTGAGTGTGATAAGACCTTCTGTAGAAAATCCTACATGAAGACTCACCAGCACTTACACAGCACAGAGGCCATTTACCCTCACACACTGTGAAAAGAACCTCACTCACCAGTATGAAGTCACTGAACATATGAGAGCATATAGTAGAGAAAAGCCTTTCCAGTGCCCTGAATGTGAAAAGACCTTCAATTGAAAGTACTACATAAAAGCCCACTGATGTTTACACAGTAGGGACTGGTCCTTTTCCTGTAGAGAGCATGACAAAGGCTTCACTCAGTGGGTATAGATTTACCAGGCACATGAGGGTGCACAGTGGAGTGAAGGTCTTCCAGTGCATTGAATGTGGCAAGAGCTTCCATCAGAAAGCAAGGCTTCTTCATCACCAGCTTATGCATATGGGAGACATAGCCTTCCTCTTCAAGTGGCCAGAGTGTAATAAGAGCTTCCTCCAGAGAAAAGTCAGCTCATGCATAGGGGGAAGAGATCCTTTTAGTACCCCAGTGTGATAAGAGATTCTGCCTTAAGGGCAACATAAAGACCCACCAGTGCCTACCCAGTGGGATCAGACCATTCTCCTGTGGAGTGTATGGCAAGGGCTTCACTCATAATCTAAGCTGACCAGGTGCACCAAGGTACATATGAAGGAGAAGCTCTGTGTCTTCAGTGTAATGAGAGCTTCTGCCACAAGAGGAGCCTAATTAATCACCAGTTGGCAGGCGCAGGCTCTACTATTGCCCTGAATGTAACAAAAGCTTCTGTTCTAAGGTCTATGTGAAGACCCACCAATGACACATAAGGTAGAGAAGCTATTTTCCTGTAGTGAGCATGGTAAAAACTTGGCCCAGCAGGTTAGGCTCATGGAGGACATTCAGGTATGTGGAGCACACATGGAGCACATCGGAGTATGCACTGGGAAGAAGGCCTTCCAGTATGATAAGCCTCAAGTGTGACAAGAGTTTCCATCAGAAGAGAATCCTGACAAATCACCAGTTTGTACACCCAAGAGAAAAACCCTTCCAGTGTCCTGAGTGTAACAAGAGTTTCTGGTAGAAGACTGGAATGAAAGCCCATCAACATCTAGATAAGGGGTAAAAGGTACTGCAATGAATATGACAAGTGTTGTTTTAAGCAATCTAAATTTGGTGAACATATTCAAGTTCACAGTGGAAAAGAGCCCTCCTAGTGTTCTGAATGTGACAAGCTTCCATCAAAACAAAAAAAAAAAAAAAGAAAGAAAATCCTTGATAACTATCAGGCCCACCAGTGCCTAGCTAAGAGTAGAACACTTCTCCTGCAAGTAAGGGAGGCAGAGACTTCTTCTAGTAGTTTAAGCACATCCCCCTACATGGGCTAACTAGGGTCATGCCCTGGAGTTTCCCAAGCAAACTAGGCACTGAATTTGACAGCACTTTGGGCCAATAACAGGATCACTGAAGGTGAGACAGAACTGACAACATCAAGGATGTCCATGAGCTTTCAGAGCTTATACATTCTCTCTTGCTCCTCAAATTTCCTAAAGTAATTAGTCTAGATCTCTCCACTATCTCTGTTACACTCTCCTTTGTGTAGTATACTTATCTATGTGCATGATATCTGAACCCACCCCTCTAATTGCAACTCCCCCCTCCAGAATGTAAGTAACTTGAGGGCAAGGACTGTTACTTTTTATCTTTGTATCCCTAGCATCTAACACAGTACCTTGCACACAGTAGGCACTTAAAAAGTTTTGTTTGAATGGGGCAGAACTGTTGGCTATCTGAGGAACTACTGCAGCTGACAGACAAGCCTGGTATGTGGAATTCCAGAATGGTGGGCTTTTGTTATGCAAAAATGATGGACCATCTAGTAAACTTTGAAACTTCACATTGCAATAAAAAAAACAACTTCAAAGAGAACAGAAGTATGCACCCTATGAATATGTATGCATATGTGTATGACTGTGTGTATGTGCTTTTAATGTCCTGAACTCATCATAGTTGACTTAGTTTATATAAAACAATTCAATGATCATTCACATTTATATGATGCTTTCAGGTTTAAAAATATTTGTCTCATATAACCTTATAGATAATTAAAGTAAAATGAATTAGCCAAGGTTTATAGATAATAAAACTCAGCTGAGTGAGTATAAGAAACATTTCCATATTTATGCAAGTAATAAATATCTAATTTCAAACTACTTCTGCATATGTAAATTCTGAATTTGGAGTAAAAAATGATACTGGACTTTGAGAGAAAAGGTCAAAGTCATATAAATTAATTTCAATTGTTTAGTCATGTTTCAGTTATGTCTGACAATAACCCCCTTTAAGGTTTCTTGGTTTGCTTTTGTTTTATTTGCTGTTTTTGTTGTTTTGTTGCAAAAATACTATGGTGGTTTGCCATTTCCTTCTCCAGCTCATTTTACAGAGGAGGAAACTGAAGCAAACAGTTAAGTGACTTGCACAGGGTCACACAGCTAGTAAGTTTCAGATGCTGGATTTGAATTTGTGAATAAGAATCTTCCTAACTTCATGCCTGTTGTTCTATCTACTCTATCATCAAGCTATGATAAATCATAAAATGTATATTTTTACTGAATTTTAAGGAAAAACTTGTGAATTTTCTCCTTTGGGATAGGATTCTGGATTTTATAGGATTAAATTGGTAATGTGATTCCATATTTGCTATAAAAATTTAATCTTCTTAGCTTATAATATGAACTATCTAAGAAAAGTTTATGCTACCACTTCAGTAAGGTATATTGACACTCTTATATTCTCAAAGCCTTTCCTAAAGAGCAAAAGTCTACCCAGTTCTACTGAGACAGAGAGAGAGGTGTGGAGAACTGTCCTTAAGAAAGATTATACTTTACCCTTTGACCCAGCAATACCACACTTACTTCTTTGTCCCAAAGAGATCATAAAAATGGGAAAAGGACCCATATGTACAAAATATTTATAGGAGCAATTTTTATGGTGACCAAGAATTGGAAATTCAGGGGATACTCATCAATTGGGCAATGGCTAAAAAATTATATTATATGAATGTAATGGAATACTATTGTGCTATAGAAAATCATGGAGGAGTGGCACCAAAATGGTGAAGTGAAAGCAGGGTCTCACCTAACCTTTCCCCCAAACCCCTTCAAATACCTCTAAAAGGTGAATATGAACAAATTCTAGAGCATCAGAATTCATAGAGGCAGGATGTGGTAGATTTCCAACCTAAGATAACCTGGAAGGTGTACAGGAAAGGTCTATTGATATTTTTCAGCTGATTCTTGATGTATCAGTCATTAGCTTCCACATGCCCAATTCCAAATCTTAACAAATTATTTTCTTCCCTTAGCTTTTCAAAAGAATGAAAAACAATAGAATAAAACATAAAATATATCACTGGAAAAGCAACTGACCTGGAAAATAGGTTAAGGAGAGATAATTTAAGAATTATTAGTCTACCTTAGAACCTTCATGAAAAATACATTTGACATAGAGAGATACAGACAGGGTAAAGGTAAAGCACTGAGGGAGAATATACTATGTTTCTGCTGAAGGAAAAAAAAGAAAAAGAAAAGAAAAGCAGGGGTAGCAATTCTGATCTCAGACAAAGCAAAAGAAAAATAGATTAAATTAAACGAGATAAGGAAGAAATTATAACCTGCTCAAGGGTACCCATAGATGATGAAGCAATATCTTTACTAAATATATATGCACCAAGTGATATAGCATCCAGATTCATAGGGGAAAAATAAAACAGAGCCTTTCCCCCAAGATGGTGCCAAAGGTGAAGAAGGAACCCATTGCCCCCCCCACCAAGACAGAAGCCAAATCCAAGGCCTTGAAGGCCAAGAAGATAGTGCTGAAGGGTGCCCATAGCAACAAAAAGAAGATCTGAACGTCCCCCACCTCCCAGTGACCCAAGACACTAAGACTTTGAAGACAGCCCAAACACCCTTGGAAAAGTGCCTCTCAGAGCAATAAACTTGATCATTATGCCATCATCAAGTTTTCCTTGAACACTGAGTCTGATCTAAAGAAGACTGAGGACAATAATACCTTAGTCTTCATTGTGGATGTCAAGGGCATCATATCAAGCAGGCTGTAAAGAAGTTGCATGATACCAAAGTTCCCAAGGTCAACACACTGATCCGGCCTGATGGTGAGAAGAAGGCTTGTGCCAGACTTGCTCCAGACTACAGTGCTTTAGGTGTTGTCAACAACATTGGAATCATCTAACTTGCGTCCAGCTGTATCCTATTCTACCTAATACAAAGTTTTCCAGAAAAAAAAGTAAAGAGAGTTACAGGAAGAAATTGATAGTAAAATTATACTACTGGGAGACTTCAATCTCCTCCTCTCTGAACTAGATAAATCTAACCAGAAATTAAACAAGGAAAAAGTTAAAGAGGTGAATAGAATTTTAGAAACTTTTGATATGGTATACCTCTGGAGGAAACTGAATGGAAATTTAAAAGAATATACCTTTTTCTCAGTCGTGCATGGCACCTATGCAAAAATTGCCCATGTACTCGGGCATAAAGGACAAGTAATTGGACTTCAGAAAAACCTGGAAAAACATAGGAATTGATGCTGAGTGAAGTGAGCAGAACCAGAAAACAGCACACAGTAACAACCACATTGTTCAATGATGTTTGATAGATTTAGCTCTTCTCAGCAATGCAAGAATCTAAGACAACTCCAAAAGACTCCTAATGGAAACTCCTATCTATATCCAGAAAAAGAACTATGGAGACTGTTAATTTGAGGATATTATTTGCTCTTTACTGTTGTTTTATTTCTTCTTTCTCCTGGTTCCTCTCAATGGTTCTAATTTTTCTTTACAACATGACTAATATGAAAATGTTTAATATGAATATATATGTAGAGCGTATATCAGATTGAACACCATCTTGGGGAAGGGGAGAAAATTTTTAAAAACTGAAAATTTTATGGAAGTTAATGTTAAAAACTAAAAACAAATTAATTTTAAAATCATTTTAAATTTTTTTTAAAGAATGATTATGCTTGTTATACAAGGAATAGGGAACAGATAAATTCATGACCAGCAGGTTTTTAAAAGGTTATAAATTATTGGGCCACAGTAAGCCAAAAAACAAGCAAACAAAATGTTTTCAAATTCTAAACCATTAGTGGAAAAATTACAAACAAGGTAATATAACAATTGTGAAACTAAATAATATGAGACCTGAAAAACATGAGCCAATTGTCGATATTATTCTTAGGGAAACAAATAAAAGCACTGACTGAGTTAGTTTCGTTGTGAGCATAAGGCAAATATTGTCAGCTTGCAATGGTCATGATAAGCATAAAAGTAAAGTGATACCAAGAAAATTATTGCAGTTTATATACTCACATCTGATATATAATATGAAAAAAATAGAAAAATAATGGAAAAATTGACAAGATCCTCCAACGACAGCCACATATATCCAGATGCTTCCTTTATATCATGGTTCAAATGCCAAAAACTTATATGCTGGAAAATATAATTCAGGATTAAGAAAGGATACAGATTTGTTTTGGACTAGTCAGATGTCTCATGACTTTATAATATTGAGTTGCTGCATGCCTAAATCTTACAAAAAGGTGACAGTCATGGAGAGGACACTGAGGAACCTGTGTATATGAGACAGGATATCTGGCACAGGCTGTATCAGCAAGCACCCTAGCTTACCCAGGATGGCTGCTAGCACAGGTTCTTAGATCTGTTTTCTAAAGGAAAGCAACTCAAAATGCGTTAACAATCTTACTTTAATCAATCAAACATATATCATTTACCTAGATCAGGGGAAGAAGTCAACATCCTGAACTTCAGAGAATACAAACAGAAATTACAAACAGAAGTTACAAGCAGACAGAGAAATAGATCAGCATACAGGCTTCCAGCTATCTAACCATTATATCCATACCTAGTTAGTTACCAGAGAGGGAAGCACCAACATCTGGGTTTTCAAAGCTGGAGAGCTTAATGGTTTCCCAGAGTCTCATCTCGCCAAATCACACAACTCTTTCCAAAGTGAGCCCCAAAGCAAAAACTCACATCAGGGTATATATAGCCTTCTCCTGGATTGGAGAATGTCACAGCCCTCTTAATCAATTGCCCAGTCACAAAGCACTAAAGCATGGGTATTCCTGAAAAATAATCCTCCTGCCACAGGTTCCATGTGACCACATTCAGCCTATTAGGGGGCAGAGTATATTTTCAAATCAGGGAAGGTTCTCAGAGTCACTTAAGCCTATCAAAAAGCCTATGGGCAGGGAAGATCTTCAGATTCCCATAACACAGGAATGTATGTTCTAAATTGATCCACCATATCGTAGGCCTTTTTGCCTTTTTCTAAGGAGTAACTTTGTTTGAAAAAGTAACTGCATCACTGAAACCATGTGTATCTTTAAAACTGCCTAAATGAAGATGTTTTTCACCTGTATTCTAATCTGTGGGTAAAGGTTTCCACTAACAGCAAATACCAATGTGTGGTAAAGAGGGAAGTCTCTAACATCTCTTTTTGCCACATATCCCACTTAAGGTAATATGGCTCCAAGAAATGGACTTGATCCTTCAGCTTTCTCCTTCATCTTTTTTTTTTATCATTTTTAGGTGAATGAAGTAATCTCTGCCCCAGGAACTCAAGATTTTGAGTTTGTAAATCCAAGCTAGATGTTGTAGCTATTCCAGTAGCTATTTCAATTGGACCATTACCCAATTGGTGTTTGTAGCTGGATTTGTTGGAAATAATGTTACTGAACTAAAATGTGAACCTAAAGGCCATTCTCTCCTTCAGAGACTGAAGGACACTATGTTCCAGAAGTATTAAGGAAATGTTTGAATGTTTGTTCTTACTTTATTTTTGAAGTTAACCTCCTTTTGTAAAAGTTAATCTGATTAAGAAGTTTAATTGAATTTTGGTGCTAGTCAACAGCCCCTAAAAGGTAGGATTAAGACAACTGAAGATAACAGAAAATGTCCAACCACACTTCATTTTATCCAGGGTTAGGGGGAATTAGGGTTAGAGATATATTGGCATACTCCTTAAGTTCTGAGCGCTAGATTTGTTACGTTTTATGTAACAGACCAAAGCACCAGAGAGAAGGGAGTAAACCAATATATCATATTTAAAAACCTGTTGAAGAGTTCTGGATACGGCAATCACTAAATATCACAAAAATGGAAGTGATTCTATGTAATGCTAATAGGAATTTAAAGATCTTCCCTGCCCCTTAAGAGGCCTAGGTGAATTTGAGGACCTTTCCTAATCTGAAAATATACTCCAAATAGACTGTTTGTGAACACAAGGAGCTTGTGGTAGGACATTTATTTTTCAGAAAGACAAAACTTTAGTTACTTTGTAGTTTAGTGTATCATGAGGCCTGTGGTGTTCTTTGACCCTGGAGAAGGGTATATATAGTTGTATGATTTGGCCAGAATTCTTTAAAATCCTCTATCTCATGGAATATACTTTATTTATTTCTTTCTTTTTCTGAAGGATTATACACAGTTGCTCTGGGTAGGAGATTCTCAGTTGTAATCTCTGGTTGTCTGCCCACCAGGATAGCATTTTCCAAGCCCTCTGATTCTTTAATCTAGAAGCTGGTAAATCCTGTGTTATCCTGACTATGGTTCCACAACACTTGGTTTGTTTGTTTTCCGACTGCTTGCAGTCTTTTCTTGTTGAACTCTGGAACTCTGGAATTTAGCTATAATATTCCTGGCAGTTTTCACTCAGGGATCTCTTTCAGAAGGTGGTCAGTGGATTCTTTCCATTTCTGTTTCTCCTTTGGTTCTAGACTATCAGGGCAGTTGGCCTTTATAATTACTTGATAGATAATGTCTGGGCACTTCTTTGGATCGTGGCTTTCAGGTAGTCTAATAATTTTTAAACTGGATTTGTTTTCTGGGTCAGTTATTTTTCAAATGAGATTTTACACATTGTTTCCTATTTTTTCGTTCTTTTGGCTTTGTTTTGTAATTTCTTGATATCTCATAGAACCATTAGCTTCCACTTGTCTTATTGTAATTTTGGAGGAATTATTTTCTTCAGTGAGATTTTGGATCTCCTTTTCCATCTTGACAATTCTACTTTTTAAGACACTCCTCCTAGTTGCTTTTTGGACATTTTTGGTTAGTATATTTTTAAGATATTTTTTTCTTCAGCATTTTTGTTGTCTTCTTTAGCAAGCTGTTGACCCATTTTTCATGGTTTTCTTGCATCACTTTCATTTCTCTTCCCAATTTTTCCTCTGCTTCTCCTACTTGATTTTCAAAATCTTTTTTGAGTTCTTCCATGCCCTGAGACCAATTCATATTTTTCTTGGAGGCTTTGGATGTAGGAAGCTTGACAGTTTTCTTCTGTTTGATCTTCCTTGTCACCACAGTATTTTTCTATAGTCAGAATTTTTTTCCATTCTTTTCTCATTTTCCCAATCAATTACTTGACTTTTTAGCTCTTTGTTAAGGTGGTGCACTTCTTACAGAATGGAGAATATACTATCCCAAATTTCAGGAGATTTGTGAAGCTATTTTCAGAGATACCTCCAGGAACCTCAAAGTTTTCAGTTCTTATAAGACTGTATGGTCTGAGAAGAGGTGTTTTCCAGTTATTAAGATCTAACTTTATTTATGTGAAAAGTGTTTTCTAATTATGTTCATATAGCTCCCAGATCTGTTAAGGCAGGAAGACTCCCAAATATATTATAATGTCTACAGTGCCTTTAAGTGGAATTTCTCTTTCTATCTCTTGCTGCTGGGCTGTGTTAGATAACTATTTTACTTTCTGGTAGTAGGCCCTCTGGGCAATTGTCCTTAATGATTTCTTGGAAGATATTTTCCAGGCTCATTTTTTTCATTATAACTTTACAGTAGACCAATAATTTTTATATTATGTCTCTTAGATCTATTTTCCAGGTTAGTTGTTTCCAATGAGATAATGTACATTTTATCCATTTTTTAAATTCATTAGATTTTGTTCAACTGATTCTTGATGCCTCTAGAGTCATTTGCTTCTATATGCCTAATTCGAATTTTTAACAATTTTTTTTCTTCAGTTAGCTTTGGCCTTTCCTTTTACATTTGGCTAATTTTACCTTTTAAAGAGTTAATTTCTCTAGTTAGGATGTGTACTTCCTTATCCCTTTGGTCAATTACACTTTTTTTCCTTCCAACTTATTTATTTATTTTTAGTTTTCATCATTCATTTCCACAAGATTTTAAGTTACAGATTGTTCTCCCTGTCTTTCCCCTACCACCACCCCAAAATAGTAACCCTCATGAATACATCTTACCCCAATCTATTCTTCCGTATATCCTCTCCCAACCCCCCCCCCCCCAACCAACTTTCTAGTAGGGCAAGATGGATTTCTATACCCCTGTGCCTATATATCTTATTTCCCAGTTGCATGTAAAAAATTACATTTGTTTTTGAAACTTTGAGTTCCAGAGTCTTTGCTCTTCACCCACCCCTATTGGGAAGACAAACATTTCAACAGAGGTTGTACATGTGTAAATATATAAAACATTTCCATAATAGTTATATTGTGAAAGACTATATTTCCCTCCATCCTATCCTGCCACACACCTATTATCTTTTCTACTTTGATCCTCTCCTTTTTCAAAAATGTTTGCTTCTAATTGCCCTCTCCCCCAATCTTCCCTCCCTTCTATCATCCCCTCTTTTAGGCCATTCCGCCCTGATTTCCTTTGGAATAAGATACCGAATTGAGTGTGCATGTTATTCCCTCCTTAAGCCAAATTAAATGAGAACAAGGTTGACCCATTGCCTTTCACCTTTCTGCTCTTCCCCTCCATTGTAACAGTGTTCTCTTTTCTTCTTTATTTACGTTAATCTATCTCTCCCTTTCTCCTTCTCCCAATGCCTTCCTTTCTCACATCTTAATTTTATTTTCTCGATATAGTCCCTTAATATTCAACTCATCCTGTGCCCTCTGTCTATATACACATACATATATGCATATATGGTCACAGTCGCATATATTTATACACACATACACCCTCCTATACATACATACATATGTTTTTCCATGTAGAATGTAAATAGTTCAACTTTAATTTTCTTTTTCCTGTTTACCTCCTCATGCTTCTCTTACTTCTTGTACTTGAAAATCAAATTTCCTGTTCAACTCTGATTTTTTTTGTCATCAAGACTGCTTGAAAATCCTCTATTTTGTTAAATGATCATATTTTCCCCTGAAGCATTATACTCAGTTTTACTGTGTAGGTGATTCTTGGTTTTAATCCTAGCTCCTTTGACCTCTGGAATATCATATTCCAAGCTGTTTGATCCCTTAATGTAGGTCTTGTGTTTTCCTGATTGTGTTTCCACAATACTCAAATTGTTTCTTTCTGACTACTTACAGTATTTTCTCCTTGACCTGGGAACTCTGGAATTTGATTATAATATTCCTAAGATTTTTCTTTTTGGAATCTTTTTGAAGAAGCGATGAGTGAATTCTTTCAATTTCTGTTTTGCCCTCTGGTTCTAGACTATTGGGTTGATTTTGCTTGATAATTCCTTCAGAGATGGTGTCTAGGTTTTTTATTTGATCATGGATTTCAGCTAGTCCAATAATATTAAAATTATATCTCCTGGATCTATTTTCCAGGTCAGTGTTTTTTCCTATGAGATATTTCACATTGCCTTCTATTTTTTTCATTTATTTGTATCTGTCTTATAGTTTCTTGATTTCTCATAAACTCATTAGCTTACAATTGCTCCAATCTAATTTTGAAGGGATTATTTTCTTCAGTGAGTTTTTAATATTCCTTTTCCATATGGCCAATTCATTTTTTAAGGCATTCTTCTCCTCTTCGGCTTTTTGGACCTCTTTTGCCGTTTGAGTTAGTCTACTTTTTAAGGTGATATTTTCTTCAGTTTTTTTTGTTTCTCCTTTAGCAAGCTGTTAACTTGCTTTTAATGATTTTCTTACATCAGTCTCATTTCTCTTCCGAATTTTTCCTTCACTTGTCTTACTTGATTTTCAAAATCCTTCTTGAGCTCCTCCATGGCCTGTGGCCAATTCATATTTTTTCTTGCAAGCTTTTGATTAAAGAATTCTGACTTCATTGTCCTCCTCCATTTCCATGCTTTGATCCTTTTTGTCCCCCCAAAATGATTATGGTCTTATTGAGCTTCCTCTGCTTGCTCATCTTGCCAATTATTTGACTTTTGAGCTCTTTGCCATGGTAGAACTCTGCTTCCAGAATGGAGAGAGCTTTGTACCAAATTCCTGGGTGTTTTGCAGCTGTCAGAGCTATTTGTTGGGCACCCTATCTAATGCACCCACAAGATCTGGCACACTAGCCACACACCCCAGGACCACTGCAAGAACCATGATTCAGAGCCAAGCAGGTAAAGCAATAATGATTACCCTCTGAGTGGTCACTTAGTCCACCTACAATCTGCAGGCCAAGAGCTCTGGAAGCAGCCAAGTGGCAGCAGCTGCAGCCTCTGTTGCTTCCACCACTTCTCAACCTAGGGCCAGGGTCCAATAGAGTTCCCCACTGATCTTTTATTTTTTTCTTCGGTGTTTATGGGTTGAGAAGTTTGGAAACCACCACAGCTGCTGTTGATTAACTCTCCTGAAGTCTCCTCTGGATAGTCTCTGCTATGAGTCCACGCCAGCATGGTTCACCCAGGACTGTGCTCAGATCCCTGTGTGCTACAATAGACCTTTCTTGTCAGCCTGACAGGCTGCTTTCAGTGGTAGATTGTTTTCCCTCTGTCATTTTGTGGGTTTTGTAGCTTTAAAATTTGTTTAGAATCATGTTTTTTTTTACAGGAATTGGAATTGCTTGGAGCCAAAGCCCATGCCAAGTTTGTGCTTTTAGTTCACCATTTTGACTCCATCCCCTCTTCAATGATCCTTTTTAAGGAGTTGTTTTCTTCAGTGATTTTTGTTTCCATTTTGCCAATCGTATTTTTAAAAGAATTGATCATTTTTCTTCTGCCTCTCTAATTTGACTTTTAAAATCCTTCTTGAGCTCATGCAAGAATGCTTTTTGTGCTTGAGATCAGTTCACATTCCCTGTTGGCATTTCAAATGTGGGTTTAGTGTCAATGTTTTCCTCTTCTAAATTGTTATTTTGATCTTTCCTGTCCCTATAGTTAGTCTATGGTCTTTGATTTTCTAATTTGCTCTTTCCTTGCTGTGATTGCCTTTTTTTGGCTTTTAAAGTGAATCTCTCCTTCTGAGGCTCAGGGGGTTCGGTCTCACACTTCTTGTGCTGGCGGCACCTGGTTATTGCTTTAGTGTGCTCTGGCCTCTGGTTTTGGCATCTGGAAGTTGCATAATGCTGTAGCTTACCTGGTCTGAGATGGAACTGGCTGGTGTGTGCTGAGGCCACATTAGGACTTTCTGCCATTCCATATGGCTACATACCCTAGGGCTACACTACAGCACAGGCAGGCTTATCTGCTGGTGAATGCCCATCTGTGTTAGTCTCAGTCAATTCCTCTCTCTATGTGAAAGCTCACCTGATATCCTGGTGTTGGCACTTCCTGGCTCCAACACCCTAGGTTCAGGATCTCCTTGTGGTTGGATGAAGTGGAGCTTGCTGTTGGCTCATTTTGTATACCTAACTTACTGTACTGGTTCTCTTAATAGCCACAGAAAGAGGGGCCTTTCCCATTAATCTCTATAGCCTCCCAAGCTAAAAGACTACTGTACCCTTTCTGCTGCCTCCAGTATTCCAGGATTTATCCTGGGAAAATATTCTCTGGATTTTTTAAGATCAAGAAGGGAGGGTGGGAGAATTTACTGTTAATTCCACCACTTGGCTCCAGGAAGTTTCAGAAGAGGTGTTTATTACTATCTTGGCCTATGTTGTGGTCTATGGGTGATCATAAGCACTCTTTTCTGCCCTGGAACTGTGTGGAGGACCCACACACACACACATTGCTGCCTCTGCTATGCTAGTGCTTCTCCTCACCCTTAGATTTCCACTGCTAGGTCCAAGTATGAGTAAAGCAATAGAGTCATGTATCATTGCTAGCAAAAAAGATGCAAGTAGCCTCCTTCTGACCAGCTGTCTGAACCAGTTGTCTGTTGGCTCCAGAAGTAACCACTGACACTTTTGCTGCTGATTCAGTGCTTACCAAGATCTGCTCCTGGTTTTGTGGGGCCAAGGATATACTGGCCCAGCCTGTGCTAGACTGCATTTGTCTCTCACCCAGATATGAGAAACACTTCCTGTTGACCTTCTAAGCTGTCTTTGACATGTGTGTACTAAGAGATCTGGAAACCATCATTTCTTTCAGTGATTCAGTCACCCTGAGGCCTGCTCTGGGTTTGTTAGCACTTCCTGCAGTGGATTGAGCTCCTCTCTTACCCTAGTGCAACATGACTTGCCTATTGAGCTTCCAAGTTATCTTGGGCTGGATATGTGCTTCACTCCATCTCTTTGTGGTTTCTGCTGTGCTAGAAGTTTTTTAGAGTTATTTATGAAGGTATTTGGATGGGTTTGGGGAACAAATCAGCAAAGCCTCTGCCTTTATTCTGCCATCTTGACTCCACCTCCTCCTTTACTTTTTTCTTTCCAGACAATATAATGGTGAAAGAAGTTTTCTTTAACACATGGTTTATACATCATATGATTTCTTTCTATTCTGTTTCTCCTTTCCTCTTCCTGTTGGACTATCCCCAATAACAACACTGTTCTTTTGTTCTTTCCACTTACTGTCCAAATTCATATTTTCCCTTTTGATGATCATGAACTTTGTTTTACTTATCGCTGGTCCCTTATTTACCCACCCTCCTGTAATGGTAATCAGTTTGTTGGATATTTAGGGCTAAGTGGATAGGATACTTAGGGCTAAGTAGATCAGATACTAAGGGCTAAGTAGATCGGATAGGTAGGGCTAAGTAGATCAGATACTTAGGGCTAAGTAGCACCTAGTAACTTAGGGCTAAGTATAGAACTCTTTCCATTGGTGAAAATACGTGAACTCCCCTGTTGACTTGGGAGAAGCCCAGTGCTTATAAGGAAGAATTTTACAGAGACAAGACAGATTTTGGATTTGGCTCCTCAGTAATGCTGACTGAAGACATGAACAGGATGGGACTTTGTTTATTTGTGGCCTGGCTGATCCTTGAGTTCCAGGCAAGAGAAGTCCTGAAGGGTTTGAGGTGTGCTGAACCCTGTGAACTTCAGTGTGTGCTGGGGATTGCCCTGAGGACTGGACAAGGACCTGGGAGCTGTTCATCCCTGAGGACTGGACGAGAGCCTGGCAGCTTTCAGCTCCTGAATCTAGGTGATTGTCTGGCAGATTCAGGAGGGAGCTGGG
>CM053594.1:190114942-190148585 GCA_028646575.1 Pseudocheirus occidentalis
AAAAAAAAAAAGATGTAAATTAAGGAAGTTCTGACATGCCACATCATACCTACCATGGTGGCAAAGACCCATCCCCCTTCGCCCTCCAACCTCCCCCCTCCCCAAATGATGAATATTGAAGAGGCTGTGGGATTGATTATAGTAACAGTGCTATAGTCTTGGTGCAACTAAAAGTATGGTTACAATCATTCTAGAAAGCAATTTGGAATTATATATAAAAAAGTTACATCCTTTAACTAAGCATAACACTGCTAGACCAATACCCAAAAGAGATCAAGATAAAACGGGACAAATGGTATATGTGGTTTTTTGTTAAGTTATGTATATATACATATACGTACATTTTCTCCAAATGTTTATATATTAACATATATAAATTATATATTATATGTGATAAATATATGTGTATATATATATGCATACACACACAATACACACACACACACACACATATAAATTCTTTCTGATACAAATTGGAAACAAAGGGAGCATACAAAAATTGAAGAATGGCTCAAAAATTGTGGTGGAGGAATGTTATATTGTGCCATTATGCCATAAGGCATGAGGACATATTTTTAAAAGACACGAAAAAATATATGAATTGATTAAGAAGTATGTAGAAATTGGAGAAAAACTTATAAAATATCAATAACTTTGAATATATTTATAGACTGATAAAATATGACATGAGCTGAATCAGAAAAATTTGCACCGATTTGCAATAATTTGCACCAAAGCAATATTGTAAAAGAACAACTTTGGAACCTATAAAAAACTATATTCAATGACAATTCATGATTATGGTGTAAAGATGACAAAACATACTCTTTTAAAAAGAGGTGATGGATTTAGGGTACAGAATGTGATATCTTGATTTACATTAATCTGTATCTAACTATATTTTTACATATCCTTTAAGGAAGATTATTTTGCTCACAATGTGTATTTAATAGAACACTTTATTTTTTTTTTCCAATAAGGTGGAATGTAAGAAAAAAGGAAAATAGATTTCAGTTATTTTGTTTAATAGAAAGGTGTGGACATGTTATTGATATAGGTTGTTTTATGTATTTTCAGATTAAGACAGTGCTTTATTAATTTTACTTAACCATTTTACTTTGTTACAAGAGAACTCACAAAGTGGGATCATCTGTAAATGTAAGGTAGAAATAAAATACAGTTATAAAATATTTGAAAAATGATTATATTGAATAATAATAATCTTGGAGATATTTATATGTGTGTATATATATATACACACACACACATACATACATAATTATTTAATTACTACTTATGTTTTAGTGAATGCAAAGATGTTTTTGTGGTATACTGAAAATCAGGAAGAAATAAATTCAGATTCTCCCTTAGACATTTACTAGTTTTGTGACACTGAGAAAGTCATTTATCTGCCTCAATTTCCTCAGCTATAAATTGGAGACAATAACAGCATTTAACTCAGAGTTGTTGTGAGGATCAAATAACACATATTTAAACCTTTTCAAAAATTGTAATATGATATTAATGTTAGCTATTAATAAAATTAGAAATGTTATTTATTTTACTTTTATGTCATCTATTTAAAATGTGCATCTTTGCATATATTTTATAATGTTTTAATCATATTAATACACTTGGAATAGGGACTGGACTTGTGATTTTTTTTAATACAAGGAACTCCCTGTGAGAAATTTAGGATTGGGGAGGGGTAGAATAGATACCTCTGCTTTACAAGAAGAAAACAAGTGGGGTTAAACTGGTCTTATGGCTACCTATATTCTAGTTTCCCTATTAGGACCTCATTAAAGTAAAGATACCTGCATTTCACAAGCTTCTTTCAATTTCATAAGTCTCACATTTCACAAGGAGAACAAGAATTTGTAGACTGTTGGACAGATAATGACTTTGCCTTAATGAGAGGCATCAATGTACTTCTTACTATTTTTTGGTCTACAATGTCTCCTTTCTCTTAAGGCATCAATATCTATGACACACAAAAGGAGGAGATCAGTGACAAGGCTCACTTTGCCATGTGCTATTGTACAGAAAATCTTGCCTTCCAGGAGACTAGAAAGTTTGTGGGTCCATATGCTAAAATCAACACCTCACATTTCTTGAAACTGACAGGCATGATTTAAGGCCTTTAATGGGAAAGAAAAAACTAAATGGAAAAATAATATTCATGTACATATATCTATATACACATAAATATATGTATACACACATATATACAAAGAGAGTTTAATTTTTAGTTTTTGAGATTGTAATTAAGCATGCTTGCTAAAATATTTTCACTGTTTTTGCTAATCTTGGCCTTTCAGAATTTATTTTATTACCTTTTTTATTATTTCTCAGAATTTTTACCATTTTTGTTTTCCCATTGCCTTTATATTCTAAGGACAGATTAAAATGAGAATAATATCACTTTTAAAATGAATATATTCCCCTCTCTTGTTATACTAGTTTGTTTTTTCTCTACTAACTCATAGGAGCACAGGATGATGGATCTATAGCTGGAAGGGCTTCAAAGTTCATTTACTCTACTCCTTCATTTTATAGTTGAGAAACTTGAGGCCCAGAGAAGTTCAGCGAGTTTCCCAAGGTTACAATATTAGGAAGTCATAGAACTAGACTTTTAACACTATTCTTAATTCCAATTCTATCTACCATACCACTGTATCATGCTGCCTCTCTAAGATACTGAAAAAGAAAAAAAAATCAAAGTATCCATCAGCTTGAGGTCCTGTCATTCATCTTATTTCTACTGGAATGGATTAGGTGAGAAGAAAGATATATACACTTATATTTGTGCTAAATTTTACCTTTTTTCTACACAATGATCCTATAACATGCTGATCTCTGTACTTCCTCCACCTAACACAAATCAACTGTTGTACAGTGTTCAAAGCTATAGCTGTTAGTATAGAGGCACTTTCCTTTTTGAAAACACAAGTCTTATATTTTGCCCATTTGTATCATACAAAGCTCTGTGGTATAGATAACCGTATATAGAATTTTATTAACTAAATCATAGAGTACTCACATCAAGTAAGATGTTATACTTGGAAAATATGTGTTAAAAGGAAATCCTCAATAAAATTTAACAAAATATTGCTTTACTATTGCTGACAAAGGTCTTGGAGCGTTCTTATTTCAGATGGCATTATACTCATGCGATGAAGCCCTGAAATGTTCACAATATGATCTATACATTCCAAAAGAAAATGAAGCTCTACCCATCAACATATATACAAATATATTCATACACACAAAAGTGTGACCTGTACAGGTACAGGATTGGCAGCCTCTTTGCTTAGTCCTTTGAAATGCCCATCTAGGGCAAGGAAATAAGGAAGAAAGGAAGGAAACAACTATTTTAGGGTATATTGTTTGTCAGGTACTAGAGTAAGCACTAAGCATATATATACAAACAAAATGAAGCAGTGCTTACCTTCCAGAGAGCTGAAAAACAGGAGGACAGTGGGGGAGGGAGAAAGTAGAGAAGGAAGGATGGAAATTCCAGTGGATGTGGCATGGTTTTGGAGTCTGGAAGCCCAGCATAGTACTGGGAAAGGAATAAAGGTTAGCATGCACCTCCACAAAATTATTGCTCCAGGATAAATGCATATGTAGAAGAAGAGTGTGAACTTTTTAAAGTAATGTCCCGTGTTGTAAAGACCACAAGGATAGTTGGATATTTGAGGTCAAAGATACCTTAGACTTCATTTGTTCATCACAAAGTTCCTTCATTTTTGTAAGTGTCATATTATTCTTGCACCAACAAGACAAGTATCATTTTCCTCATGCCATAGACACACAAAAAGTTTAATTAAACTAAGGGACTTTTCCAAGGTCACAGAATGGGTAACAGAACCAAACCCAATAAATGTCTATTTAATCCTAATCCAATGCAATTGCCAAGATATAGTAATGCCTCCTAGCAAAGAATTTCATATACAACCACATCTCCCCATTTAAAATAGTATTCTGTGCTTTCCTCCTTTTTCAATTCGTTTCCTGATACCAGTTACTAGACTCAAGAAACCTGGTATTAAAAGACACAGTGTAACTAATGTTCAAACTAAATACTCACCGAGATTATTTGAATTCTATCTTTACAATTAATTATATCATCAAAAATCAAAGTAGTTGGGTGGTAACAAGAATGACAAATCTTAATTTCCCACTATTTACAAGTTAACATGTTTGATGAAAGAAATATAAAGAGAAATGAGAAAAGATTCTTGCCCTCAGGGAGCTTACATTCTCAGCCATTTACAGACATGTCTACTAAATTACAATGCACTGTTATGTCTTCTTTCTTTATAGAAAATCTCTAAGGTTGCATCTAGTTGAATGGCACTGATATCATTTGCCAAATTGGAATTTAAGATGCTGTTCATAATCCTTCTCAATCTTCTTTATAAGTGGATCTACTAGATAGGTTCCTTTTTGAGTTTAGTTCCAAGAAAAATAAAAAGGAAAGTATCTGCAAAAATAAATATCCATATGCTTTCTGTTGTCAGAAAGAGAAAATTATGTAACTCAATCTGCTTCTTGTCAAAATATCTTCTCTTTGCTTTAGACAGTCTTAATTCTGTCCTTAAGCCTCTATTCTCTAAACCTGCTGGTATTACTTATCTTGAAAAGCCCCTGTGTTTCACCTTGACCCCAATGTTAACATAAGTGATTATGGCAGAGAACGATGGGCACAGGGAATGATGTCCTAAGGACCATATTACCCTACTTGTCTTAAACAGTTTTAACCAATGCCATTATCTAGCCAAGGAAATTAGTAATTCTCTTTTTGCAGGGGGACACATGTAAAACTTGTCATTTAAATCATATGCTCTGTGCTTGTTCTAACATTAAATATAGCTCTCCACAATTCATCATTTTTGTCCTGTGAATTCATTCTTTCTATAACAAAGTGAAGCAGTTTGAAGATTGTACTTGGCAAATTTCCATGAACAAAATTAGCTTTTTCTACATGCCCTAAATAGTAGCTATTTTTTGATAGAAATTAGTTTTGAAATTTTGTGTCAGACTCCCCTAAGACATACATTCTGTTAAATGTTTTGGAATCTGTGTTCCCTTTTGGTGTCAGTAACAATAATGCCATTTGGTCCACTGAAAGGCACAATTAAATTTCAATCATTTATGTGAACTGTACTTAGAAGAGGCACGCTGATTTTCTCCAATAGGGAGAAACTAATTTTATTCTCATAAACTGTTTGAAAAGCTGCAAAGGGACCCATTCAGATCTGAATCCTAAAAAAATAATTTTCATTTGGTAAGACTGGGTGGAACACTTGAAATGAAATCCAAATACACTTGAATGTATCAGACATATAAGCATAAAGTCTCATAATGAGGATGGCAAGATAATAAAGAGTGCCTAGATCATTTAGATCCCAAAGAGCATAAATGACCTGCTGACTGCAGAGTTGCCCGGCAGAAATATTTTGCATCTTAATTTGAGATGTGACTTCTCATCATGATGAAGAGTAATTGGAAATATTGATGATCCTTCAGAATAATATGCAGCAAATGTTAAGAAAGATGCCTGAGCTTTTTTCCAGAATAGAAAAGAATTCCCATGTCTCCTGTCATAGTATCATCAAGATGTTGAATATAGGAAATATGAGAAAAAGCCTGTGTAGTATATTCATCAAGACACACAGAATTGCATTCATTTGGGTCTAAAAAGTGAATTCACTTCTCATGTGACATTTTAAAAAATTCACAGACTCTTTAATGTTTTCAGTGATAATACTAAGTTTTTCTATAACAAGGTACACATAATACATTCTACCTTAATTCAGTGAGGTTAATTATTATCATTTTACAGATGAGGAAATTGCACTTTATAATAGGTACTCACATATTCCCTAAATTTGGTCTATGTACCACCTGAAGCCATAACGAGGACAATTTCATAAAATCATGAAACATTAGAACTGAAGCAAACTATAAACATTGTCTTAACTATCCCCTTGTCCAAAGTCATGTAGTTAGTAATAGAACAAACATGAGAACATCAACTACCTGATTCCCAGTCTAGTACACTTACTAGCAGAGCACATTGCTTTTCATGACATTAAAGGGGAAAACTCTGTGATGTAGGTGTAAACAATTAAGATCCAAGGAAAGACTGAGGAATGTATGAGCAATATTGGGAATGTTTTGTTAGAGCTAAAGTGGTCTGCAGAGAACATACTATTCACCTATCTTATTTTAAAAAATAAAAAAAAAACTGAGGTCCCTTACTGGCTTAAGGTCACAAATCTGGTAAGTTGTAGCAGTGGAGTAGTGGAATTAGAACTCATATATCCTGATTAATATGTTTATTTTGCTACACCATTACATTTATTAAATTATCATGGTAATGAACAGTCAAAATTCAATACAATTCAGTTAATCAAGCATTTTTAATAAATCCTAACTCAATGTAAGGCACTGGTTTGGACACTGGGGAGACAAAGACAAAAGCCCTCAACAATCTTGTTTTCTACTGGAGGGATGCAAATGTGTATATGAAAGAAAAAGCAAAAATAAAATTGAGGAGGAAGAGAATCCTACTAGCTGGTGGTAGAGGAATAGGTTTTGGAAGATTTTATGAGGGAAGTAGTATCTTAGTTCTGCTTTGAAGAATAACATGGAATCTGAGAGACAGAAATGGAAGGAGAGCATTCTAGTCCAAAAAGGAGGGAAAGAAGTCTTGTGTGAATTCAGAGTTTGGAGACTGAGTGTTGAATTCAGTGAAGAATTCAGTAGTCTGGGTTGTTTGGACTGTGTGATTATAAAGTGATGGGAGAAGGGGGAGGGGGTGGTATGAAGTAAGACTGGAAAGGGAGGTGGAAGTTAATAAAGAATCTTAAATACCAAGCTAAGAGATTCCAAGTAAAGAAATTTCCTCCATGTGACCCTCTTTTCCGAAAAAGAAACTACACACACACACACACACACACACACACACACAGACAATATTATATATACTTATGTGTGTATATATACATATATGTACATGCATATCTATTATGTATACATATACAGAAGAAAAACATATATGTATACGAATTGTTATGTGTGTGTATACCATGTAGATATATACACAGATATTTTATGAGGTTGCCTTTATATTCTTCTCACCCTCTTGCTAGAGATGGAACACAGGCTGAATTTAGGTGGAAAAATATTAAATCCTGATAGAAAATGTAGATTTCTCACTTTTAAAAGATTTTTTAAAACATATTAATCCTCAAGATTATTATGAGGTAATATATGCAAAATTACTTAATGAATTAAAAACACTTATATGGTACAAAGTACAAAGTGTATTATATATGTATGTGTGTATACACATACACACATATAATGAATGAGACAGAACAAGAAGTAGAAGTCATGTTTACTGAGAATAGACCTTTGCTGTTGCATATATCACAAAATTAAAGGAGCATTTCCATGTTTAAATGATATAATTCTCATATTAAATTTTCATTAAATGAAGGGTTTTTTCACTTTTTTAAACAATTATGACTGTATCAGTAGAGAGAATGGACAACTGCATTTATCTAGAAGTAAGTATAATTTATTATATTTCATAGAATTATAGATTTTTTCTGTACCATTAGCAACTCCACAAGCATACCAGTATCTAGCCAAAGATATTTCAATGCTATGTTTCTCTTTTTACATTAAGTAACAGATAAATATAATAATTAAAAGTGATTGGAGGTAGCCAGGTGCTGAGAGACTGAATTTGAGTTCTACATGGCATTGATAAATTTTGTGACCTTAGGAAAATCATGTACCTTTTTGAGTGTCAGTTTCCTCAGCTACAAAATGATTTCATACTTCAAGAACTAATGTTTTTAACCTTGTAAATAATCTTAATAATGATACATAATATGATCTCTTTCTGACTATGAACATAGTCATACACATTCAAACATATATGCATACACATAAATGCACATATTGAGCTCATGTGTATACGTTTATACACATACATACACACATGTACATGCACATATACACATGCATGTGCATATATATACACAATTACACGTGTTTGTGTGTAAAATTTTATCAATTATTGGTACATCCCTTTGACAATGAACTTCTCTAAAATTAATTAGGCTGGTTTTCAGACAATGACTTAATCTGAGTTTATGCTTCAAGTGTTTCCATTTTGTTAGTGACTACCAGTGGGTGATGCATTGTACTGGGATTGACTTTGAAATCTTAGAGTTGCCTCCATGCTGCCATAAGCAATAAAGAGTAATAATAGTAATAATAATAATAATAACTATTATTAATACTTATGAATGGTGAAAATCATAGTTCTACTACCTACCCCATATGTTGATTTATCAAAAGAGATATCAAAATACAAATATTTAAGAATATTAGAGCCAAATTCCAGCACTCCCCACTCGAGGAAAAAAATTTTATAAGTAGCCAGAAGCAACAATGAAAATATTGAGCCACAGTCAGTACTACATAGGATTTAACAATTTATACATTACAGAATCAAAGAACTTGGAATACAATATGCCAAAAGGCAAAATAACTAGTATTGCAACCGAGTTGCCTGCCCACAAAAACTGAATGCAATCACTCAGTGTAAAAAAAACATAATATTTGATAATTGAGAAGACTTTCAATCATTCCTGATGAAAAGACCAGAACTGAATAGAAAAACTGATTTTCAAATACTTGACTCAAGGAAAGCATTAAAAGATAATCAGAAAAAATAAAATATAAGGTATTTGATAAAGTTAAACTGTTTAAATCCCTATGTGGGAAGATGTGGTTTGTAACTCTTAGGAACTTTTTCACTATTAGGGCAGTTACAAGTTGTATACATAGAGAATGTGTGTATGATCAATAATAAGTTTATTGTGCTGAGAAGATATTAAAAAATTAAAGGATGAAAAATAGGATTGTTCTTTGAGAAGAAGGAAGGGAGAGGAATAATAAAGTAAATTATTTCACATGAAGAAGTGCAAAAGATTTATTGGTGCAGAGGGAAAGATGGCTTGATGATTTTCACTTGAACCTTACTTTTACAATAATTGGCTGAAAGAGTGAATAACTTACACAATTGGGTACAGAAATCCATTATAAAGAAGTAGGATGGGAGTGGGACTGGTAGAGGAAGGAATAATTAAGGGTGATGAAGGTCAGAAACAAAGCACTGCTGATTAGGGACAGGGTGAAAGGGGAGAGAGAGAAAAAATAAACAAGGGGAAAATAGAATAGAAGAAAATATACAGTATTCATAATTTGAATGAAAATGGGACAAACTCAACCATAAAACAGATGGTACGATGGATTGAAAACCAGAATCCTACAATATGTTATTTATAAGAAACACACTTGAAATGGAGCTATACATGCAGATTAAAGGTAAATGGCTGAAGCATAATATTTAATGCTTTTTTTGAAGTTCAAAAAAGCAAGAATAGTATTTCCAATCTCTTACAAAGCAGAGGAGAAAAACAGAATTAAGGAATTGAAAAAGGAAACTATATCTTGCTAAAATGTATCATAGACAATGAAGTAATATGAGTATTAAACATATATGCACCAAATGGTATAGCATTTAAATTTGTAACTAAGCATTTAAATGAATTACAAGAGGAAATAGTAAAACAATACTGGTGAGGGAATTAAATTTTTCCATCTCAGAACCAGATAAAACTACTCAGAGCGAGAGAGAGAGAGAGACACAGAGAGAGAGAGAAAGAGAGAGACAGACAGACAGACAGACAGAGACAGAGACAGAGAGAGACAGAGAGACAGACAGAGACATAGAGAGACAGAAAGAGACAGAGACAGAGAGACAGAGAGACAGATACAGAAAGACAGAGACAGAGAGACAGAGACAGACAGAGAGAGAGAAAGAGAGAGAGAGAGAGAGAGAGAGAGAGAGAGAGAGAGAGAGAGAGAGAGAGAGAGAGAGAGAGAAATGTGAATGGAATCTTAGAAAAGATAAATGAGGGAACGGGGAGATGAAATAATCTGGGAAGATGGCAGAGTAGGCTAGAATTTTCCAGTCTCTCCAGATTCCTCCAGAAAGAGACAGAAAATCACCCTGAAATGAAAGTAGCATAGCAAAAGATAAAAGGATAAAACAGTTGTCTTTCAAGGACATTTTGAGAGGATTTCAGAGAAGATGTCATGGGCTGAGTTTTGGTCTGACTGAAGTGTAAGCAGATCTAGGTGGACTTCACTGAATCAACAAACAGTAAACTCTAAGGGAAGGAGACTAGGCCTCAAAAATTTCAACTCAGGAATGTTTATTTTACAGCCTCAGAAACTTTCACCTGACAAATTTGTACCTGGAACTCTCATCTGAGATACAGAAGACAGCTGAGTAAGGGAAAATTAAAGGACCATCTGCTGTTTCCAGAAGTCAGACCTACTATTGTTGACCAGAAGTGATCAAAGGTAGCAAGAATATTTTGGGGACAGGAATATTTTAGCCTTAGGGGAGGAATAAAAGAGTCATTGAGGTTAAACTTGACAGATATAATTTCAGTTAAAAGACAAAAAAACAAAAAAGAGAAGAACCTGAGGCATAGTGAAGAGGTTTACCTAAAGAGGGTTAGGGTGGCCTGAGACCCCAAAATACCAACATGCTGGGTCCTATGGAAAGAATTCCACTCAAGTCTTCTCAGCCAAAGAAAAAGTAAAGTTTATTGAAAGTTCAAGTTCGCCATATGGGGTAGACTCTTAATTAAGGAGCAAGTCTATGCTAGGTTGTTCTATGGAGCTTTCACACAGAGCAAGTCTGTGCTAAACTATTCTATGGCCCTCTCCCAGATGGAGGGAAGATGGGGTCTTATATACAGAGGAATCTGGGCATGGTTCAGAGGAGGAGCCTGGGGAGGGTCTTTAGGAGGAGCCAATGAGGTCTGACTCCAGTACTGAGTTTGGGTAGGGACGTCAGGTGGAGTTAATGAGGTCAATGCAAGAGTGGATTGATATTTTGATAGGCTCCATGTTGAGAAGCAGATTGACATTGGAGGGCCAGGCTAGCAACAGACATTTGGGCCCAGCCACAATGAAATACTTATGGCCTCTGCAAATGCCTCCTAAAGTGGGAAGATTCAATCAGACTTCAAGGAGTTTCCCAGAGTATATACCTCAAAGATTCAAGGAGAGCTGGGGGAGGGGGGCAGAGCCTACACCTCATCAATAGGACAACAGTATTCAAAATTCAGGATTCAAACTTGATAATAATAATATTAAGCAGCTAAAATTAAATTAAGACAAAACATTTTTTTTAACAATGTGTAAGCAAAGGAAAAAGAACCTGACCATTAATAACTATATAAGTAGAAAAAAAAATCTGGCTTTATACTCAGAGAAAGTTAGTGAGGTTTTAAAAAAAAGCCACTCCTACCCTAAAGAGTAATGTCAAGTGGTCATAAGCCCAAAAAGAAATCTTGGAAGAATTTTAAAAGGAATTCAAAAATCAAATAAGGAGAATGATAAAAAAAATTTGAAAAAAAGTCAATTAAAGAAAATTATTAATTTTTTCACTTAGTAGTTTTTATTTTCCAATTATATCTAAAGATATTTTCAGCTTTCACTTTTATAAGATTTTGAGTTCCAATTCTTTTCTCTCTCCTTCCCTTCCCTCACCCCTTCCAAAGGTGACAAGCAAACTGATATATTTTATACATGTACAAGGATATTAAACATATTTCCACCTTAATCATGTTGTGAAAGAAGAATCAGAACAAAAGTGGAAAATCACAAGAAAGAAAAAAAGTGAAAATAGTATGCTTAGATCTGCATTCGGACTCTGTAGTTCTTTTTCTGGATGTGGATAGCATTTTCCATCATTAGTCATTTGGAATTTTCTTAGGTCATTATATTTCTAAGGAGAGTTAAATCTACCATAGTTGATCATCCAAAGCCAGTGCAGTATAGGGGAAACTTTATGTGTCTAAACACTTATAGCAATAAAATAAACAAAGAAAATATCAATTATTTTGGCAGGCAACCACATCCATAAAAACAAAACTAGAAAAATAAATTAAAACTTCCTAATTAAATACCAAATTGGAAGTCCTAAACATCAAAGGAGAGTGTAATAAAATTAAAAGTAAGAAAATCATTTAGTTGATTTTTATGAAAGAAGGTAGATAAACCATTTGTTAATTTTATTTTTAAAAAGAAAGAAGAAAACCCAATTGCAAGTATCAAAAAATGAAATGAGTGAATTTATTGCCAGTGAAGATAAAATTAAAGTAATTATTAGGAGCTACATTGCCCAATTATATGTCAAAAAACTTGAAAATCTAAGCAAAAAGGATGAATATTTATAGAAACAAAAGTTGCTCAGACTAACAGAAGAGGAAATAGAACACCTGAATAATCCCATTTTAGAAAGAAAAAGAAATGAAATTGAACAAGCTATCAAAAAACTCCTTAAGGAAAAATCCCAATGCCAAATGTATTCACAAGTACATTCTATCAAAAATTTAAAGAACAATTAATTCCAATGCAATATGAACTATTTGGAAGAATAAGCAAATAAGGAGTCCTAAGAAATTCCCTTTGTATCACAAATATGATGCTGATACATAAAAAAGAAAACTACACATCAATTTCTCTAATGAATATTGATGCAAAATTTTAAAAAAAATACTAGTAAGATTATAGCAATACATCACAAAGATCATACCCTATGATAAGGTAAGGTTTACACAAGGTTTGCATGTCTGGTTCAATATTAGGGAAACTATTAGCATAATCAACCACATTGAAAACAAAACCAACAGAAACCATATGATTATCTCCACAGATGCAGAAAAAAGCTTTTGACAAGATGTAGTACCCATTTTTTATTAAAAACACTAGCAAACATGGGGATTAATGTACCTTTACTTAAAATGATAACTAGTATCTAAAACCATCAAGAAGCATGATAGGGAAGGGGCGGCTAGGTGGCACAGTGAATAGAGCACCGGCCCTGGAGTCAGGAGTACCTGAGTTCAAATCCGGCCTCAGACACTTAACACAAAAAACTAGCCGTGTGACCTTGGGCAAGTCACTTAACCCCAACTGCCCTCCAAAAAGCAAAAAAAAAAAAAAAGCATGATAGGGAATGGGGATGAGCTAGCCACCTTCCCAATGATTCAGGGGTGAAACAAGGATGCCTATTATCACCACTATTATTCAGTATTGTACTAGAAAATGCCAGCTTTGTCAATAAGGAAGAAAAAGAAATTGAAGGAATTAAAATAGATAATGAGGATACAAAACTGTAACTTTCTGTAGATGATGTGATGTTAACCTCAGAGAATTCCAGAGAATCAGCTAAAAAGGTACTTGTAATAATTCTCAACTTCGGCAAAGTTATAGGATATAAAATAAACCATATAAATCATAAGTATTTCTATATATTCACAACCCAGCAGTATTAGATAGAAAGAGAAAATCCATTTAAATAAATGTAGACATTTTGAGTCTCCCTGACAAGACAAGCTCAGGAACTATATGAATACAATTACAAAACAAATTTTACAAAAATAAAATGAGATCTAAACAATTGTGTGTGTGTGTGGGGGGGAATTGCTCATGGGTAGGCCAAGTGAATGTAATAAAAATGACAATTCTACCTAAATTAATTTATTTATTCAGTAACATATCAATCAAACTACCAAAAATATTTTGTAGGCTTAGTAAAAATATCAAAATTCAGCTGGAAAAACAAAAGGTTAATAATATCAAGGGAATAATTGAAAAATAAATGAAAATGAAGGAAGCCTACCAATAGTAGATCTCAACATATATTGTAAAGTGGTTAATGTCAAAACTATTTGGTATTGGCTAAGACATATAATGGCAGATCAGTGAAATGGATTAAGTAGTGATAAATTATTAACATTTACTACTTAATAAATCATTAAGTAGTAATAAATTCAGTAGCAATAAATTCAAAGATAAAAGCTTTTTGGACAAAGTCTCATCAATAAACCAAAGCTGCTTGCAAAACTATAAAATAGTATGGCAGAAACTTGGTATAGAACAGCAACTCACACCATTTACCAAGAAAAAGTCAAAATGGGTACATGAGATATAAAAGATTATACCATATGCACATTTGGACAGACTGGAATAATTTTTGAAAAGATCTTTGTGAAAGGTAAAATTTTTTAACAAAACGAGACATAGGGAATAATACAAAAGTTAAAAAACAGTTTTGATTACACAAAATTAAAAAAAATGCACAAAGCCATTATAATCAAAATTAGAAGAAAAGACAAGAAAAAACTAAGATAAAACTTACAGCAAGTATCTCTGATAAAGTCCATGTTATTCAAATATATAAAGAACTGGGTCAAATATGTAAGAATGTAAGTCATTCTTCAATTGATCACGGGATTTAAAAAGGCAATTTTCAAACAAAGAAATCAAAGCTATCTACAGTCAAAAAAACATGCACTTAATTACTATTGATTAGATAAATTAATATTTAAAGAACTCCAAATAACACTTAACAGACTGGCTAATATAACAGGAAAGAAACATAATAAAAACTGGGGGCAATGTGGGAAACATGGGGTTCTAATGCATTGTTGGTGGAGTTGTAAACTGATCCAATAGTTCTGGTAAGAAGTTTGGAACTATGCCTCAAAGTCATGAAACTGTTTATTCCCTTTGATCCATTAATACCATGATTAGTCTGTATCCCCATTAGATTTTTTAAAAAAGAAAAGAACGTATTTGTACAAAAAATATTTATAACATCTCTTTTTGTAATGGATAAGAATTGGAAATTGAAGGCATGCTTATTTATTGTGAATGGTTTAACAAGTTGTGGTATATAATTGTAATGAAATATTATTGTGTCATAAGTTATGATGAGCAGCATGATTTCAGAAAAAAATTAGGATAGACTTATATGAACTGATACAGATTAAAGTTAACAGAAACAGGGAAACATTGTATACAATGTACTGCACAAACAACTGTGAATGACACAGCTATTCTCAGCAACACAATGATCCAATCCCAAGGGAATCATGACGAAAATTGCTGTTGGCCTCTACAGAAAGAACTGATGACCTCTAAGTAAAGATTAAAGCATACAATTTTTGACTTTGTTTTTTTTAAGTTTTTTTAAAATTTTGATCAAATCTTCTCATACTGAAGGACTAATATGAAAATGTTTTACATGATTGCACATATCATTTGGTTGCTATCTCTGGGAAGTGGAAGAAGAGGTATGGACGGATAGAATTTGGAACTCAAAACCACAAAAATAAAGAGCCCCAGCAAATGTTAAATATTATTTTTAAATGTAATTGAAGAAAATCAAGTATTAATTTTTTTAAAAAAAAGAAATGATAAGCAGGATACTTTCAGAAAAACATAGAAAGACTTACATGGCTGATGCACAGTGAGGTGACATAAACCAGGAGGATATTATAAACAGTGACAGCAATAGTTTATGATCAACAACTATGAATGACTTAATTGTTCTTAGCAATACAATGATCCAAGAAAATTCCAAAGGACTGATGATGAAAAATGCTATTTCTCTCCAGAGAAAGAACTGATAGAATCTCAATGTAGATCAAAACATGCAAATTTTCACTTATTTATTTTTCCTCTGTCTTTTCTTTCACACCATGACTAATATGGAAATATGGTTTTACTTCATTGAACGTGTACAACTTTCCAAATTGCTTACAGTCTGGGGGTAGGAGGAGGTAGAGAGAATGGAAGGGAATTGCAACTCAGTTTTTAAAAACAAGAATGTTAAGAATTGTTTTTACATGTAATTGGGAAAAATAAAATATTATTTTAAAAACTTGATATAAGCAAATAATGATGGTGTTGATGTTCTCTAATAGAATTCAGTAGCTAAGTCCTTATTAAATTCTTTCAAATTTTGGATGGCTGTGATTACTGTAAATCAACTTCCCCCAATGCAAAAACTGACAGTGAAGAAGTTTGCATAAGTACAAGGTTTGTAAAAGTGTAGGAAAAAAATCTATTTAGCCAGAAAGAGTAAGTATTTAAGATTAGAGTGTTAAACGATAATTTAGAACAAATACTAAAGCACTTATTTCTAGATAAAAGGTCACAAGGTATCTGTACAAACAGTCTTAATAACTTGCATCTTATTTGAAATGTGTTTGTGTGTGGGGGGGTGTTTTAATGAGCTAATTAAAAAGAGAACTATCTCATTAGCTCTGTCTTCATCTCACTTGTTTTGTAGGACAAAACTATTTATATCTTTAGAGATTAAATGTTTAACCAGCTCTCATCCTCCATTAGCTAATTAGATATTTTTAGTTGTGTTGGAATTGAGGTGAGTTGTTAATGAGTAATTTAAGTAGATTTACTTGTAACAGCACTGATCTCTACTCTCTCTCCCTCCATTTCCTCTTACCTCCCCCATCTTCCTATTTGGAAACTGCATTTAAATATAGACAGTCTGAATATTTTACTAGATGTTTTAGAAGATACATGTGTTTTAGTTTTGCCATTTGGGAATTTTGATGTTCCCCTTATGGGATCTCAAATGACATGAGTTTAACAACTAATGTAGGAAAATTTCAAAACAAAATGATCCTCGCTCGTTGGTGGTTAAAATAATCAAGCTTTAAAATTAAGGAATAAAAATTTAGGAAATAGTTTGATAGTTTCTTATTTTTATTTCACCAGAGGAAATGATGTCCAGTTATGTGAAATAGAAAGAGGACTCACTGTGAAAACAACAGAATGAATGTATGAGAAACTGGGCATGGGGTGGGGAACTTTAATATATCATGAGGGGGACAATAAAAACATAAGGGAAGAATTATCTATTATATCGATAATGACAGATTTGGGATGACAAAAATAGATGCAGAAAAATATAATAACTCCACAGGAGAAAACTAGAACAGGAACAATTGTGACTAAATAAGTACATCAAATAAACACTTGGTGAAAGGAATAAATAGTGAATTAAGAAGGGAGATTTCATTTTAACTAGGGAGATAACACATTTAAAATCACTGAAAATGAGGCAGGCAAGAAAATATGATATGAATGAAAGATCATAGAATTTGAAGAGAGGTTTAGATAATACTTTAGCAAAGAGTAAAAGAGGATGACAGTGTTTAAGTGTATTTGGAGTTTATGATTCTGCTGTATAATAAATGGAAAACTGACTTTCCTTAAGGGGTAGTTCACATGCAAAAAAATCAGACAGTTTCTGTTATATTGCATTTTTATATATGGCTGCTTAGGAATTTGCATACTTAGGGTGAAAATATATCCATAGAAATATTACACAGATCATTTCTATTTAGTACCACTGCTAGAGACAAATATTTTTAAGATTTTTTTTTAATTTGTTGGTTCTTTAATTGTCCAGTTACATATCTGACTTGATCAATGAATCAATCAATAAAAATATATTAAGTAGCCCTAAAAGAAGAAGTAAAACATCTGATTTTTTTACCCAGAAGAGCTTACATTATAAGAAGACAACATATATGCATATTTTTCTGTATTGTTAATGTTTATACATAAAAATATACCAGCCATATTTTTTGTTGTTTATCCTTCATTCTCAAAGATGAACAATGACATCACAAGGATGATTTCTTGACTTGAGAGTGAATTGGATATAAGTGAGGCAGTGTTCTGCCAAGTTCTTAGCCTCATTCTAACCTCCAATGTCATCAAAATCCAGGAGTGAGATAAAAATCAAGAAGACTGGCAATGTCCCTTGATGCAGGGGATGATTTTGGCTTTTTTAAATTAAAGCATTTCTGTGGCTTCAGTTTGCCCTCAAAGTCCTTTCAACAACAAATGGCTAGGTAAGAATTGAGACAAAAGATGGCTTTATTTACAATCATAATACATCAATCTGGGAGGGGAAGACCCTTAAAGTTTCTGGCTAAAATAGTAAACAATTGCTGTTTACTTGCATTCTAAGCCAAGGAAAGCTAAATAAGGAGTCAGATACAAATCTAAAAAAGGAGACAACATAAGGGAGAGGCAGTAAATAGCTTGATTTAGGATCCAGAAAACAAGGGACCCCAAGAATCCAAATTTAAGCCTAAATTGAGGATTTCTGGAGGTAGAGATAAGGAGAGAGAACACTGAGGACAACTGGTACACAGTCTTCTGGATAGATGTCTACAGTGATGAACAACTTATAGGCCAGTCTCACTTCTGATCTCTTCCAAATAAATGTGCAGTTCCATTAAATCATGAAAAGATTTCTCAAGAAAGGGGGAAGAAATACCATGAGATCTTTCCTCTTCAGAGTTTTGCTACTACTTTATCATTTATACTAAATGCATATCAGGATAATATGCCTGTGTGAAGCAAGGAGGAAAAAAATAAACCAACTGCCTTGCCTCCATCCAGCAAGTGTGAATATATGATACCCATATGTGAGAGTTTATTTCAGAGTAATCAAGGCGATCTGAAATATTGAGCATTCAAGTAAGTAATTATGTAACACAGATAATAATTACATTAAGCTATATAACCATGTCACCTAATTGCCTCATAATTTATGTAGTAATTTTTCATGTGCATCAAGTTCTCCCTCTCTCTCTCTCTCTCTCTCTCTCTCTCACCCTTTCTCCCTCTCTCCATCTATCTCTGTACTGTCAGTTCATTAGCATATTTCCTTTTTTTTTTTCTCCCTGCCACTGGAGACAGAAAACGAAAAGTTTTGATGACTCCAAAGGGAAGTAAATGCTGCATGGAGAGATCAGATGGGCTTCTTTGTTGTCTGAAAATAATTCATAAGACTATAGGCAGCCCTAGACCTCTGACAAACATGTCCAGTTTTCTTTTTATTCATTTATCAGTGAATAATATTTTGGAAGATTATGATATGCATATAAATATCAGGGATGGCTCCTAAATCCCTATTGCAGTTATTTGATCTACAAAGAAACACATAGACACCTTATAAAATTCTGTTTACAAGCTCTCAGTACATGTGAGTATCCAATTTGATCTTTTTTTTTTTGGATTTTAAAGCCAACCAAATGAGTGAACCAAAGTTTTTGTTTGCTTGTTTATTTTATTTTGTTGGTGGTCTATTACATACATAATGATGTACTGTTCTGGTTGCTATAATATATGAGAAGTACTGCTTCATTCTTTGTGAAGTGGTCTGTAAAAGAAAATGGATATAAAACTCAAATAGTCTCTAAAAATATGCTATTTTAGTGGTAGTGGGCTAAATTTTAATTAAAAATTGAATAAAAATCCATAAGAATAAAATTTTCAGAAAAAGAAATAAACAGGAATCCTTTATCTCCTGGGCTTCTCTGGGTTCTGTACCTGTCTATGTTAAGTATTTTACACTGAAAATCAGTCAGTCCTGATTAGGCACAGGCTCTGGGAGCCCCTTGAGCTCTCCTTGAATCTTTGAGGTACAGGCTCTGGGAGCCCCTTGAGCTCTCTTTGAATATTCCCACTTAAGGCATTTGCTTGATACCATGGTCCTCAAGTTGTGTCTCTGCCCAAGTTTTTAGCCCTCCTTTGTCCAGAAATTTCCCACCCTTGATCCTCCAGTTCCACCCTTGAACTGGCCTAGCCCACCCTTCTCTGTAGTCTCCAGGTAGCCTCCAGCAACTTCCCACCCTTAATCCCTCATCTGACTCCTGAAGACCCTCCCCAAACTAATTACTGGAGTCTGACCTCATATGACTCCTCCTAGAGACCCTCCCCAAACTCTTCCTCCAGACCACCCCTAGATTTCTCCCAAAACTTTCTGTATATAAGACCCCCTCTTGCCCCCATGTGTGTGAGAGTGCCATAGAATGACCTGGCATGGACTTACTCTGTGTCAGATGATTCTGACCTCCTTGCCCAATGCAAGCCTTACAGATATCTAAGCTCCTTTAAGAGTCTACCCAATATGGTGAATTTTCAATGAACTTTTAATGAACTTTACTTTTCTTTGACTGAGAGAAGACTTGAGTTGAATTCATTTGGCAAGGAGCCAGCATGTTGGTACTATGGGGTCCCGAGCAACCCTAACCACATCAGTGTCATAGTAGAGCCTTGGATAGACTCTCCTCAGGAGTCATTTCTATGGAAGAGGCCTAGACTTAGCCTTATATAGTCTAAATCTATAGTATGATTTCTTCAAGAGATCCCAGCTGAGCCTCGGATAGCCTCAGCCATGGAAAATTCACAAAGCACTCTGACCTTGGGTATCCTTCTGGACACCATGGTAAAAATATATTAAAAATTTTCAAACCTATCTAAAGGTCTTATCATAAAGTGTTTAACATCTTTTTGTCATTTATAGAATGTATATGCATACAAGGATTTGAGTTGCTAATGGCTAAATAAAGGATCTTTTGATTAAAACTCTTATGTGAGTTACTTATGTGGGTTACTAGAAATTTCTCAGGAGAAGCTAATGGACTACTGCTAGGAATATCACACAACGCCACCTGTTCCTGCACAGATTTATATTACCACAAATACGCATGTATATTTTTTTTTTGACAAAGAGAGATACTTGAAGAATGAATGCAATCTGCAGCCGTCAAAACCAGCCTAGAGAGAACCAGAAGGGTAGATAACCCTAGAGTAGGGCACTATGGCCGGACATAAGGCCCTACATAAATGTCCCTATGAACACTTTTACAACAACCAAGGCCTCAGAACCAGGAGGCTTTCCTGCCCAGGCAATAAGTCCCACATTTTAAAACCTATAGTTGCCAGGATTATTGGGGACCAGAAAGTGAATTTTTTTGAACATTGTGGAGCATTCTACTTAACTGTAAAAGCAAAGGAGATATTCCTACCTTAGAATACCAACAATATTACTGTTATTGGGTAGGAGCCAACCATATCTTCCCCTAATTAAACCAGCTCTACTGACTACTGAACCACTCACAGTAGAACAGTTGCATCTACTCTCCTTCTCTACCTGATATAATCTCTTGGCCAGGAAACCATTGTGCAAATGAAGGGTCCACATCTTTTTGTACCATAAGGGTCTTTTTTGACATTTTTCAAGAAAATTTCTTAGAACTCCTCTAATCCTTAACTGTGGATGCCCCTAGGAAGGACAGTTATCATCCTAGATCAGAAAGACCCTCATCTAGTACTGGTTCTTCTTCATTGCAGGAATCCCATACCAATAGGGTAGGTTTACTTATTGAAGCTAAACCAGTGTAGCTTTAATCTAAAGTCAACAAATCAGTTGTACATTATCACATTTCCCAAAAGACTGAGAAAGGAGTGACCCCTATCATCTATTTCCTTTCCAAACAATGTGTACCACTTCTTCCTGCATTAATCCCATATTACTTGTCAAGAGAGAGTAAAAGTTGGGGTAGAGTCAAGATGCTGGCTTAGAAACAAGAGAACTCTGTGGCTCCCCCCATAACCTCAAATACCTATAACATATCATTCTAAACAAATTTTAGAGCTCCGGAATCCACAAAATTACACAGTAACAAAGCTCCCGCTGAAGGCAGTCCAGCAGGCTGATGGGAAGGGGTTCATTGCAGCCCGCTGGGAGCCTAGACCAACACCACATGAAACCGTGGATGGAGCCCTAATGTGGCCAGAACAAGCCGTGGGTGGAGCTTTCAGGGGAGCTGATCATAGGCAGCTGTGGTGGTTTCCAGAATTATCAACTCATAAGAAATAAGGACTAAGTGAAAGGTCAGTGGAACTCAGCTAAATTTGGGGGAGAGAATCCAGCCATCTGCCTCTAGGGAGAGAAGCAGCAGTGGCCCTGCAGCCTCTGCCACATATCTGCTTCAGAGTTCCCTGACTGCAGATAGCAGGGGGTCCAAGTGTTCATTCAGAGGCTAAGTGCTCTTGCCTTAACCAGCCTGGTCTTGGGTGGTGGTCTTGAGGTGTGTGATTAGTGAGCCAAAGCTGGTGGGGGCTGAAGAGAGGGCAGCCTAATAATAGCTCTGGCAACTGTGAAAATCCCAGTGACTTGGGACAAATCTCTCTCCTCTGGAAGCAGACTTCTACTAAGCCCAAAAGTCAAGTAAGTAACTGGCAACATGAGCACGCAAAGGAAGCAAAGAAAGCCCAGTAATCCAAATTTAGATTCCTTTTTTGGGGACAAAAAGCATCAAAGCATGCAATGAGAAGAAGACAATGCAGTCAGACCTCCCACACCAAAAGCTTCCAGGAAAAATGTAAACTAGTTACAAGCTGTAGAGGAGCTTAAGTATGATTTTGAAACCCAAATAATAGAAGTAAAGGAAAAATTCGGAAGAGGAATGAGAATGATGCAAGAAACTCATGAAAAGAAAGTCAAATATCTGACTAAAGAAACTATCATCACCTTAAAAAATAGATTAACTCAAATAGCAAAAGAGGCCTAAACTGTCAATGAGGAAAAGAATGCCTTAAAAAGCTGAATTTGCCTGATGGAAACAGAATCTCAAAAGCTTTCTGAAGAGAATAATTTCTTCTGCATTAGAGTGGAGCAAATGGAAGCAAATGACTTTATGAGAAATTAAGATACTATTAAACACATCCAAACAAATGGAAAAAAAGAAGGCAGTGTGAAATATCTCCCCCCCAAAAAAAACACTGACATGGAAAATATATCCAAGAGAGACAATTTAAAAATTGTTGGACTACCTGAAGCAATGATCAAAAAAAAAAAAGAACCAAGAAAGCATGCCTCAAGATATTCTCAAGGAAAATTATATTTTAGAAACAGAGGGCAAAACAGACTATGAAAGAATTTACCAATCACCTGTTGAAAAAGATCCCCAAAAGAAAACTCCTATCAATATTATAGTCAGGTTATGGAGTTCCCAGATCAAGGAGCAAATATTACAAGTTGCCGACAAGAAACAATTTGAATACTGTGGAAATACAATCAGGATAACCCAAGATCTAGTGGCTTCTACATTAAGGGAATGAAGGATCTGGAATATGATATTCTGGAGATCAAAGGATCTAGAATTGAAACTAAGAATCACCTACCTAGCAAAATTGAATATAATGGTTCAGGAGAAAATATGGTCATTCAATGAAGTGTAGGACTTTCAAGCATTCTTGATGAAAAATACAAAGGGCTGAATAAAAAGTTTGATATTCAAATACAAGAAGTTTGAGAATGTAAAAAGGGAAAAGAAATAATAAGGAACTTATCAAAGATGAACTATTTACATGCCAATGGAAAAATGGAAAAATGATAACTGTAACTTATGAAACTTTTCTCAGTATGAGGATAGTTGAAGGGAATATACACACACATACATATTTATATGCGTATATATATATATGCATATATACATATATACACACATACATGCATATATAAATGTATACATACACATATGTCTATGTAGGAGGGTGTATATATATGTTAGTGTGTGTATATATATGTATGTATATATATATATACATATATATATATATTTGCTTATATAGACAGGGGGCACAGGATCAATTGAATAGGATGGGATAATATTTTAAAAGGTGAAATTGAGAGGTGGAAGAAGAACAGTATGAGAGGAGACAGGGAGAGACAGAATGGGGTTAATCCTCTCATATAGAAGAGGCAAGACATAACTGTTACAATAGAGGTGACGAACAGGATGTCAAAAGGGAATGGGTAAACTTTACTCTCATTGAATTTGGCTCAGGAAAGGAATGACATACACTCTAAATTGGGATCTTGGCCTACAGGAGAATAAGGGGGAAGTGGTTGAGAGGCAGGAGGAAGGAGGAAAGGGCAGGTTGGGGGAGAGGGTTGTTAGAAGCACAGACTTCTGTAAAGAGAGAGGAACAAAGTAGAGAATAGAACAAGTGGGGGGCAGGATAGGAAGGATGGAAATATAGTCTGTCTTTCACAATATGTCCATTGTGGAGATGTTCTGCATAACTACACATGTATGGCCTGTATTGAATTGCTTGTCTTTCCAGTGGGGGTGGGTTAATGGGGGAAGAAGGGAAACAATCTAGAATTTAAAGTTCTAAAATCAGATGTGAAAAATAGATATGTGTGTATGTATCTATATATCTATCATGTATCTATCAATCTATCTATCTATTATCATTATTATTATTATTATTATTTACATGCATCTGGGAAAAATGATATACAGGTACTTGGGTAGGGAGATCCATCTTGCTCTACCAGAAAATCAGAGAGTGATGGGGGTGGATATAGGAGAGAACAGATTGGGGGAGGGGGTATACAGTGGGATCACTGTTTTGTGGTGGTGAGTAGGGGAAAGATGGGGAGAAAATTTGTAACTCAAAATCTCATGGAAATGAATGATGTAAACGAAAAATAAGCAAAAGTTAAAAAAAGAGTGAAACCCAATCTATCATTTTAAAAAGACTTTTGAAATATTAATGCATTTTCAATCACCCATTTTCTGTAGCTCACAATCCACTCATTTTTTTGTTGTTGTTCACTATCTCCATTGTCACATGGTTAATGATTTGGATTTATGTTTAGCCTTATGCTTTATCTCCTTGTATCCTGGCTCCCAGTACCTTTTCCCTTTTATATATCAAGAGAGCCAAATAACCTAGATTCATATTTCCAAGTGCTACTGTGAGTCTCTGTCATTCTTCCTCCATACTCTCAATGTCTATCTAGACCAGTGGTTCTCATCCTGTGGGTTATGTTAAATTTGTAACAATGAAAATACATCCTGCATATCAGATATTTACAGTATGATTCATTACAGTAGCAAAATTATACTTATCAAGTGTCAATGAAAATAATTTTATGGTGTGGGGGAGGTCACCACAACATAAGGAACTATATTAAAGGTTCGCAGCATTAGGAAGGTTGAGAACCACTTATCTAGAGTTTGTTATCTTTCTTTGCCAATCATCTCTCCTGTAGTTTGTTGATGACCTTTTACCCTGCAGAATAAGCAGGGAAACCTAGCTTTAGGAACCTATCCTCCTTTTGACCTCCATTACTGAGAGAGCCAAAAAGGCTCTAAGTTTAAGTTATAATAAGTTCAACAGTAAGTTTTCAGTTGGACTATGAGATCTCACAGACTACTGAACAACTCAGTAATAAATGCATAGAAATTATCCTCTCCATTCTTTACCAAGTATCAGTTGAGGACATTCCTTGGAGTCACTGGGTATTGCAGTTAGTAGTTCTAATTTGCATCCCATTTTTATTCTAGAATAGGACTTTACAGCCTGTTCAATGGACTGAAATAAAAGAATCCTCAACCCTAAAGGGTCTTCTGTCCCCACTCTCTACCCTAGCCCGCTCAGATTTCACCAAACCATTCCATTTGTTTTGTCACAAAGAAGTGGGAGTGGTAACTGTCATCCTTGTCAAACTCTCAAACCAAAACAAACAAACAAACAAACAACTGCCCTATCATTCATTTCTCCTACCAGCATACCCAATGGCAATGGACCTCACTCACTTTGAGGCATTAGCAGCTATCCTGATGGTGGAGAAAACTTACCCTGAGTCATGAAACCAGTTTACATAACTCATATGCTAAATCTCTCTTAAAGATATATAAAACGCAACACTTGTCAGTCAGTCAGACCACTTACAACCAGGTCCTAATAACTAATTCTTTCCTGATACTATTACTCTGCAACAACCTTAACCTGGCTACACTTCTTTTTCTCATAGACATGGGAGAGCCATATACATTTCCCCATGATCACCTTCAAAACTAACCACAACATTTCCAAGAGGACCTGAAAGATATTCCTTTAGGCAACCTTGAATTTGTCCTTTTCTATGGTAGCCCTTGGAAGAGATCCCCAGATTACTCTCTTATAACAGCCTATTCAATAGTCTCCCTTTTAGTTTCCCTGGAAGCAGAAGCCCTTCTTGACTACAAGTTGCCACAGGTGAACAAAATTTAACTCTCTTCAGAGCATGTCACATAGCTAACAGGGATATCTGTAACATCTATATTGAATGCTGCTATGCACTTGGGTTTTGCCATTCCCAAGATTAGGTATGGAAAAAAAAATCAGGCTTCCTAATCTCTTCAGGAATTGCCCTCTTTTATTAGAGTCTCTTACAGCACTCTTGGAAGCACTCCAGTTCCTTTCCTAAATAGCAGTTATCCCTGTCCAAGCAAGGGGCAGTGATCCCATGTCCTTGGGTAGTAGAAAAACTTATTCAATAGCCAAGATATCAGCCACCCAGGAAACCTCTACCTTAATAACCACCTGCCCTTTTCTTTCTATACTTCAATCTCTCTTCCTTTCTCTAAGTAAATTTTTCTTAATACAATAGGACACATAACCAGAGGAAAAGCAAAAATTGGAATCTCTGTACTGCACTTGAATCCCTTCAGGAAATATGGTAGACCCTGATATCAAATGAGCGGCTATGTGACCTTTTTTGACTTACTCTAATGACTCACCAGGTAGACCATTAGATGGGTAATATCCAAAAAAAATCCAAGAATAATGATTTTGTCCAGGAAGGAATAAAATTACAGAGGTAATAAGCAACCAGTGTACAACTAGCAAGGACTTCCTGATTGTGGTCAGGAAGCACAGTCCAGCCCAGTATCCAATCTTAACCCTCAGTTCCCTTCTTGGCCTTCCAAATTGACTTCATAGAATTCCCTTTCACACTGGGGTTTAAATGCTGCTTGGTATTTGTATGCATGTTGGTGAATTTTTGAAATTCCGGCTGGAAAGTTTAACAGCATTAAAGTGGCCAAGAAAATCTTAGGCAAGTTTATTCCTGGATTTGGAGCTCCACTTTGGATAGAACCAAATAAAGGAACTCATTTCACTTCAGAATTCAATCATCATATTGCTAATGCCATGGGATATTTTCAGAGGTTCCATATCCTTTTTCACTATCAGTCATCAAGCTGTGTTGAAAACAAAACCTTGGTTATTAAAAAAAAAAAGCCTTAGAGAAAGTGTGTGAAGACTACGTTGAAGTGGACAGAGAGCCTACCGTTAGTTGTTCTTTTTTTTTGGAGGGGGAAATAGGGCAATTGTGGTTAAGTGACTTGCCCAAGGTCACACAGCTAGTTTTTTGTGTGAAGTGTATGAGGCCGAATTTGAACTCAGGTCCTCCTGACTCCAGGGCCAGTGATCTATTCACTTTGCTATCTAGCCACCCCAAGTGTTCTTAATCTTAGAAATATGCCCAACAGAAAACACAATCTGACCAGAAATTCTCTTTGGGAAACCAGTGCTTACAAGACTCCTTCTCATTCCTGGATTTGAATGAGTATTGTAATGACATGGTAAAAGACTCTCTTTTCTCTCTTACCAAGTATCTTTGAAGACTCTGCAGAACCAAATAAAGTTGACCAGCTCCCACCAACAGATCTTGTCATTATCTCCAGCCAGGGGACAATGTCTACCTTAAGATTCACAGATACACACATGTTCTGACATCAAAGAGTAAAGGACAGTATTTGGTTGTCCTCACTATAAAGATCATCATTAAGATTGAAGGAAGCCTGAGGTGGCTAGGTGGCACAGTGAATAGAGCACCAGCCCTGGAGTCAGGAGGATTTGAGTTCAAATTCGGCCTTAGACTCTTAACACTTACTAGCTGTGTGATCTTGAGAATGTTATATAACCCCAATTGCCCTGACTTCCACCCTCCAAAAAGGAAAAAAGAAATCCAAGGAAACCTGTATAAATCCATGCCTGCCACACCTGATGAACCACCAACCCTGAAAAGGGGACTGCAAACTTACAAGGAGACCAAAAGTATGTGGTGGCATGAAATAAACATCTCCAAACAATATACTTGAGGTGGATGCATCCTGATGAGAAAAGTCCTTCTTTTGCTCCTTTTTTATGTTCACTTGCATCTTTGTCTTCTTTGTACAAGAGCCACATTGTATGGTTCCACATGAACTCTACTTACATATGCAGTAGACCTCTTGGCCATGCTACTCCAACAAAACCACAAGATGCTCATATTTCCAATTTCTCTCTTATCTCTGAGTCAGTCACACCCAATTAAAAACTACAATATCCATTAGGGCATAGACTAGTTAATGGCCAAGATCACAGAATGGAATAAGCAAATAAATCAGTGTGACCATATCCTTTACTCTATTCACACTGGCTCATTCTAAGAACTTTTTTGATCAATTTATCTTTTCAGTCTTAAAATTGTCCATGAACTTATATGGTGCTCACCATCTAACAGCAATAACAGCAACAACAACAAAATACTGCTTGTCCTGTTTTCATGCTTACCAAAAAGCTGCCTAGTAGCACAAATAAGATGGAAAAAAAAAGGAACTAGGTACGCTTCCCCAAATAATTAAAGAAAACTTGTGTGCCCTTGTTAATGGTCTCTTGCAGCTCTTCAAGCTCCTAATTTTAGCTGCAATCTCCAGTCATCCACTGATGGTGACCAGATGAATGTAGGAAGCATGGACCGAAAGAGGCCTAAACTAGGCAACTGCAATAGAGTTGGATCTCAGCTCCTGCATACATCTGTCTTGGAAGCAAACACATGTGCTCAGTGTTACCAACTGCTGAGATTGTGACACCCTGCCCAGTGATGATAATAGATTCCCATTATGACCAGTTCTGCTAGACAATCATTTTTAAATGCACAGCTATGATTCAATCTGACCCTAATCAGAGAGAGCTTATGGTGCCATCACTGCTTAGATCAGTTCAAAACAACCTAAAGTAAAAATGCCCTTGCTGATAACAACCTATCAAACTGAACTTCTGTTAGGGTCATACATTCATTAGCTTTAAATGTACCAGCTGGAGCAATAAAACATACCAGAGGAGCTATTCATTTCTTTGTGACTGAGCCCTATTTTTAATCAATGTTTCATCAGAATACAGGATTTTTAAAAATTCTATATGTTGTACTCTGAACTCAAATATGCAGATCTCAATGCTCCTACTGGTTACCATAGTTTCACCAATTATAGCCTTGAGTGTATGAGCCATAGATACCACTTGGTTTCTGTTGTGGCCTCTTGTGAATAGAGAGACCAAAGTTGAAGGACCTAATATGGGATGGAGTCAATGTTTGTGCATATTTCCAACTTTACTCAAGCTATCAGCATCACTTGCTTCCTTCATTTGAGATACAAAATGAGAACATTCATTAGGGATATATTGATATACCTCTGACCAATTGGCATGAAATTTTAACCATACTATCTTCTTTTCTTTAACCTCTGGTGATCTGAGTGCTTCATGGAGCATTTAGGAGAGGACTTAGTAAGAGTGCTGAACATGAGCATACTTCTTATTCCCCAGTGTATAGAGGGGCAAGCACTATCTTGCATGGTTGCTCCCTCCTTTTTCAATGCTCATGTCCATACTTGGACAAATAAACCAGAAAATAATTGATCTGATTTGATATTGCTGAAAGTAGCCGTGTTACACTCAATGAATTTTTCCATTGGGATTTATGGGTAGCTTTCTCATACCAAACTACTCACAGTATAGAAATTAACCAAAATCTGAAAACTGGCCCATGTTTTGGGACACATAGACCACCAAATAATGCAAGACTCCCAAGTAACAGAAGGCCTGATTACCCTTAATAATGTTTTATAATGAAGAGAAATGGGGAGAAGAGGTGCATTTAGATACAATAGATATTTTGCAGGAAAAAAAAATCAACAAGCATTAGTCGGTCTGTTTCCTAAAAATAACAATTGGTTCCAGGACCAAATACAAAATACTCTGTTAGACATTCAAGACCCTTTATAACTTAGCTCCCTCCTACCTTTCTAGTCTTCTTATTTTACTCTCTGACATATCCTCTTTGATGTAGTGACACTGGCCTCCTTGTTATTTCATGAATAGAATATTCTTATCACTTGGCCCTGAGTATTTTCTTTGGCTATCCTTCATGTCTGCAACACTTTGTTCCCCCTACTACACCTACTGACCTTCACAGCTTCCTCTAAGTCTCAGCCAAAATCCTACCTTTTATTGGAAGCCTTCCTTAACTACTCTTATTTCTAGTGCCTTCCTACTGTTAATTATTTCCTACACATCTTTTATATAGCTTGCTTTGTATAAATTTATTTGTATGTTGTCTCCCCCATTAGATTCTAAGCTTCTTGAAGGCAAGGATCATTATTTTTCTCTTTTTGTATCCTCAGTGCTTAGGATAGTGTCTGGCACATAGTAAGTATTTAAGAAATGTTTATTGATTCATTCAACAACAACAAATGAGCTGGTAATTTCTGCTAGAAACTTATTAGCAAGTTTCTTTGATGGATATTTAGTTCTTTTACTCATGTACAAAGAGTCTTCTGAACTTGTTACTTTATGGGTTTGGCAATGGTGTATCCCAGCAGATAAACCCAACAAAATGATAAGTTTTTCTTTAAAAAGAGGAACAAGCTGAAGGTGGAGACAACATGGTGGAGTGAAAGCAGGGACTTCCTGGAGTTTTCTCCCAAAGTCCTCCAATTAACTGTATAAAATAACTCTAAACAAATTATTTAGCAGCAGAACCCACAAAATGAGAGTAAACCAAATTTCTAGCCCAAGACAACCTGGAAGGTCAATAGGAAAGGTCTGTTGCACAAGTCTGAGAGAGGAGCACAATCTAGTCAGGGTCCCACTGACAAAGACCAGGCTCCAGCAAACCTGGAATAGGCCTCAGAGAACTGAATCACTGGAAGTTATGGTAAATTCCAGAATTCTCAATGCACAAACACCAAAGAGAACATTGAAAGTCAGTAGGAAAGGTCTGTCAGACCTGGGTAAGAGAGGAGAAAAGTTTGGCCCCAGGCCCAGGGCTGTGGTGGCAGTGGCAACAGCGGCAGTGGTTTTATCCAAAGCTCTTGACTTTCAGATGATGGGGGTATCAAGAGGCCAATCAGAAGATCATTGCAGGGGTCTCTTTGCTGGCACTGAGGCAGGGTTTTCTTGCTTGGCACTTGCTTGGATCTGGGTCACAATCCTGGGTGGCAGTGCTAGGACAAGGAGGAGCACTGGCAAGGTGGAGCTTGTGACAGCTGTGGAGAAGTAATCCTTTTCACAGTTCAGAAGCAGAAGAGTCCTTGTGGTCTCTCACAGACCAGAGCACAGACGATGACAGGAGTAAACAGGTCTCTTTTGATCACACAAGTTTGTAATGACTAAAATTTTATGGGTCCCTAGAAATATCTCTGAAAATAGCTGCACAAAACCCCTGAAGTTTTAGACAGTGCTGTGTCCACTCGGGAAGAGTCCTGCCTTAACAAAGAGCTAAAAATCAATAATTGGCTGGAAAAATGAGCAAACAGTGGGGAAAAATCAGATTATAGAATCTGACTTTGGTGACATAGAAGATAAAAACATACAAGTAGAAGAAAACAACAAAGTCAAAGATCCTACATCAAAAGCCTCCAAGAAAAATATGAATTGGTTGAAGGCCGTGGAAGAGCTCAGAAAGGATTTTGAAAATCAAGTAGCAGAAATAGAGGAAAAATTGGGAACAGAAATGGGAGTGATGCAAGAAAATCATGAAAAATGAATCAAGAAGGAGACCCCCCAAATGCTGAAGAAAATAATACCTAAAAAACTGACTAACGCAAATGGCAAAAAGGTCCAACAAGCAATGAGGAGAAGAATGTCTAAAAAAGCAGAATTTCAGTAATGGAAAAGGAGGTCCAAAAACTCACTGAAGATAACAATTCCTTCAAAATTAGAATGGAGCAAATGGAAGGTAATGGCTCCATGAGAAAACAAGAAATTACAAAACACATCCAAAAGAATGAAAAAAAAAACAGAAGACAAAGCGAAATGTCTCACTTGAAAAACAAATAACCTGGAAAATAAATCTAGGCAGGATAATTTTAAAATTATTGCACTACCTGAAAGCCATGATAAAAAAAAGAGTCTAGACATTATCATTCAAGAAATTGTCAAGGAAAACTTCTGTGATATCCTAGAACTAGAATATAAAATAGAAATGGAAAGAATCCAGTGATCACCTCCTGAAAGAGATCCCAAAAGGGAAGATCCTAGGAATATTGTAGCCAAATTCAAGAGTTCTCAGGTCAAAAGGAAAATATTGCAAGCAGTCAGAAAGAAACAATTCAAGCTATGTGGAAACACAAGATTTAGAAGCTTCTACATCAAGGCATGAAAGGGTTTGGAATATGATATTCTGGAGGTCAGAGGAGCTAGGATTAAAAGCAAGAATCACCTACAGAGCAAAACTGGGTAAAATATGTCAAGGGAAAAATAGATATTCAATGAAATAGAGGACTTTCAATCATTCTTAATGAAAAGACAGAAACTGAATAGAAAACCTGACTTTCAAATACAAATACACACACACACACATACACACACACGGAGAGACTATATATATATATATATATATATATATTTGGAGATACATACACATGGAGAGACAGACAGAGAGACACAGAGAGGCAGACAGAGGTAGAGACAGAGACACAGGGACAGAGGCAGAGGGCACAGGATGAGTAGAAAATGAAAGGATCATATCTAAGAAATAAAATTTTAGAGTGAGAGAAGAATACACTGGGATAAGGAGAAGGGGAAAGGTAATATGAAGGAAATTATCTCATATAAAAGTGGTAAGAAAAAGCTTTTACAGTGGAGGGGAAGAGGAGGAGCAGAGAGGGAAGGAGTGAATCTTTCCTCAGATTTTGCTGAAGGAAGGAATAACATACACAATCAATTGGCTATGGAAATCTATCTTGCCCTACAGTTAAGTGAGCGGGAATGGAATCGGGTGGGTAAAGAAGGCGGAGGGGACGATAGAAAAGAGGGCAAATGTGGGTAGGGATAATCAAAATGAATGCTTTTGAGGTGGGACAAGGTCAAATGAGAAAAAAGAATAAATGGGGGGCAGGATAGGATGAAGGAAAATATATTTAGTCTTTTACAACATGACTATTATGGAAGTGTTTTGCATGACTACACATGTATTACCTACATCAAATTGCTTGACTTCTCAATGAGGATGGATGGGGAGAGAAGGAAGAGAATGTGGAACTCAAAGTTTTAAAAATGAATGTTAAAAATTGTTTTAACATGAACCTGGGAAATAAGATATACAGGCAATAGCAGATGGAAGTCTATCTTGCCCTACAGGAAAATAGAAGGGAAGGGGATAAGAGAATGTGGGGTAGGAGATAATTAGGGAAGACAGATTGGGGGAAGAGGTAATCAGAATGCATGTTGTCTTGGGGTGGGGAAAGAGGAGAGATGGGGAGAGAATTAGGGACTCAGAATCTTATGGAAGTGAATGTTGACAACTAAAAATCATTATTTTTAAAAAGATTAATAAATTTATTTGACTTTTAAATTAAACTACACATTGATCACAGTAGAGAAATAATGACTCATTCAGATTTGCAATTCAATGTATTTTTTTAAATTTATTTTTTTATTTGACTTCTTGTTTACATTATTCATTTTCATTACATTTTTGAATTACAAATTTTCTCCCTGTCTTGCCCCTGCCTCACCCCTAAAACAGCAATCCCACTGTAAAGCCCCTCCCCTGCTCTGCTCTCTAATTTTCTGGTAGGGCAGGGAGGGTCTCCCTATCACAGCCCCTATATAATCTTAATTCCTAGTTGCAGAACTTTAAATTCTAGATTCTTTCGATTCCTCCCTTGTCACCCACCCCTACTGGAAGGACACTCAATTCAATACAGGCTGTGGATGTGTGATTATACAGGACATCTTC
>CM053594.1:190149085-190177854 GCA_028646575.1 Pseudocheirus occidentalis
TATCTTCTACTTGCTCCACTCTAATTCTGAAGGAATTATTCTCTTCAGAATGCTTTTGAGATTCTTTTTCCATCTGGGAAATTCGACTTTTTAAGGAATTCTTCTCCTCATTGGCTTTCTGGACCTCTTTTGCCATTTGAGTTAATCTATTCTTTAAAGTGTTGTTTTCTTCAGTCAGGTTTTTGACTCTCTGTTTGTGTTTTTCTCGCATCATTCTCATTTCTCTTTCGAATTTTTCCTCCACTTCTCTTATTTGGTTTTCAAAGTCCTTTTTCAGTTGATGTATAGCTTCTAGGCATTCTTCAATTGTCTTGGAAGCATTTGGTGTGGGAGTTCTGTGTTCTGGGCTCTCTTCCTCCCATTCCATGCTTTGACTCTTTTTGTTCACAAAAAAGGATCCTAGAGTTTTATTGCTGTTTTAATTTTGCTTCCTTTTCTCATGTTGGCCAGTCAATTAATTGGTTGTTTTTATTTAGCTCTGTGAAACTCTGCTTCCAAGGGGGAAGCTCTGTTCCAAATTGCTGGTGTTTTCCCAACTCCTGGAGCTATTGCAAGTCCCCCCAGCTTTGGCTTGCTGAAATTTCACCCCAGGACCACCATCCAAGACCATGATCCTGATCTAGGCCGCTCATCGCAACAGCACTTGGCCCTGATCAAGTGATTCAGCCCCCTTGCAGAGTCTGCAGGCCAGGGGCTCTGAAGCAGCCTGGTGGGGGCCACTGCCTCTGGTTCCAGCAGTTCCCTTCCCCCACTGCTTCCTTGCCCCGAGGACAAATTGGCCAAACTGCTTTACCACCCCCAAATTAATTTTCAAAGTTTCACTTTCACTGTCTCTGACCTGGATTTAAAGATCCCCTCAGGAAGGTGCTTTAGATTTTCTTTGAAGTAGACTCAAGCTGAGGCTTGGGAGGCTCACTCCTCCTGGCCGCCCTGTGGCCTGGCCTGCCCGTGGCTGTAGTTTTGAGCTGGGCTGGTCTCTGTTCCAGTGCACGCTGCCCCTCTCCCGTCCTGTTCCTCACGCCTTGGCAGATGTGGAGTTGCTGGAGGTTGTAGAACCTCAGCCCGACTCCTTCCCACCACCTCGGACCTGGGTATGGTCAGGCTTCAGGCTGCTCCCGGCCACCGGGATGAGCCCCTGCTGCTGAGCTGCCTTCGGCGAGAGATGTGTTCTCTGTATTTTTGTGAGTCCGAGAGTCCTAGACTTTGTCTGCGCTCATAATTTTATGGGTGTGTAGGGTGGTGGTGTGGGAGCTGTGGGACCTTGTTGCTTCTACGCAGCCATCCTGCTGCTTCTATGCCACCATCCAATTCAATGTATTTTTAAAAAGAGAAAGGAAATTATGTTAATTATATACCTACTTTGCATGAGAAACTTATTTCAACAATTAATTTAATGATATAAATAATGATACATTTTGCTTCCACATCATCTGTATTTCCCTATATATTCATCCCCTGTCCCACCCAAGGATCAATTCCTTATTTCACAAAAGGGTGAAAACCACGCAAGAAAACTTCCACATACTGGAAATGTCTAACATTAATATAAACTGGTTCCACATCCATAATTCCCCAGTTCAACAAAGAAGCAGGAAGAAATGTCCTTTAATATCTCTTCCTCGTGGTCAATCTTATAATTGTGAAGTATTTGTTTTGCATTGTTTCATTGTTGTTGGTCTTTCAATTCCCAAAGTTGTATTAATTTTAAAATTTTAAGTTTTAAAAACAAACTTTGGCATTGCTTATTCCACTTTGCTTTATTTCCTAAAATTCTTCACATGCTTCTTTGCATTCATCATATCCAATTTTTAAAATAAAAATACAGTAATAAGTTATTGTACTTTTGTGTTACTATTTGTTCAGCTAGACTCCAATCAATGGGAATGAGCCTTTGTCCTAGGAATTTGCTCCTACAAAAAAATAATGCTATAAATATCTGGGTATGTGTTGTCTTTCTTTCCATTACTGACCTCAGTTTAGTACCTGGATAACTAATTAATTTCTGGATCAATGGTTGTAGGCATTTTGGTTCCTTTCTTCAGATGATTCCAAATTTCTTTCCAGACTGTCTTGATAAATTACCAGCTCCACTAAGATTATATTTTTGTGTCCATCTTTTCACAATCCTCCAACATTTATTATGCTACTTTTTTTTGCCATTTTAGACAAATTGTTTTCAAATAGAGAATTAATTCTTAGGTAAATTATATTTGGGGTTTTATGAAACAGCAACTAAGTGAAAGCAATTATTTTTTATTCTTCCTTTTCTGCTGTGTTTCATTGTTTTATTTTTCTATTTTTAAACAGATCATATCTTTAGAGAATACTGCTTTATAATATAGGCTGAACTCTGAAATACTACTTTTACTTTGATTATTTTTCTTAAAAATCTAGACCACATATTCTTAAAATTTGGAAACTTTAAAAAACATTTATTTAGTTCCTATTGAAAATTTGTATTTTTTTAATGATTAAAAACATCACTCTGATAAAAGATCCACAGAATTCAGCAGACTTCCAAATGGATTTATGACACAAAATGTTAGCAGCACCTGTTCTAGGTCTTTTATCCCTTCAAATGAATTTTGTCATTATTTTAAACTTTGTATGTTGCTTCATCATCTTGGTCATACTGCGTAGAGTAGATTATAAATCTTTGCCTTTATTGTGGTTCTATTTTTTTCTAGAAGTAAGAGCATATATGAAATGTGTTGTGCTAACAACATTTTAACATCTCTGAGAAATTGAAATAACCTTTAAAATGGTAGTTTCATACAAACCCAAAAAATTCCACCATGAAGCACCTTTTCTAATTTTTCTCTTTCCTTCTGGAGATTCACTTGCAACTGATTCATTCTGTCACATTAGTCTATCAGGATAATTATTGTGGCTTCCTAAGAATTCTGATATGCAGCATGTTCATCACCAGTTGGCTATGCCTTGTGAGGGAAAGAGAGACAGAGAGACAGAGAGACAGAGACAGAGACAGACAGAGACAGAGAGAGATACAGAGAGAGACAGAGAGAGAACTACCCTGAAATGCATGATTCTACTTTGGGTTATTGAAAGAATAATGGTACCATTATCCATGGTAACTTTATCCTTGTTAATTAAAAAAAAGCTTCTACTTAAACCCTATAATTAATGGTTAAAATTCTTTCTACAATTTCCCTTGGTAATACACTGCATTATTTAATACTGCTCATCACCAGAATATTTTTTCACTTATAGCCAACTAAATCCTAAATATTAAAGATTAAACTCATTTTCTCCTACACTGATCCCAGTGGAATTGGGGAGTAGCTGATAATGCCCTATGTGTGATAATATAGAAGACTTTTCAGCTGAGACATGAGACTACTCTCAGCTTAATCATCATTATTCCATTTCTTGAAAGTTCTATTCAGACTTGCAATCACTCTTTGGCTATTGTTTCTATTTTTCATGATTTCTATAAGTCAATAATGATGATAAGGACTGTGAAAATTATGATTATGGTCATCATGATGATAGCTAGCATTTACATAGCACTTTAAGTTTTGTTAATTGCTTTATGAAAATATCATTTTATCCTCATGATAAACTGACTGTTATACCTATTTTACAGATCATGAAATTGAGGGAAGATAGTTTTAGTGATTTACCCAGTGTCACATTGAGGGTCTGAGATTGTATTTGAATTCACTTGACTCCAAGAATACCTCCTGTCTACTGTGTCACCAAGGTACTCATAGAACACAGATGAATCCTTACATATGTTCTGGGTAGGTCATATCTCAGTCTGTCAGTTAATTAGAATGAATTTCTTAAGGTTTTACTACATACAAGACATTGTTCTAAGTACTAGGGATACAAATCCAAGTAAAAGGAGAGATAGAACTTGACCTCAAGAACCTTATATTCTAATGAAGGTAGACATCACATAAAAGAGATGCTGAAAAATGGTGGGGATGTGGAAATAGGAAATAGTGGTCAAATCCAGAGAACTGAAGATGACTGATCTAGGCCCTTCCTCAAGATAAAGGATCTAGAAAGAAAACAATAAATAAGAGATTTGAGAGGTAATTGTGAGTTGGTTGTATAGCCTGTAATATTAGGAGTGCCTGGTCTGGGTCCCATACCTAAAATTAAAACTTCATGAAGAACTCTGTGTGGGAGAATAGTCCTCTTAGAGCAGACTAAGGAGGTAGTTGACTCAGATCAATTACCGGATAGTTTATATTTGATACTGGATCATTTATAATTCATTCAACAGTTAGCAAAAGGAGATTTAATTTGTCATAAGAGAAGGATATTCAACAAGAATAAGCATTTAGGACAGCTAGAATGATGTAACTGAGTGCTGATCTATTGTGTAAGGTACCCATTTAGATCACATTGTTTGTGCAAATCTTTTTGATTGATTTTTTTACTCTGGTTACCAACAAGTAATGTCATCAGCCTAGGCCTGTAATTTGCCCAGTCAGTATCATCTTCAGGATCTTCTCAAACCTCTTATAGTAAGATTAGCTTAACATCAGGGGTGGGGAACCTGTGGCCTTGAGGTCACATGTGGCCCCCTAAGTCTTCAAGTGCACCCCTTTGACTGAATCCAAACTTCACAGAACCAGTCCCTTTATTAAAAACAAATTAAGATTTTTTTTCTGTGAAGTTTGGATTCAGTCAAAGGGCCATACTTGAAGACGTAGAGGGCCACATGCAGCCTTGAGCCGCAGGTTCTCCGTCTGTGCATCTTGTATGAGCAAAGTTATTTCTCCACTCAAAAGACAGTCTTCTGGTAAGTTATTGACGACTGCTTCTCCATGGTCGTAATCTGAAGTCTTTGTTTTCTGTCTAGCTGACCTTTATCTATGCTGTTCACTTAATGGTAATTAAGGAAAAATGACGCTTGCTTACTCTGAAATTTGTTATGATCAGTCCAGAGACGAAAACACTCCCAGATTTTTAATGAGCAGAGAGATTCATATCATGCTAACCTCTCAATGTGTATGTTTTTCAAATTGATCTTTTGGATCCTTGCCTCACCTGCAATGTTAACAGTATAGTTTGTTGTTGTTGTTGTTGTTTTGTGGGGTTTTTTTTGTTTTTAATTTGGGTTTGGTGATGTAAGATTAGAACAAAAAAGTGAAAATGCTTCAAATGGATGTACTTATACAACCCAGAAAATTATACTAAGATGCATTTTCCCAAGTCTGTGTGGAAAGAAAGTAGAGAGAAAGAGGATCATTGAGTCAATCATGATAAAATAACATGAAGAGGAAATCTGCCCACCAGTGTCCCTGAATCCTTTCATCGCTTCCTGCTTATTAAATAAAAATGTGATGAAAAGTAACATCGATGTTGCATCGATGTGTCCTGCTCACGAGAATAACTGAGAGCGTGGACGAGAAGTGTTTCCCTCCTGTGTTATTAAGTTAAATGTGACAATGCCTTCAGCAAAGGTAATGCTTTTCATGAATATTGGAATAGAACAAAGAACAGAATCTACAACACATAAGTTGATCCGTGGCTTAGTATGGGAAAGCAGCAGGGCTAGCCAGCTCAAAGGAGTAAGTCACCTCCACACTCTCTGGCCTCGTGAGTTTACCTCTTCTCTTGAAAATCATTGCTTATATAATTCAAATATGTATTTACCAAATAATGTCTCCTTTTACTTGTGTATTTGTATTTTCTTCATAAGGCCTGTCAGCCTAATACACAAACTATTACTTATATTTCAGAAGAAATAGGAGTTTCCATGGAGCTCACACCTTTACTGTGCTTAACTGTAGAATCTTCTCTCGGCTCCCCTGCACTGCCTTTCCTTCTTCCTACAACTTATATTTTGACCACTTCAGTCATTTTTCTTGCTGTGAAGAGAAAGGCTGGGGGGTTGTAAAGATATACATCATAAGATCTCAAATATGAATGATTTTTAGAATTCTTATCCATTTCCTTATGAATTATATACAGTGAATGAACAATACTCAAAATGAATTAGATTTCTAGTCTTTTGAGGTAGTGCTGTTTCCTTTTTCCATTGAGTACAGATGTGTTTTTTCCTCTTTCTAGAATAATATATAAGTAATATATTAGCAGTATGACCAGAGGAGTGTGTGTGTATGTGTGTGTGTGTGTGTAGTGTAGATATAATTTTCTTAATGACTTCTGAGTTGTAATTTTCTTTTTTATTATGAAGCTGATAAATATCAGAAAATATTTTACATTAAAAAAGCAACCAAAAAATTGAATATGATACTGTGAATTTCCACTATCCATAGTCTGGTTTTTTTATTAAAGCAGTCATTTGATTTTTAAAACAGTAACAAAACCACACTACTTGTCTGTGTCCTTTCTATACATTCTAATGTTCATTTTATTGTATTTTTCATAATATTTTATAGATACCATTTTTCACCTCTTTTGGTATTATGATACCTACCCACTAATTCTCTCCCCACAACTTCCCTTTACCCAACAGAAGCTCTCCATCAAAAAAAGGATTACAGTAAAGAATGTTTCATTGTATTAAGAGTTCTCATGTCACTTGAAATATTTTTCTTTAAAATTATCATAATTATTGCCCTCATTCTACTGAATTCATTTTGAAGTTCAAATGAATTTTCTCAGTTTTTTTTCTGAATCTGTTCCTTTTGCCTTTTCTTAATAATTGATAATATCCCTTTATATACATACGCCCTTTGACAACTGGTGGTCACCTAGTAGTGATATAAAAATTAAGGTTATGTATAATTTAGTGACATTTTAGGTATAGTCCCAGTTTTCTTTCCATATTTATTGGATCAACCAACAGGGCACTATCGTGCCTATTCTTCCATAGCCTATTCAAGAATTTGTATTTTGTAACAAATGTCTTTGCCATTATGTTGTCAAGTGGAATATCAGAGATGTTAAATTTTATCTTTTACTACTTCTAGTGGTTTGGATCATTTTTGTTCTTTTCTTTGCAGTTAGTATATCTTCTTTTGAAAATCATTGTTTATATGATTCAATTATTTATTTACTGAATAATGGCTCCTTTTTCTTGTGCATTTGTATTAATTTTATATCTTGGGTTTAAGAAGAAATTGTTTCCCTTCTATTTGTGAATGGATTGATTCTATTTGTGCAATTGCTTTCTGATTCTATAAAAAAAAATTGTATACTTTATCTTTTTTGACCATCACCATCTCTTATTTGGCTAAGGAATCTTACTCTATCAATTGTGAAAGGTATTTTCCTCCCTTGTCTATTCTTTTTATTAAGTAATATTTTATATCTGGGCAATTTATCAATTTGTAGCTTAGTGTGATATATCATATGTGTTGTTGATCTAAATCTAATTTTTGCCAGATTGTATTTCTTATTTTCCTTAATTCCATATTGGGGAATATTTACTTTCATAGTTGGTGTTCTGGAGGTAAAGTAATGCAAATGATTCTATATGTCTATTCCTTCTGGATCATATTTACTTAATCCATCCCATCCATCAACTTTCCTATTTTTTAACTACTACTAAAGAGATTTCAAGCTTACACCTTTGGAGTGTAGTTTGTGATTTAGTACTGCTAGGCATACTAGGAAAAAGTATATTAACTTAGCTTGAGCAATTCCATTTAGTTTTACACTTATATTTTGTAAATCAATAGTTTTTATATAAGTTGTTTTGTATAGTTTGATAATGAGCATGTGTCCCCCAAATCTGCTAACCAACTCTTGATGATTGTGTATATATTATGGTAAACTGCTGATAAATTCTTGCTAAAGATATTAAGATTTTTAAGTTTCTATTGATAGTTTCCTTTCATCATTTGGTTAGATCATTAGTTATCAATCAGAATTGAGATTTAAATTGTAAATGCCTTTAGCCAGAACCACAAAAACCCATCGGAGGCCCTAGTGATCAATTTGCTATAAGTTGACTAGCAAAATTCACTCCTATATTCTCCACATTCAGAGGTTTAAACATCCCATGGTGCAGTGCTAATGACAGAAACTGGCTAGAATTGCCACTTTTGAGGGAGAAACATGACTTCTAGCTGAGTAGAGAGAGAATGTTGTTATGAGTATCAATATGAGACACGTATATACAGATGTTTAGGAAGCAATTCGGTACTTTGTTCTTAGGAGCTGATGTAACATTGATGAATAGTCAGAAAAGTTTGATTTCAAGCATGTTATTTTTTGGTTTAATGATTTTTTTTCATGCTATGGCTTCTATGGGATATTGGAGGAAAGTATGGCTTCAGGATTGTTCAAGACCTATAAGACATTTAGGCACTTCTTATGAAAGAACTAAACCATACTCTATTGCAATGAACAACTGAATATTTTATATGAGCTGAATTTTGGCTCAGTTGGGTACGGGAGGGTTGGAACTGGGCATCTAAGATGCCACTGCTTTCTACATCCATTTATTGAAGATCAAAGGGCATACTGGCTTCAGGATTCCCTAGTATGCCTCCCACTTTCATGTTCAGGGATATTCAACAGATCTTTTGTATATACCCAGATTAGATGAAGAAGCTTATTCTTGGTTTTATTGATCATTGCTTCATGTGGTTCCTTTTGAAATGTTATGAAGGGCAGTATCTTCAGAGAGTTGAGTTTGCTTATAATCTATTAAGTCACTATCAAATTATCTTTAATTTTACATTACCTTTACTTATGAATAACACCCTCTCCATACCCTATCTTTACTCAAGGATGCTCATGAAAAGATTAAAAACCAAGAGAAAAAATAGTTGAGCAAAACTGAATTAACTCAGATCCTTTCAGGCAATAATTCCAACATTCCACATCCAGAGTCTCTTAATTTTTTAAAGAAGGTTGGTAGATCGGTCAAGTATTTTTAATAGATTCCTTTTGAGATTAAACTTTAAAATATTTATTGCAACATGTATGTATAAGATATATATATATATATAAGTATGTATGTGAATATGCATAAAAGTGTGTATATAAACATATACATTGAATATACATGTTGCCACTTATGTATGTACATATATGTAATATATAAATTTGTGTATATCTGTGAGTACACATCTAAATCTATATTTAGTTTATATATGTACATATATGCATATATGTATGTGTGTTATACAATAGTGAATTCAAAAACTTTAAGATGAGAAAAAAACACAGAAGTCTTCAATGCCTGGAGGATGAGTTTCTCGACCACAAAACTGCCTCTCTACTAATGTATTTTATAGATGTGGTGACTATTCCCACTGTTGCTCTGTATTATTGTAGGAGAGGGTACCACAACTTTATTGAATGAGTATTTTGTTTCTACTGTTCATGTAATGTAATTTCAGCAGATGTCTTTGCTTTGAACTGATTATGTCAACTTGAAGACTAGTAAGTGTAAATACATGTGGGGGAGTCAGTCCTGTGAGTCACAGTTTTAAAGTCTTGAAACCAAGCTGTAGTTTGAACATGAAACTGCCATCCACCAATAGAAAACACAAATTAGAAGAGCTGTCTGAAAGGGGTGTTATATATTTGCAAATAATTAATTAGCCATGATATCAAATGGATTATGGCAAATGTATAAGAGCATGAGGAAGATAAAATGAAGATTCATTCATAGGATAGGTCACTTCTAAACAGTGCATATCAGGAACAGCTTTCTAAGTGAGGTCACATATATGTTTAGTTTCTGTTTTAATAAATAGATATTTTGCATGGGCATGTTAAAAAACATAATTCTTTGGGGTTTACTAATAATATTTCCATTGGTTCATGATAATTTGTAAACTTAATGTTATGTGAAGGAAAACAAATTATTTAAAATATAAACCCAGTAAGAGTTTCATAGTTGTCTGAATAGTCTGTGCCTCAAACATATTGGAACATATGATAATGCATCAGCAAGTACCCTAGAATACCCAGGATGGCTGATAGCACAGGTTCTTTCATCTGCTTTTCTAAAGGAAAGCAACTCAAAAGGGGTTTAAAAAAATCTTACATTAATCCAACACATATCATTTACCTAGTTCAGGGGAAGAAGTCAGCACACTGAATTTCAGAGAATACAAACAGAAGTTACAAGCAGGAAAAAAATACAGACAAAAATGAACAATTCAACACACAGGGCTTCTAGCTGTATGACCATTACATATATACAGTTAGTTACTAGAGCACCAACCTCTGGGTTTTCAAAGCCAGGGACTAAATGGCTCTCCAAAGTCTCATCTGGCCAAATCACTCAACTCTTCCCATGAGTGAGCCCCAAAGCAAAACCTTTCCTCAGAGAACTTATATAGCCTTCTCTGTGGTCAGAGTACATCACTACCCTCATGACCCACTTGACTACAAGTAACAAATATTGTGCCTTCCTGGAAAACAAGTTTCCCACCACAGGCACCATGTTCCACATGCAGCCTATTCCGGGAGAGAGTATATTTTAAATCAGGAAAGGTTTTCAGATTCAGCTAGGTTTATTAAAGGCAGGGAATATCTTCAAATTACTGTTATCATTACAGAGAACTGGACCCATTTATCAGTAATAAGGAAAAATTGCTCAAAGGGAATTAACTTTAATCTTGGAATGAACTGAACAATCAGTCTTGGAGTTTGTGACAAAGGAAAACTGAAAAGATTTTTGACATGTACCTGAGATTTTGAAGATTTCAAAGGGTTCAAAAGAGGAGAATTAGATCTTCATGTATTAAAATTGTCCAAATAAAGTCAACCCAGGTAAGATAGGAAGGTCCCAAGAAAGATATTCTGAGAATACAAAGAGGAAGCAAATTCCAAAGAGGAAGTTAAATAGTAATTTTCTAAAGGAATCATTGTTTCTGCATAAAGAACCCATTTACTACCACAGATTTTAACAAGATATCAATGAAGTAAAAGTTGGCTATGGGAAGGTGCATGCAAAAGCATGGGACAGTCCATGAAAATATATTGGGCATTATTAACTTAGAATAGCACTCTGAGTTGAGGCTGATATGTAAAGCTATAAACATCAAAATAGAATCTTTTTGTGGTTTTGTTTTTGTTGTTGTTGTTGTTGGCTTTTAGTTTTATTTGTGAAAAATGGAAGGTCACGGAAAAGATATGACCATACTTTAGGGTGAATAGGAAAATGGAATCTAAAGTTAACGGGAGTAGAGACATGCTTAACTTACATTTTGTTTTCTATGGTTTTGCTTATGTATTTACTTCAATATGGCCAAAGAAAATTAACTCTATATTGGAAAGGAGAGGAGAGCAATAAAATGGGTGCATGAGAACTAAAAACCAAGGTAAGAGAAATGCAATAGCAGTACTAGTTTCCAGGCCCAGATGAACTGAATTCTAGGTTAATTAAATCACTTGTAGTTAGGACTACTGAGCTAATATCAGTGGCTTTTGAAAGAACAGAAAACAGGAAGTGTATAAAGGTATTGAAGATAGGCAGTTATCCTAATTTTTTAATGTTGAAAAAGAAGCCAGACATGGACTTCAGTCCTTGGGAAAGTTATTGAATGTATTATTAAATATATGGTTAGTTTGCTTATAGAAAAAAGAAATGATCACAAATAGGTAGCTCACAAAAGGTAGATCACAAAAGGTAGCTCAGCGTCTTCAAGAAAACTTATGCCTGACTAAACAAAGTTTTGTTTTCTTTTAGGAGTTATTAGGGTAGTAGGTAATGGATTATAGGAATGCTATAGAGATGATTTTCTACAGTGTAGAAAAGCATTTGAAAAATCCTCATGTTATTCTTTTGGATAAGATGTGAGTAAAGCAATGATGGCATAACTAATTAGATTGATAACATTGAAATTCAATATACAAAGATTAATCATTAATGGTTTACTCTCAAATCATTAGAGATCTCTAGTAGAATGTCTTAGGGATGTGTTTGGCTGGAGATAGTCCCCTGGCTGTACAAAGGCAAGTGGAGGGTGGGGGGACATACTGATTTTGGAGCTTGATGGTTCCACCACCTTGGAGCTCAGACTCTACAGCTGGTACTCTGAGGTAGGGCATACTTCTCCTTGCTCGGGCACGTCCCATCCTATATTAGTTACCTTCAGTCATGATAAGTGGGACCTTTCCTGTTAATCTCCCTAGCCTCCCAAGTTAAGAGACTATTGTGCCCTGTTTTACTGCTGATTCCACTATTGTAGGATTTTTCCTGGAACAATATTCTCTGGGTTTTTCAAGGTCAACATGGGAGGGTGTGAGCAATTTGCTATTTGCTCCACTATCCTGGCTCCCAGAACTTTAAATAGATGACTTTCAAATATTTAGTCTGTGTGCTGATAGCCCCAAGAGTACCTGCTACTGCCTCTGGCCCTGTGTAAGACAGTGTTTCTCTCTTACCCAGTTCTGACAGACCTCCCCCACCCACTCACTCCTGCACTGTGTGGTGTGGGAATTGACACTTCTGCCAGTTATTCAGTCCACTGAAGTCTGTTCTGGCTTTAATATGGTCCAGGCTTTGCTGGTGTAGCCTGTGTGCTAGACTGTGCTCATCTCCTAGTCTGGTACCACAGACCCTTCATGTTAAGCTTTCAGGTTGTCCTGGGATGGAAATCTGCCCATACTCTCTCTTTGTGGATTCTGCTGCTCTAAAATTTGTTCAGATTCCCTTTTTAGAGGTATCTAAAACAGTTTGTGGGAGATCTGAGGTGAGTCCCTGTTTTCATTATCCTGGCTCCAACCCCTCCCCCCGCCAAAGTCTTGTGAAGATTTTTTTAAATTATTGTTATCACACATATTAGCAATGCTTTCCAAATGTCTGTGCTCTTCAGATTTGAGGATCATGCAATTTACAAACTATGCCTGCTCACTAGTTCCATTACACACTTCTTTTCAAGTCATAGTTCCATAGGGCACAGTATCAGAGACTTCCTGCCAAATTGCCATTATTCCTAAGAAATCACATCTTAACACACTTACAATCGAATAATACATGACAATTCTGAGAAGTTTAAGTTTGTCTGGAATATATTGATGTAATAGTAATCAATTAATCAGATGCTTAGCACTTAGTAGCCTGGGGCTAAGTTGCACCTAGTAACTTAGGGCTAAGTATAGAAGGTATGAATTCTGTCCATTGTTGAAAAGGTGAGACAGGAGGCCAGTGCTGTATATAAAGAAGAATTTTAGAGAGAGAGAGACAGAATTGGAATTGGCTCCTCAGTGAAGGAAGAATCATGGAGACTGAAATCAGCTGAGAAAGAGAGGGACAGAGTTCCTCTCCCAGTATCTGGAAGCTGACTGAAACATGAACAGGATGGGACTTTGTTTGTTTGTGGCCTGGCTGATCCTTAAGTTCCAGGTCAGAGAAGTGGTGAAGGGTTTGAGGTGTGCTGAACCCTGTGAACTTCAGTGTGTGCCAGGGATTGCCCTGAGGACTGGACAAAAGCCTGGCAGCTGTCAGCTCCTGAATCCAGGTGATTGTTTGGCAGATTCAGCAGGGAGCTGGGACCAGGGAAGAGGATCCAGGGAATCAGAGAGGCCATCCAGAGTCAAAATGAAGAAAAGGCTTCCCCTTGGACTAAACTGTGGTTTGTTGGAAATCAAGGGGTAGAAAGTTTTTGTGGTTTTCTAAGGACTTTACTGGAGACTAAAGTTAATGGTTGCCCCATGAGTGGAAGATCAGTATATTGTGAATTGTTGATTGAATCTTTAAGTTTTAAGCTGGTTTCCCTCTTAGGGAAACCAGGTGATTCTTCTTTTGTTCCTTGTTCTAAATATTGTGAATTTCTGTAATAAGAAATATTGTGACATTTTGTAATAAGATATTATACTGTGAATATTGTACTGAATCTTGATTTGTAATGGAATAAACAGAGTGTTCACTACTACTGTGTAATCTGAATCTGAAAAGCTGTTTACAGTAGCATACTTTTGGGAATCTACTGTTGCTTGGCTTTACAACTGGGCATAAGAAAAGCATGATGTATAAGTATAAATAAAGTATATTATATGGGACAATCTTTCCCTCTAAATTAGGACTGACACTGTTTTCTTTTTCTTTCTATTGATATTAAAGATAGTCCCAAAATTTCCTTTCAACTTATAGCATTCTTTTCTACTTCATGTTGCCTTAGCTCATTTACCCTGTTTCACATTACAGTGAATTGTGAGGCAATGTGGTAGACTGAAATGTCTCGGTTGGAGCCACAATATGTTTGTACAAATCTCAGGATAGGTTGTTTTTTTTTTAATGTCGACTTTGAACAAATCATTTATGAATTATGGACACTGATGGTTTCTAAATTCCTTTACTACTCTAAATATAATTTGGAATGAAGTAGGTTTTATTATGTTACAATTTTGCCTTAGAATTTCATGTTCAATTTGGACCATCAGAAGACCCAAGGCTCTCCAGGCTTTCTGTTATCTGCTAATTTTGTGCAAGTATAGCTGTGTCCTCTGTGCTAAGTTCCCAGAAGAATACATACAGTCCATGAACACAGGGCTGTAATTGAAAGCACCCACATCAAGGAGGTGCTATTGCTCAACCAGTCATTCTCTCTGGGGGGACCCAAATTTAAGCTAGCAGAGAGACATAGTAAGAGGATTCAACTAATAGTCTTCTGAAAGTCCAGGGAGACAAAGAAATCTTTTGAAGGAAGACTGGTCAAAAAGACCTTTCCCTCACTTTAAGAAAAACTAGAAATGATAATAAGATTAATAACTCCATAGTCACTTGGTGGATCCAATGATAAAACTAGAAAAGACAAGATAAAGAAGTTCTTGTATATTAATGAGTGAGGGAACAGGTTGTTTTTATGAGTAATCATATTTTTAAAAATAGGAATGTTAGAGGATTTACTGATTTATCTATTTGTTGATTTTGAATGGACAGTTTTATATCCAGTCCTAACTCCAATTAATTTTTTTCTCCCCGTCCATCAGCCTTAACATCTCTAGCAACAGAGATACTCTCCTAGTAAGAGATGTTCCATCTGGCAGAAAACACATACCAATTATCTAGACAGAGATACAGAGCCTGTGACTTGAGGGTAGAAACAACTTCAAAGAGTGTTATTTTGCAGAGGATTAAACTGAAGTACTGGCAATCAAGTGGCAAACTATGTAAGGATAACATAAGAAGAGAAAAGGCACTAACACCCTATAACACTGTAGGGGTAAACTGCCTTGGACACATGTGCTTCTTAGTGTCCTCACTGCCACAATACTCTGTGCTCCCTTTTCCAAAGATACTGTTCATCAGTCAGCTAGCATTTATTAAATGCCTCTGACATGCCATACTTTGCAATCATCTTTGACAATACAAAGAAAGGCAAAAAGAAAACAGAACAAAATAGTCCCTGCTTCAGGCAGCTTACCGTCTAATAGGAAAAATCTTTCAAATGACTGTGAACAAACAAGATAAGTACTGGAAAATTAGTGGTGGGAGGGGGGTAATAACAGTTTCAGAATCAAAGCAACAACATTAAGGAAGAGTGGGAAAAGTTTGATACAGAAGGTGAGAGAATGTAGCTGTGACTGGCCAGGGGAAGCTAAAATGCAGAAATGTGGAGGGCAGAGATGCAGGCATAAAGTAGAGGTAGGGACAATATTTCTTGGGTATTTGTTGGAAGCAGTATCCTAGGAAGTAGTCTCCTTCTGGTAAAGTATAATACAGGAGATGTTTTATAGATAGATAGATAGATAGATAGATAGATAGATAGATAGATAGATAGATAGATATAGATAGATATAGATATAGATATATATAGATATATAGATATAGATATAGATATATAGATATATAGATATATAGATATATGTAAATGCAGGATGGGAGGAGTCTGTGTGTTCCAATTTCTATTTATGGAGGTAAGCCATGAAGTGACAAATTCAGGAAGGAGAAAGTAGGCCAGTTTGGCTGGAACATAGTGTATGTGAAGGGAAATGACAGTAAATATATCTGAAAAAGTTAAGTAGCAAGTCAAATATGGCTACCTTTAAATATTGAACTGAAGAATTTGGATTTTACTTTTCCAAAATGGCTTACTGGATAGAGTGCTGGGCTTAGAGTGAGAAGAACTTGGATCCTGTAATAGATTATCAATTAGCTCCTAATTTTATTCCAATCAGTATTAATCAGTCTGATGAGATTGCACAGGGGTAATGATTATAACTTCTGCATATTTGGCCTCAGAGCTGTAAACAACAGTTATGAAGTTCACTTGCCTAACCACAGGAATGCTGATGCCAAAGCCTACCATTCAGTGTGAAACTTTGGCATGACATGGAAAATCCTCCAATTTGTTTTTGTGCCTCTGGACGACCCTTTCTTGTCAAACATGAGCTGATGACTATCTTATGACTACTTAATCACTAGAGATGCCCATTTTGTGACTACTCATGCTGATGCAGCATTTCTGGCCCTCCTGGAGGGTCAAAATAAAGATCTCACAACCAATGAGACTTTATTTTACAGAGCCTCTTCTGAGTGTCTGGGTATCAAGCCCTATAAAAGTAAGGGGAAAGAAGGCATCTCAGATCATAAGAAAGATCATACACCTCATTAGAGGGGACCACTGACACTTTAAAAAGTTCTGCTGTCTTGGAACTCTGCCTCAGTGGTTTTTCTTGCAGAGTGAACAATTTTGGACCTTTGAGTTCAAATCTCTAATATTTACCAGTTATGAAGAAGGGTAGGTCACTTCACTCCTTTCATAAGACTATGAAAGGAGATAACATTCGTAAAGTATTTTGTGTATTTTAAAACATTATATAGTTGGTGACAATAATTTTAAATTAGAGGTAGTAGGGAATTGCTCTTTTTATAAAAATATTCTTCAGGAATTGGAAAGAGTTGTGAATTTATGAATAATATAATTGAACAACGATAATATCATATGTTGGAGGTTATTATATTAGTATTTCCTCCTGCTTCTGATGAGATTTTTAACTGTATAGCCCAGATTTGAATGCCATTTCCAACCCACAGAATTTCTGATTCTTTTTTCCTTAATGTCATTTAAAATTTTTAATCCTATCCTAATATACCTTCCTTACTCCAAATAACCCTCCAACACAAATAATTATATGAAAAAATTTAAATATATACAAAGTTAAAGAAAATTAACCTATAGAAACACTATGATTGATAATTGCAAAACGTTTATTTTCCTTCCTTTTAACCAAGAATAGGAAAATATGTTTAATAGTTGTACTACGCAACAAACATCTGTCATTGCCTTTAACTTTACCCAAAATATCCCCCTCATATATTTTGCTGTAGTTTTGTTGATATGGTTCTCCTGCTAATGTCCCTTCTTGCTTTTTTGTATCAGTTTAGACAAGAATTCCCAAAGATTCTCTGAACTATTTATATTTGACATTCTATCTATCTATCTATCTATCTATCTATCTATCTATCTATCTATCTATCTATCTATCTATCTATCCGTCTGTCTATCTGTCCGTCTGTCTGTCTGTCTATCTATCTATTTCATGGTTTTTATTCCTTTAAATTATTATACTAAATAACAATTTAGCATAATAAAATTTATTTAGTGATCCTCTAACTGAGGGCATATACTTTGTTTCTGATTACTTGTTCCCACAAACTGCCCTTAAGATTTTGATATAGGGCGGCTAGGTGGCACAGTGAATAGAGCACCGGCCCTAGAGTCAAGAGTACCTGAGTTCAAATCCAGCCTCAGACATTTAACACAAAAAACTAGCCGTGTGACCTTGGGCAAGTCACTTAACCCCAACTGCCCTCCAAAAAGCAAAAAAAAAAAAAAGATTTTGATATAGATGGGCTCTTTGTTCTGTCTTTGGCCACCTTGAAACTATATGCATAGAAGAGGGATAACTGGGTCAAAGATAATGAATGGTTTATTAACTTTTCTCACATAAATCCACATTTTTCCCTAAATAATGTGACCAATTTACAACTCTACTAATAAATTGTGTTCCTGGGGGTGGCTAGGTGGTGCTGTGAATAGAATATTGGCCCTGGAGTCAGAAAGACCTTAGTTAAAATCCAGCCTCAGACATTTAATACAAAAGTAGCCGTGTAATCTTGGACAGGTGATTTAACCCAAATTGCTCTACCTTCCCCCCTCAAAAAAAAGGCAAGAAGCAAACAAACAAATAAATAAATAACTGGATGAATGAATGAATGAATAAATAAATAAATGAAAATGATTTGTGTTCCCACTGCCTATTTCTAACTAATATTTTTGAGAAAAATTAAGTGTGAAGAAACATTATAGTTATTCAAATTTACATTTCCCTAAAATTACTTTAAAGTAATTATTCAAATAGTGTTGGTATTTCATGTTTTTTCTTTTGAAATGCAATTGTTCATTATCCTTTGACTATTTGGTGGTGAAATAGTCCAACAAATATCTCTATCAATTTTCTACATCTTCTGACTATCAAACTTTTATTAGAGATTTTCCTTGAGAAGATTTTGTTCTTACTTACTCAAGAACTCTACTTGACCTAGTTGCATTGATTTTGTTTAAATAACTTTAAATTTATATTCTTGAAACTATATGTTTTGCCTTTTGTGATCTCTCTTTCTTGTCTGCTTATGTGTTTTTCACAACGATTTTCATAACCATACTTTGGTTATACAGCCAGCATATATCCTTAAGACTTCCTTTAAGTTTGTATAAGGTGATCTTTCACATTTAAATGGCTAATCCATTTGAAGTTTGTTTTATTATATAGGGCAAGATTCTGGGCTATTCCTATTTTCACCCAAACTGTCTTACACTGTTGTCAAAAGTTCTTGCTATATAGAAAGCCTTACCCTGAATAGTTTGTATTTCTGGTCTACTGTATTCATTTAATTTATGGGTTTGTTTCCCTTTGTAGTCTGTTCTATTAATTTAATTTTCTGTTATTTAAATAGTAGCATATAATTTCAATGCTTGATACTTTATAATATAATTTGAGGTTTGATTCTATCAGGCAACTTTCATGTCTACTATTAAAAGATTTCCCTTAATAATCTAGAACTTTTGTTCCTCCCAAAGATGATATATTTTTTAAATCACAAAAACATAATATGCACATACAAATTTTTGTTATATGTGCAAACTTAATAATGGTGATTTTTAGATTATATTATATTGTGTGCATATAGCATCATACTATATATAAGAGACAAGTGATTAAGAACTTTTTAAAACTTTGGGTACATAATCATAGATGTTAGCAATGAAAAAATGAATGAAACATTTTTACATGCCATATTTCACAGAAAATATTTATATTCCATAATTTCTACAGAGCTTTCTTAAAATATTGCCTGCACCAAGTTTAAATTTATCAGTGGGATCAGTTTTCATGTTTCATATTTTGCTTGTGGTATTAATAGGTAACTATTATTGCTTTTGTTGAAATTATGTAATATGGAGGTTAATTGATTTAGTGATGGCCCCACACTAAAGTCCTAGCCAATTCTTCATTGTATCAAAGAGAATAACCTGGGGTTTAGATGGCTATACTGGCTCATACAAATTGTGATTGCTCTTGAAGAATTCAAGTACAGATCTAATAGTGAACCATGTCTCTGCAGATCAGATTTCCTGTGTTGTTTTATACTCCCTGAAAGTGTGGGAACAAAGTGATTATTAACATTATTTGTTTGTTTATTTTTTATCATAATAACCCATAAGAACTACCTACTAAGGAATGGAAGAATCTTGATTTTCATTGAAGAAGGTAGTAATGAAATCAATGATCCTTGATGTATTAGAAGTTCAAAAAGAAAATTTCTAAGACTTAGAAACCAAATTGAATCCTTAGTCCTTGCCCTAAAGCTAAATGCTAGCTCTTTTTTAGAATGAGATAAAACTTGCCACAACAATCAAATGCTTTCAGAGAATCTACATTGATTTTTGCAGAAGGTAAAGCCAAGATCATTTTAGAGCTTCCCAACTATAGCACATATTGAGTTACCATTGAAATCACAGCAATTCCTTCTATACATAGATTTAGCAGCAAGAGAGCAATAACAGTAGTAAAGAATGTGACCTTCCATTAACAAATGCTTTAAAAATGAATAGAAAACACATTTCTAGTTTCTCTCTAATCTTTTCTCCTGCTATTTCTTATCCATGTTAGTGCCTAGAGTGATGAGGCATTATATTATTTTTGACCTCCTGTATTGAAGACACACACACACACAAATAGCACTACAGTTTTTGTTCTGGTAAATAACAGAATGAAAACAAACTCATCCTTTCATTGCAGTTCAACAATTTTATTCAGCATCTATTATGTGCAAGTCACTGTTAGAGGTAAAGTTGCATAGTGGACAGTGAGGTACCTTGGAGTCAGAATCACCCACATTCAAATACTGTCTCTTACACCTACTGGTTGACTGACCCTGGGTTAATGTTTTAATATTCTCTGTCAACTCTGAAAATATAATTTTCTGAAAAGGTATATATCTGCATTCTTTGAATAGGGGAGAGCTTTCTCTTCAAAAGAAAGTTTCATATATCAATGAAATCACAAATTGGGAACTTCCCTCCAAAAAAAATACTACGAAAGGCACACTGTTAATTACTAGGCAGTCAAAGTTAAAAATGCAACAATCTCTGCCTTCAAGCAGCTTCAATTTTTTACAAAGCAGTATTTGGTACAGTGAATGTAGATCCTCAAAAACTGGTCTGTTTATGGAGCCACCTGACTACATTGTGGATGCAAGTCCAAACCACAGAACAACAGTGAAGCTACAGATGTATGTTTAGTCAGATCAGAGGGTCTTTTTTAAGAGTAAAAAACTGTTCCAGACACAGATCTTTATTTGCATTATAAGTCCTAAGATATTCTTAGGGATGGTAGTCCTCTAAGATTCCTTAGAACATTACGACCTTTATAAATGTTCATTATATATATCTTTTCTTTTTGTTTTCTTTTACCTATGATTTTTCTTTATGTCTAAGTCTCTATCTCTTCCTCATTCTTTATCCCTTTTTTCCTCTGCTTCCTTTCCTCACCTTCCTTTCTCCAAACATAATTATTTTCACTCGGATCTATCAGTGCAATTCACTAAATCTTCTGGTCCATGCATACTTTTGTCCCCTCATGTACCTACGCTTTCTTGTTTTAATATGCTTGTCATTATACTGTTCTTCCCCATTTCTATGTCCCTTCCATGTGGTACTTTAGGTCTTCTTCTCATACAACCTTTGGGAAGATGTTGAATGCTCAGTGTTCTGAGGTTCATCTTAGTCTTCATCATGTTTATGTGTACCTTGAATAGAAAGACTGAAAGCTCGGTGTTACATTTTTGGCATACTGACTCGGAGCAATGATAGGTTAAGTGAATTGCCCAGAGTCAGACATCCAGAATATGTCAGAGACCAACACGTGACCATAGTTCATCCTGACTTCAAGGCTATTATGCAACACTGTCTCTCATGGAAAGAAAAAAAAAGATTACACAATGATAAAATTTGTAAAATATTTTTTGAGGTGGCTAGGTGGCACAGTGAATAGAGCACTGGCCCTGAAGTTAGGAGGACCTGAGTTCAAATCTGGCTTCAGACTCCTGATACACTTACTAGCTGTGTGATTTTGGGCAAGTCACTTAACCCCAATTGCCCTAAAAGATAAATATTTTTCAATGGTGCTTATGTTTCTATACAATTAAAACAAAAACAAATAATGCATGCTGAAAGAGGAATAATAAGTGTTAAGATATTAAGAGAAAATCTAAAATCAAAAGATTATATATTTTTATTTATCCCATCTGGGCTAAACCTTAGTTTGTAGTTATGTGTGAGTGAGGGTGGGAGAAGTTGAGAGGTCTGACAACCCCAAGGTTCAAGACTCTCTATGCTCAAACTATAGCTAATGAGACTCATCTGGGGAAGTTACTTTCAATAGGTAGTAATTTGATACAATGGGCTTAGAACAAATGCATTTACAAATAATACAAATTAAGAATAGATGTTATAAAACATTACTCCATAAACCTGCTGTTAGTTCTCCCACAAATGTATCCAATGTGGGTAGGGAGTGAACACATAATGTAAGTACTTCAATAGAGAGGGAAAAACTTAGAGAGTACATGTAGGAAAGGAAACAGCATTTCAGTGCTCTTGTGTGTCCCCTATTCTTAATTCTAGTAATGACTCTGCTCTTTCAGACTATTCTAAAGGTTGAGGAATGTGATAACAGTTCTATATCACAAGGTTAGTACTATCTGTATCTCTGAAAAACTTCTGAATCTTTCCCAATTTTCTGAAATGAATCTGTTTCAAGAGTCTAGGACTCAGAGGTGGAGCTAAGATGGCAGAAAGGAAGCAGTAGCTTTTCCAAACTCCTCCAAGAATTCTGTCACTAAAAGCTAAATAGTGAATCTGAACAGATTTAAGAGTGACAGAACCCATTGGGAAACAGATACCCAGCAGATCCCCAGCCCAGGAAAGTGGCTATTCAGGTCTGGGCAGGAATAACAGGGAGTACAGAGGAGCTGTACCAGCACAGATCTGAGAGCAGAGTGTGGCAGAGTGAGAAGAAGTCCCAGCCAGCCAGCAAACTCACCCAGCCAGAGGTATTTGCACCTGTCTCACCACAGGAGAGAGGATCATTGGAAATGGGTAGGAAAAAAATGATGCCCACAACAGGGTCAGCAGCTTTTCCTGGGGCTAACAGCCCACAGCTTGGAAGTTTAAAAATTACATACCCAAACTTCCAGAACTCAAGATGGAGGTATAAAATTCTTTGCTCTGATCCCCACTCCATGACCCAGATTGGAGGTGAAATGAGAATGTCTACTATTACCCCTCTTATTCACTGTGGTACTAGAAATGTTAGCAGTAGCAATTAGAGAAGAAAAGGAAATACAAGGAATCAAATTAGGCAAATAAGAGACCAAGCTATCACTCTTTCCAGATGATATGATGACATACTTGGAGAATCCTAGAGAATCAATTTAAAAACTTCTTGAGACAATAAATAAATTTAGCCAAGTTACAGGATATAAAATAAATGCACATAAATCCTCAGCATTCCTATATATTTCCAAAAAAGTCCAACAGCAAGAAATAGTAAGAGAAATCCCATTTAAAGTTACTACAAAGATTATAAAATATTTGGGAATCTACCTGGCAAAACAAACCCAGTACCTTTATGAACACAACTACATAACACTTTTTACACAAATAAAATCATATCTAACCAATTGGAAAAACATCAATTGCTCATGGCTGGGCCAAGCTAATATAATAAATATGACAATTTTACCTAAATTAAATTGCATATTTAGTGCCACACCAATCAATCTACTCAAAAATTACTTTACTGAGCTAGAAAAAGTAGTGATAAAGTTCATTTGGAAGAACAAAAGGTCCAGAATATCAAGGCAATTAATGAAAAGAAATCTTAGGGAAGGTGGCCTAGCCATAGCAAATTTTAATCTCTATTGTAAAGCAGCTGTCATCAGAACTGCTTGTTACTGGCTAAGGAATAGAATAGTGGATCAATGGGTAGTCAATGATCATAGTAATATACTGTTTGATAAGCCCAAAGACCGCAGTTTTTGGGATAAAACTCACTATTTGACAAAAACTGCTGGGAAAATTGGAAAATAATATAGCAGAAACTGGGCATAGACCACCATCTAACACTGTACACCAAAGTCAAGTCTAAATGGGTGCATGATCTAGGTATAAAGGCTGATACTGTGAATAATCTGGTGAAGGAAGGAATAGTTTACCTGTCAGATTTATGGAGTAGGGATGACTATGAAGAAAGAAGAGTTGGAGAGCATTATAAAATAAAAAATGGATAATCTTGATTACGTTAAATTTAAAAGTTTCTGTACAAAAAAGCCAATGTAACCAAGGTTAAGAGGAAAGTGGGAAATTGGGAAAGAATATTTACAACCAGCATCTCTGATAAAAGCCTTATTTGTAAAATATACAGGGAATTAAGTAAAATCTATAAGAATACAAGTCATTCCCCAAATGATAAATGGTTAAAGGATATGAACAGGCAATTTCCAGAGGTAGAAATTAAAGATATCTTTAAGCATATGGAAAAATGCTCTAAATCACTATTGATTCAAGAAATTCAAATCAAAACAACTTCGAGATACCACATATCACCAGTCAGATTGGCTAAGATGACAAAACAGGAAAATGACAAGTGCTGGAGAAAATGTTCAAAAAATTGAACACTAATGCATTGTTGGAGGAGCTGTGAACTGATACAACCATTCTGGAAAGCAATCTGGAACTATGCCCAAAAGGTTATAAATAATTGTATAACCTTTGATGCAGTAATATCGCTTCTGCTGTTGTATTCCAAAGAGTTCATAGAAGTGGGAAAAGGACTCATATATACAAAAATATTTATTGCAGCTCTCTTTGTGGTGGCAAAAAATGGAAATTTAGGGGATGCCCATAAATTGGGGAATAGATAAACATGTTGTGGCATATGAATGTAATAGAATACTATTGTGCTATAAGATATGGGGAGGAGATGGACTCTGTATGTACCTGGAGAGGCTAATACCAATTTATGCTAAGTGAGAAGAGCAGAACCAGGATAAAGTTTGTACACAGTCATAGATTCATCGCATGTGTGATGACCAACCTTGATAGTCTGGACTCTTCTCAGCAACACACAGCTATAAGACAACTCTAGAAGTCTCAGGAGATATCTACAGTCAGAGAAAGATCTAGAAAGACCAGAGTTTAAATGGAGACTGAAGCAATCTGCATGCTATCTTTCTTTTTCGTGTTTGGTTTTCTTTCTTTTTTCCCATTGTTCACTTCATTGGTTACAGCCCTTCTATACAACCAGACTATTGTACAAAATGAAAGTATTTGCAGATCCTATACCTGATTACAGGCCAACATGGGGCATGGGGGGGGTCAGAAGGGAGGGGAGAAAATCTGAAACTCAAAGGATTGTGGAACTGAATCTTGTAAACTAAAAGTAAATAAACAATTCAATAAAAAAAGAGTTGAGGCCTCACAATGAATCACACAACTTTGGCACAGGGAAAGCATAACAAATTCACAAATGACAATCTATCAGATTTTGATTAGTGTATAAGAAAGAAAAATAATGATTTGCAAAAATGTGCATTTGTTACACTTATGTGTCCAACCAGTAGCTATATCTGTGGTAAGATTAGTAGCAGTTCTCCACAGAGAAGCAGAGAGTACTGCTCAGTTATCAGTCCAAGCTTGTAAATATTTCCCAGACAAAAAGTTTCTTATAATAAACCATCCCATATATGGCACATTTTGATAACAGATGAGTTTAAATGTTATGTCAATCTTTATTGTGTGTGTGTATGTATGTATGTGTGTATTTTGATGTAGCATATTACACTGGAAACGACACTAGGCTTTGGCTCTAGTCACAACTCTGTCATAAACTTGTGTTTTTACCTTGGCTCAAGACATTTAATGTCCATGGGTTGGATTTCTTTTGTCCGTCAGTTTGCTTTGCTTTGTTTTTTGTTTTCTTATTGCTGTAGCTTTGCAAGTAATTGTTTGCTTATTGTAACTTACATTAGCTTCTTTTCTCCAATGAGATCACAGGTTCTTTGACTATAGGGACTAGGATTTATCTGTCTTTGTTGTTCTTCATAAAATGCTATAAATGTTAGGTACTTTACTATGTAGATTTTTAAGAAATATTTGTTTGCCTACTTTTTATAAGTTTTATCTTTTAAAAAATTATTATTTATTTTTGACATTATTTTCTTTTTAAATATTGAATTCCAAATTCTCTCCCTCCATCATAACCCCCTTACTCACTCACTGAGAAGCCAAGAAACATGATTATCAATTAGACATGTGAAATAATGGGAAGCATTTCAATATTAGCCATATTTTTTTAAAGAAAAAAGTGAGAAAATTACATTCAGTTTAAACTCAGATTTCATCAGTTCTCTTTCTCAAAGTATATAGCATTTTTTTTCATCATGAGTCTTTTTGGAATTATCTTGAATCATTATCCTGATCAGAGCAGCCAAATCTTTCAACCTTGATTATCATTACTACATTGCTATAGCTATGCACAATGATAGTTCCTTTCTCTTTTTTCTTTCATCTCTTTTGGAGACATATCTAGTAGCCGCAATGCTGAATCAAAGGGTATACATAATTGCATTGCCTTTGGACTTAGCTCCAAATTATTCTTCAGAATGCTTGGACCAGCTCACTACTCCACCAAAGATTCATTACTGTTTTAATTTTTCCCTTATTCCTTCCAGTATTTGTCATTTTTAAACTGATTTGTTTACTTACTTTTAATTTACAAGATTCAGTTCCAGAATCCCTTGAGTTTCAAATTTTCTCCCCCCCCCCTCCACGTCCTGAACCATGGTGGCAAGCAATCAATTATAGGATCTGTCTACCACCCATGGTGGCAAGTAATCAAGTATAGGATCTGCAAATACTTTCACACTGGACATTAGTCTGATTGTATAGAAGGGTTATAACTGATAGAGTGAGCCATGGGAAAAAATAAACAAATCCAAACATGAAAAAGAATGATAGCATGTAGATTGCATCAATTGGGGAATGGCTGAACAAGTTGTGGTATATGAATGTAATGGAATACTATTGTGTTATAAGAAATGGGGAGGAGATGAACTTCATATGTACCTGGAGAGACTTATACAAACTGATGCTAAGTGAGAAGAGCAGAACCAGGAAACATTTGTACAAAATCACAGACACACCATATGTGTGACCACCAACCTTGATAAACTGGACTCTTCTCAGTAACCCACAGTTATAAGATAACTCTAGAAGTCTCAGGATGGAAGGACATATCTACATTCAGAGAAACATCTAAAAAGAACAGATTTTAAATGTATTTATCATTTCTAATGGGTTTGAAGTGGTACCTCAGAGTTGTTTTAATTTTTATTTCTCTAATCAACAGTTATTTAGAACATTTTTAATAAGACTGTAAATGACTTTGATGACTTCTTCTGAAAACATCCTATTCATATCTTTTGGCCATTTATCAGCTGGGGAATTGTTCTCACTTTTCATAACTTTGACTCATTTCTACACTCACCATGTATTTTAGAAATGAGGCCTTTATCAGAGAAACTTGCTATAAAAATTGCCTAGGGTACCTTTTAGTATAATGTAGTTTCCTTTTTATGTCTTTTAAATAGGTCCATTTTTGCTTTTGTTTTATCTGAGATCATGATTGCTTTGCCTTCTTTTTTAGTCCAACTAAAGCATTTTAGGTTCTGGTCCAGCCCTTTATTTTAATTCTGTATGTGTCTTTCTGTTTCAAGGCTGTCTCTTGTCAACAAGATATTTTTCGGAATCTGGTTTCTAATTCAGGAGCTCATCCCATTCACATCAGCAATTATGACTATAGTTCAGTCATTCAGTCACACTTGCCTCAGCAATCTGGTAGACCACACTGTCCATGGAATTTTCTTGAAAAAGGCACTGGAGTTTTACCATCACCTTCCCAAATGGATTGAGAGAAAGAGAAGTTAAGTGACTTGCCCAGAGTTAAAAGCTATTAAGTATGGAAAGCCACATTTGAACTCTGATGTTCCTGACTTCAAGTCCAGTGCTCTATCAATTGAAAGATCTAGCTGCCTCCTGCTATGACGAATTGTTATGCACTTCCCTCCATCTCATTTTCTTTTGTTTCTCTCTCTCTCTCTCTCTCTCTCTCTCTCTCTCTCTCTCTCTCTCTATATATATATATATATATATATATATATATATATATCCCTGTGTCTCTCCTTCTCTCTCTGTCTCTCTGTCTCTGTCTCTGTCTCTGCCTCTCTCTCTCTCTGTCTCTGTCTCTGTCTCTGTCTCTCTCTGTCCTTCTCTCTCTGTCGCTCTTTGTCTCTCTCTCTCCTCTCTTTTCAACAGTATGGCCTTCCCCAAATCTACCCTCCTTTTTATGTCCTCTTTCTATTATTTCCTGACCCTCCTGTTTCACTATTGTCTAAGTTATATTTCTTTCCACAACTGAGTGTGTATATGTGCATTGTCTTCCCTCTCCAAACCAATTCTGATGAGAATGCCACCCTTATACTTTTCTTCTCTATTGTAAAAGCTCTTCCTTAAACAGTTTTTTATTGAAGAAAACTTTTTTTATGAATTATTTTATTTTTTTCTTGTTTATATCATTCATTTCCACAAGATTTTGTGTTACAGATTTTCTCTCCGTCTTTCCCGTACTCAAAACCCTAAAACAGTGATCCCACTGTAAAGCCCCTCCCCCAATCTGCTCTCTCCTATGTCCTCCTCCATTACCCCTCTAACTTTCTGGTAGGGCAGGAACGGGTCTCCCTACCCCAGTGCACGTATGTTGTAATTCCCAGTTGCATGTAGAAAATAATAATAATAATAATATATGTATATATACATATATACATACACATATATATAGGAAAATTTAATATTTGATTGTAGAAGTTTAAATTCTAGATTCTTTCACTTCTTCCCTCTCCACAGTGGACATATTGTGAGAGACTGATTATATGTCCCCCTTCCTATCCTGTCCCCCACCTTGTTCTATTCTCTACCCTGCCCCTCTCACTTCACAGAAGTGTGTGCTTCCAGCATCCCTCCCCCATCGTGCCCTCCTTTCCCCTCCATCATCCCATCTTTCATCCCCTTCACCCCTACTGTCCTGTCTGGTGGCATACCTAGTTTAAAGTTTATGTCATTCCTTCCCTAAGCCAAATTCAATGAGATCAAAGTTGAGCATTTCCCTTTTGCCTTCCTGTTCTTCCCCTCCATTGTAACAGTTATCCCTTGCCTCTTCCATACAGGGTGATTAACCCCATTCTGTCTCTCCCTGTTTCCTCTCATTCTAATCCTCTCCCATCTCAG
>CM053594.1:190178354-190198408 GCA_028646575.1 Pseudocheirus occidentalis
ACTCAGATATGTATTCATATGCATATATACCCTCCTATATAGACATATGTGTAGATATATATATATATATATATATATATATATATATATATATATATGCATTTGTATTCCCTTCATCTACTGAGAAAAGTTTCATAAGTTACTATTATCATTTTTCCATATTTGCATGTAAATAGTTCAACTTTGATAAATTCCTTATGATTTCTTTCCCATGTTTACCTTCTCATGCTTCTTGTGTTTGAATGTCAAATTTTCTGTTCAGTTCTGGTTTTTTCAGCAAGAATGCTTGAAAGTGCTCCACCTCACTGAATGACCATATTTTCCCCTGCAATATTATACTCTATTTTGCTGAGTACGTGATTCTTGGTTTTAGTCCTACCTCCCTTGATCTCCAGAACATCATATTCCAGGCCCTTCAATCCCTCATTGTAGAAGCTACCAGATCCTGGGTTATCCTAATTGTGTTTCCACAGTATTCAAATTTCTTCGTCTTGGCAGCCTGTAATATTTACTCCTTGATCTGAGGACTCTGGAGCTTGGCTAAAAAATTTCTAGGAGTTTTCTTTTGGGGATCTTTTTTAAGACGTGATTGGTAAATTCTTTCAAGTTCTATTTTGCCCTCTGATTCTAAAATACCAGGGCAATTTTCCTTGAGAATTTCTTGAAGGATGCTTTCTAAGTTCTTTTTTTTTATCATGGCTTTCAGGTAGTCCAATAATTTTAAAATTTTCTTTCCTGGATCTATTTTCCAGGTCAGTGGTTTTTTCAAGGAGATGTTTCACATTGCCTTCTATTTTCTCATTTGTTTGTATCTGTTTAATAGTATCTTGATTTATCATAAAGTCATTTCACCTCCATTTTCTCCACTCTAGTTCTGAAGGAATTATTCTCTTTGGAATGCTTTTGAGGGGTGGCTAGGTGGCACAGTGAGTAGAGCACTGCCCCTGGAGTCAGGAGGACCTGAGTTCAAATCTGGCCTCAAACACTTGACACACTTACTAGCCATGTGACTTTGGGCAAGTCACTTAATCCCAACTGCCCTCTAAAAAAAAGCAAAAAAAAGAAAAAGAATGCTTTTGAGATTCTTTTTCCATCTGTCAAATTCGACTTTTTAAGGCATTCTTCTCCTCATTAGCTTTTTGGGTCTCTTCTGCCATTTGAGTTCATCTGTTTTTTAAGGTGTCATTTTCTTCAGTCATGTTGTTGACTCTTTCTTGTATCATTCTCATTTCTCCTCCCAATTTTCCATCCACTTCTCTTATTTGGTTTCCAAAGTCCTTTTCTAAGCCAGTCTATGGCTTGTAGGCAATCTTCATGTTTCTTGGAATCATTTGGTGTGGGAGTTCTGATTGTGTTGTCTTCCTTCTGTTCCATGCTTTGATCCTTTTTGTCCACATAAAAGGATTCTAGAGTTCGGTTATACTGTTCTTATTTTGCTTCCTTTTCTTACTCATGATGCCAGTAAATTATTTGTGTTTTTGGCTTTGTGGAACTCTGCTTCCAGAGGGGAGAAATCTGTCCCAAATTGCTGGAGTTTTCACAGCTGCCAGAGCTATTAGGGGGCTGTTGCCACCCCCACCAGGTTTGCTTCTCTGAAAACACACACCAGGACCACTACCCAAGACCACGCTCCAGATCTAGGCTGCTCAACACAAGAGCACTTGGCCTCTGAACAATTGCTTGACCCCCCTGAAGTCTGAAGACCAGGAGCTCTGAAGCAACTGGGTGAAATCAGCTGCCGCTTCCATTGCTTCCTTGCTCTGGGGTCAGTTTGGCTGGACTACTTTTCTCCCCCAAAATTTAGCTGAATTCCACTGACCTTTCTCTTAGTCCTTATTTCTCCTGGCATGATAAATGCAGAAACTGCCACTGCTGCCAGCAATACACTCTTCTGAAGTCTCCAGCTGTGGCTCCTCCTAACCACCTTGGGGCCAGGCCATGGTTTCAGGTTGTGATGGTTTAGTCTCCCAGCCTGCTGCTATGAGCCCCAACTGCCAAGCTGCCTTCAGCAAGAGATGTGTTTTCGGTATTTTTTGTGAGATTTGGAGTCCTAAAATTTGTTTAGAGTCATATTTTATGGGTATTTGAGGTAGCTATATGGGAGCTGCAAAATCTTGCTGCTTCTATCCTGCCTCCTTGGCTCCATTCTCCAAGAAAACTTTTCTTATTCCCTCCCTTCCTCCTTCTCTCAGTGCATCCCTCTTTTTCACCCTTTCAATTCTGGGGGATTTCATTCCAACATAATTGACTTACATCCATGCCATCTTTCTATGTAAACTACTTTTAACTGCCCTAATAATAATAAAGTTCTTAAGACTTTCATGTATCACCTTCCCATACATGAAGATAAACCACTTGACTTTATTTAGTCCTTAATGTTTACTATTTGATGTTTATCTTTTTTATTCTTAACTTGGATCTTGTGTTTGAGGATCAAATTTTCTATTTGACTCTATTTCTTTTCATCAGAAATGTGTAAAATTCCTCCCTTTCCTTGTTGATTTTTTTTACCACAAAATTAGACTCAATTTGCCTGGGTAGGTTATGCTTGGTTGTAATCCTCTGTCTTTGACTTCCAGAATATTGCATTCCAAGTAATTCACTCCTTTAACATGGATGCCTCTAAGTCTTGTGTGACCCTGATTACTGTTTCATAATATTTGAAATTGTGTTTTAATCCTTGTTGCTTGAAGTACTTTCTTTTTGACTTGGGAGAACTGAAAATTGTTTATCATGTTTCTTAGGGATTGCCTTTTGAAATCTCTTTCAGCGGATGAATGGTGGATTCTTCTTCTATTTCCATTTTATCCTTGGAAGCTAAGATATCAGGACAATTTTCTTTGATAATTGCTTGAAATAGGATGTCCACGCTCTCTTTCATAATGGCTTCCATTCCAATAATTATTAAACTACACCTTTTCAATCTATTTACAGGTCAATTTTTTTTCCCAATGAGACATTTACCATTTTTGTGATGTTTTAATTAATTTGATTGTTTTATTGTTTCTTGATGTCTCATGGAGTTACCAATTCTAAATATTAAGGACTTATTTTCTTCAGTGAAATTTTGTACCACTTTTTTTTCCATTTGGTCAAGTCTACATTTTGATTATTCTCTTCAGTGGAATTTTATGCCTTTTGTATCATTTGGCCAATTCTGATTTTTAGGGTATTATTGAGAGAGAGAGAGAGAGAGAGAAAGAGAGAGAGAGAGAGAGAGAGAGACAGAGAGAGAGAGAGAGAGAGAGACAGAGAGAGAGAGAGAGAGAGAGAGAGAGAGAGAGAGAGAGAGAGAGAGAGCATGTATGTGTGTATGTGCCTCTTTTACCAAGCTTTTAAATTGTCTCTCATAATTTTCTTCCATCACTCCCATTTTTTTTCCTATTTTTCCTCTACCTTTTTTTCATATCTTTTTCTACCCTTTAGGTCCAATTAGCTTTTTTCTTTTAAAGTTTCTGTTTTGTTTTGGTTTTAGTAGCTGTTTTTACATTGTTGCTTTCTTCTTGGTGTCTTATTTCTTGGTGTTTCCTGACACCATAGTAGCTATTAATGGTCGAGTTTATTTTTGGCTCATTTTGTTTTATGCCTTTTTTTTTTACTTCAAACTTTAAGTTAGAGTTGACGTCTGTTCTCCTGTAATTGGGGGTGGGGTTACTCTTTCAAACTTTGGGTCTTTTTGTGCTATCTTTTTCAGAGCTAGTTCTGGGAGTCTGCAGTTTTTGGTGCTCCCATGGTGGTGGACCCTTAGAGAGGTATGGTTACTGTTCTCCTGGTTTGCCCTCTGGTCCTCACCTATGGAGACCCCTAGTCACCTTGCAGCCTCAAATACTAATGGTTCTCTTTTCCCGGGAACTATTATCAGTGCTCCTACTCCCTTGTGAACCACAATATCTAGGCTGAGAGTTCCCAAAGTTGCAGCAGCAGCTGGTGCCACTGCCCTGTGTGTGGGTTCCACACAGGCCTCTACTACAGTGCTTTATATTTCTCCTGCTAACCTTAAGTTAACCTTAAGCTTTCTTAAGCCAGAGAAATGTCTCTTCCTGACCTTTTGTTGGCTCTGCTGCTCCAAAATTTCATTTGAGGTATTATTTTTAAATTGTTCAGAGGGGAATCTTGGAAAAGTTCAGATGGTAGCTATTGCTAATTTGCCATCCTGACCCATTTTCATGGGTTTTAAAAGTCAATACCACAAATGTAATAGAAATACAATGGAAAGGCAAGGCTAGAAATTTAGGATTTATTAAGTGCTTACTGTGTGAGGCCACTATGCTAATAAGCTTTGGGTATATATAAACAACACTCATGGGAGAGAAAAATAATGCCTGCCCTCAGGAAGGTAATATTCTAATCTAGGATGGCAACACATAAAAGGGAGCTGTCAAATAAGCAAACATATTTAAGGCCAGTGGAATTTGTGTAGATAATATCTATTTGTTCAGTAATTATAGCTACTCAATATCTGGAATTGACTTTTTCAGAGGTCATCTAATTGTCTAGTGTTATGGAGAAATAGTCTCAGTGCCATTCTTTATGTTTCAACACTCTAATTCACAAGTTTTTGTACAATTTAGGCAAAACTTTACATGTACTTTCTTAAGTAAGATTATTTTGCGATTAAAAGTCCAGATGTTTATTTCTCTGCTTCTGGCAGGAGGCCATGTAGTACCCCCCTCCTTGATGATATGTTCTAGTGTGACTCACTTTTTTAATAAGAAAGGTATTACTATACCCAGTCTAAATCTTGTAGTATCAGCCAATTTTCTCTTTTCTTATCCTCAGCTAAATAAAGAGCAGCTGCTTACAATCTTTGCAGTTCATCGGGCCATTAATTTAGATTTTAGCAGTTTAATTCATGCCCCTAAAGTCACAGTAACATTTCATCAATTAGTATTTATTGGGTACAGGTTAATTAAAAAAATAGACATTCTCTTCTCTCAAAGAGATAGATGCATCCCGTATACTCAAGGACAACCATTGACAAAGACACAAAGAAACAAGGTTTAATTAAACAACTAAATACAAATGGAGGGACTATAGTGAACTTTCTAGATTTTTTTCAAATCAAAGTATAAACTATTTTTCAAATCAAAGTATAAAAAATATCATTCCTTATAAGAAGAAGAATTTTTTTCATTATAAGGAGAAAAATATCTTATAGTAACACCAGTACAGCTTTAGGAAGTGGAGGGTAACTGATGTTCTCTCTATTAGCATGTTTATATTGTAGAAGCTTGCTATTGTTCTTTCCTGATGAATTGTGGGCCTCTTCATGTCATTCCCCAAGGTACAATCACTATGGCTCCCCTCTCACCAATCAACTTTACCCTTAACACCATTCTGGAGTAGAGGGTTACCCTCTTTTTCAGGCTAATATGTTTCATGGTTAATTTTTTTTTCACACCATCCTTGCCACCTTTTATCCTATCAATTGAATTGGTTCCTTGAAGAAAAATTCCTCTACCTGACAATAACATTTTAGTGGTCTAAATTTGGTCTCCTGCCTTAGAAATGTTTTCTATATGAATCTCTGTAGATTTCAGGGATCCTCTATTCATCCCCAGGCAATATTTCATAATCTGATTTTCTCTTCCCTTCAGCCATTAAAACTTACAAGTCTTGATCCCAATTCCATGAAAATGCTACCTTCCGCTTTCCAAGATGTAACAGAACAAAAATTCTACAGTAATGTGAACTTGAATTTTAGTATTAAAAATCCTTCCACTTCTTTCAACTTCTACTTTCTACTTCTAGGAAATGCAACACAGGAGATAGCCATTGAACATGGTCTAATCCAGGTCAAAATCCAAAAGATAGTGGTCAAGTCACAACCAAGAATGTGCTTTGAGGAATCCTGAGATAAGATGCATACAAGTAATTAAGGTAAGAGCTAAACCATAGATTAGAAAGCAATCTGTGATTCCCATAAACAAAACAAATAAATAAACAGGTTAGAGCAGATCAAAGTCAATTCAGCTATATTAGTTATTAAAAGTGAAGGCAACTGGTTTAATTAGGCATACAAATGCTTAATGGAGTACTGATTAAGCATATGCTATGTTCCAGGTTCAGTAGGTAGTAGGGGCTAGTGATACAAAGACAAAAAGGAAACTTATCTCCAAGAAACCTTTGGGGAAAACAAGTTCGCATATAAGTAGTCCTTACATCTACTATATATGTATGTATGTATGACTCCTTTCTGTGCATCTTTCTCAACTTCTACACTATTTTTTTAGGTAGCTTTGTAGAGGGGATAAGGTTTGTAGTACTCTCACTAGTTTAGCCCCCTTAATTATTAATTAGTCATCCAAATTTGATTAGCCTTTACAAAGAGATAATAACCTAGGTGGTAGAGTCAGACTAGTTCTTACAAATAATGTTGCTTAAAAGTCTGGGACTCATTTTCCAAACATGTACACAGTATCCTGAGGAAATGAATACACCTTACAAAGCACATGCGGCAAGGATTTATTGCAGTTCATGATTTCTGAACATCCTTTTTTGCTCTTTCTTCATTAATTTTCCATAGAGTATAATGCTGACCTAGGCTCAAAGAGTCCATCCTAAAGCCATATTTTCTTAGTGTCTCTAGATATACTCTAATGTGTTCCCTAGTCTCTTCAACTATTGCTCTTTTAGAAGGACACTCCTAACTACTCTTCAGGGAACTCAAATCTTCACCTTTGGAAATTCATGGTGGTGCTGGTAGTTTAGAGAGGTCAATATTCATTTAATAAAGGGAATTTTTTTCAATCACCACTGACTACTTTGTTAGTGGAATCTCCTGCTAAAACTGGATACTCTAATTCTTAAATGGCATGGTATGATATGTATGAGCCCAGAGCTGTATCTGATTTTTTTTTTGGAACCAATCTCAACTTGTAGCATCATTTTATCCAATTTGATAATTAAAATACTTTATTCCTTCCAAATTGACTAATAACTTGAATGTACTTGAGGCTTTTAAAGAAGAATTCAAGGTTAGTGGGATTTAAATAGCAAGAGGTGAAAACCAGTCCTACACACAAAATAGGTAAAAGGTAATTGCAGAATGAGGTGGAATGCCTTACAAATTGTGTAAGAAGTAATTTTCAAATAGAATATTGAAAAAGGTTAGGGAATTTATGGAAGTAGAGAGGAAGTACATTCCAGGCTTTATATGTAACCTGTGCAGAAATAGAGAGATGGAGAATAGATTACCATTACAAGCCAGCCATTTTGGCTAGTACTATAAAGTGTGTTGAAGGAGTAATTCATAATAAATTTATGATAGACTGCAGCTACATTTTGAAGTGTTGTTGGGCACTTGGGTAAGCATTAAAGCCTCAAAAAAAGAGGGAAAAACAGTCCTTAGCTTCAAGAAGCCTGCAGTCTAATAAGGGATACTACATGCAAACATTTGCATAAAAATAATCTCAGAGAAAAGTAATTATCATTAAAGAGGATGGGAAATAGTTTTGTTTATTTTTTTAAAAAAGCTAAGATTTTAGTAGGGCCCTGAAGGAAATCAGGAGATGAAGAGAGAGAATTCTAGATATGGGCGACTGACTGGGAAAAAGTATGAAGTTAGAAAATATACTGTTTTGTTCAGAACAGAAAGTGAGAGTCTCTAGATGGTAGAGTATGAGAAAGGAGTATAGTTTAAGAAGAGTATACTTAAACTTTAAAGGATCCATGATTTCATTAGAATTGGTACTCACTCCATGACTCGGGTCACAACACTGCCTCATCCTGTTATTTGTTCCATTCTCACTAATGTCTGTCTATAAATCCTTCAAATAATAGACTTCATGATTTATTGCCAATCTTCCTCATTACCTGGTGGCCAGCACTGGTGAGGAGTCTCTTCACATGTAGTGAGGATTGTCCTTAGACATGATTCATTGTCAAGGCTATATTTAAAACATTTCCAGCTTGGTAAAACCCTTCAGAGTTTGCTTTCTGAACCAGTACTTTAGCGAGGATGAATAATGCTATACAGACATGAAGGGGGGAAATGTCTGTGTTTTCATAAATAATCTGGAGTTACTAAATTTTGAATAAAAGTAGGCCTAGAAGTTATATATAATAGAGATTTTGAAGTGTGTTATACAAACCTTCTTTTCTACTGTACTGTATTTGTGGAAATAATTTATTTTGTGTTTACTAAGTATAGAATGAAAGATATTTTCTAAAAAGAATATAAAACAAAAAAGAAATCTGACTAGACAATAAATAATGGAGAAGATTTCCCTTCTCTTGGTGGAAAAGTAGGAGATTTTAGCGGTCAACCCCTATTGCTATTTGGGTAGCTTTTGCATAATATTTATCTATGTTTTAAATCAGAGATTCTTAATTATCTTTGTGTCATGGATCCCTTTGGCATCTGCTGAAGCCTAAAAACTCCTTCTCAAATTAATGTTTGTAAATGAATAACATGCAATATATAGTAGAGTTATTTCTTCAAAGCAGTTATTTCTTCCACAATTAAATAAATAAAATATAATATATAGTATAGCTATCTCTTCCACACCAAGGGGATAGGGTAGTGGTGCCTCTGCAATCTGGGAAATTTTTTGGCCCTTCTTTTGTACCAGAGAAGTCTGATTTTTTTTCCTTTTTCTTTTAGGGGGAGATAACAGCACATTATTTTAAAATGTGGGTTAAGTATTTGGCCATAGGCTCTGTGTTGTTTGCTGGTCTTGACGTGAAGTCTGTGGCTTCCACAACCCCCCCCCCAAATTTCCCATTTAATTTCTTATGCCAACCTGTGAAAGCCACAATATGGAAAAGATAACCATATTGCAAACAAAATAAAAAGTTCGTGAAAATAAAGGTGCTTTTTAAAAATCCCATCCAAGCTTATGTACTCCCTGAAGTCAATCTATTGAACTTCAGGTTGAGTCTCTTTTGTAAGGGAAGAGTCAGTCAAATGACTGTGATTTTTAACATTTTTACCCACTCCCCAAGTAAAAAAATAGAAAACAATGCTCACTGACCAGATACACCAACATTGAAATTCTGGTTTTTTTTTTCCATAGCAAAAAGTAGGTACACTTGGGAGCAAAAAGGAATCCAAATGGAATTATTAGAAAGCTGTTTTAATTATCAGCATTTCTAGCTATTTTTTTAAATGTCCCCTGTATTTCCTTGAGGGTATAGCATACATGCCAAAGTTTGTTTGCAGATAGCACAATTTCTCATCTAATTTGTAATAAACACCATCATGCAAAAAGATGCTACCTTAATTATTATATGAAAAAGAGATTTTGGTATATTATTCCAATGTATATGCTAAGCTACAAGAACTGTGTTTACATTTAAAATTTTCTGTTTTCATGGCTTAAGAGGATGTACACAGTTTTTAAGGGAATCTACAATTAGAGAGAAAGTATGGGATAAAGACAGTTTTCTAAATTTGAAATCAGTAAGAAATGGTTTCCTGGTCCCCACCTACTGCACTTATTACTCATTAATGGAGGTACTCTGAACTTCTTTAGTTTCCATGCCATTGCACTGTGTGAGCTCTCATGCACAAAATTCAGTTTCTCCTCATATCTGTTTCTGAGGATTCCTCACTTCCTTCAAAGTTCACTTCAGGTTCTTCTACTTACATGGAGCTTATCTAGACCCTGTTTCTCCTCCATGTTGATTATATTTTACCCTCCCCCCAAAATAGTTTATAATCAATTTCTCTATTTTTACATTTGCTTATCTGAATATGTATCAATTCCCACCAATACGATTCAAGTTTGCTCCATGATATAGAGCTTATTTTGTTTTTCTTTCCCTAGCAGATTGTATAAAAAATAGCACTTCAAAAATATTTCTGGAAGAAAGGAAGGATGGAAGAAAAGAAGGAAGCAGACAAAGAAGGGGACACAGAGAGATGGAAGAAAGAAGAGAGAATGGAAAGGAGGAAAGGAAGAAAAGAAGGACAGAAATAAGAAATTGAATGAATGATTCAATTGGTCATAACTACTTTCTTTTATGAGTTCCCAAACTGAAGGAATCACTAATACAGAAATTCTCCTTCCACCAATGCAGAAGGCACACTACTACTCAAGAAACTACTATGTAAGACCAGTGGTGGGGAAAAAAAATTATATACATATATGTAAATATATGTGTGTGTGTACACATGTGTATGTGTGTACATATATGTATGTATATGTGTGTGTGTATAGTTGTTGTTGTTGTGCAGAGAATAAGAGTGAGCTGAGACCTGGGTTCAAGATAAATTTAGGTAGAGATTTATTAATCAAGTGCGTGACTACCTGGAGTCTACACTCAAATCAGGCAGTGATCTTTGAGGTTTACAGATTTTATTTTATAGGCCAAAACCGCAAAACCACAATCAGGGAGGGGAGCTAGCAGAAGCCATGACTTACAAAAGCAAATAACAGCCATTGATTGGATCTATAGTTCAGGGCTAATTTTGGAATATGGTCTGATGGTACAGAGGTATAATCTTCCTGTGACTCAGGAGTCCCTTGGAGGAACAGGGGTAATCAGCTCTTTCCAGAACAAGGTGTCAGGTCATGGGGTAAGGGGGAACTGAAAAGTCTCAGAACAGGCCAGGGTCATGTTCCAGGTAAAGGGTGTGGGGACCCTGCTTGGTTAGTAGCACAGGACAGGGTGGTTATATTACACCATAACCCTGAGTTGCACTTTGTACACTCATACTGATTCAAGGAAAGAAATACATACATACACATACATATATGTGTGTTTGTGTGTGTGTATGTATGTATGTATGTATTTTTTCCTTGAATCAGTATATATATAATGCTAATAGGGAACTTCACCCAGAGCAATGCCCAGACATGCCTTTAAGCTATTCTAATCTATGACAGGATATAGGAAAGAGACAAAGACAAAAATATAAATGGGGGCTTAATGGTATGTCACAAATCAGGTGGTATGCAGTGAACTGAGATTTGGGTTTAGGTACAACAACATGTATACGTGTGTGTGTGTATGTGTGGTGTGTGTGTATACATAAGGAGAGAGAGAGAGAGAGAGAGAGAGAGAGAGAGAGAGAAAGAGAGAGAGAGAAAGAAAGAGAATCACCACTAATTGTGATGGTTTCCAGACTTAACCCATAAATGTCAAAGAGAAAGAAAAAGATGAGTGGGAAGCTCAGTTGGAACGGGGTGATGGAAAAGTGAGGTCTGGCACCTACCACAGGGGCAAGATGTGGTGGAGGCACTTTGGCTACAGCTTTGGCCATGTGGCTGCCTCAGGAGCTCCTGGCATGCAGACTGTAAGGGTACCAAGAGACCATTCAGAGGGTAATCACTCTTGCTTTGACATGCTTGGATCTGGATCATGGCCTTGGGGTGGGTGGTCCTCGGGTTTGTAGCCATTGTGCCAGAGCTTGTAGTAGCTGCAGAGAGGGCATCCTACTCAGACCTCTGACATTTGTAAAAACTCCAGTGATTTGCGACAAAGCTCTCCACTCCAGAAGCAGAGTTCCACCATGGCAAAGATTTCAAAAGTCAAGTCATTGGCTGGCAAGAAGAGCAAGGAGAGGTGCAATCATATGATAGAATCCTTTTTGGGGGGACAAAAAGGATCAAAACATAGAACCAGGAGAAGTAAACAAACGTGAAACTTCTGCATCAAAGGCTTCACAGAAAACTATGAATTAGTTAAAGCCCATGGAGGAGCTCAAGAAGGATGTTGAAAATCAAGGGAAGTGGAGGAAAAATTTGGAAGAGAAATGAGAATGATATAAGAAAATCATGAAAAGTGAGTCAACATCCTGCTAAAGGAGACACAAAAAAGTACTGAAAAAAATAACACCTAAAAATAGGTTAACTCAAATGGGAAAAGAGGCCCCAAAAGCCAATTAGGAAAAGAATGCCTTAAAAAGTCAAATTGCCCAGAGAGAAAAGGAATTTCAAAAACTCAGTGAAGAGAATAATTCCTTCAAAATTAGTTTGGAGCAAATGGAAGCTAATGATTTTGTGAGAAATTGAGATACTATAAAACAGATACAAACAAATGAAAAAATAGAAGGCAATGTGAAATATCTCACTGGAAAAACCACTGACCTGGAAAATACATCCAGGATAGCTATATTAAAAATTGTTGGACTACCTGAAAGCCATCATCATAAAAAGAACCTAGAAATTGTCCTTCAAAAATGATCAAGGAAAATTACACTGATGTTCTAGAACCAGAGGACAAAATAAAAATAGAAATAATTCACTGATCCCCTCTTGAAAAATATCTCCCAAAGAAAACTCTTAGTAATATTACTGCCAAATTCCAGAGTTCCCAGGTCAAGGAGAATATATTTCAAGCAGTCAGGAAAAAACAATTTGAGTATTGTGGAAATGCAATAAGAATAACACAAGATCTAGCAGCTTCTACATCAAAGGATCAAAAGTGTTTGGAATATGATGTTACAGGCATCAAAGGAGCGAGAATTAAAACCAAAAATCACCTACCCAGAAAAACTGAGTAAAATGCTTCAGGCGAAATATAGTCATTCAATTAAATAGAGGACTTTCAAGCATTCTTGATGAAAAAAACCAGAGCTGAACAGAAAATTTGACTTTCAAATACAAGAAGCAAGAGAAGAATGAGAAGGTGAACACGTAAAAGAAAGGGACTTGTTAAAGTTGAACTATTTACATTCCTACATAGTTGAAGGGAATATATTTGGATAGATAGAAGATAGATAGATAGATAGATAGATAGATAGATAGATAGATAGATAGATAGAGATATATGTGTGAATGTGTATATATATATGTGTGTGTGTGTCTGTGTATATATATATATGTGTTTATATAGGAGAGTGTATGTATATATAAATGCATATGTGAGTGTGTACATATATGTGTATGTGTATACATAGACAGCAGGCACAGGATCAGTTGAATAGGAAGGGATGATATCTGAAAAATAAAATTAAGAGGTGAGAGAAGAATACAATGAGAGAAGGAGATAGGGAAAGATAGAATTCGGTAAATTATGTCATATAAAAGAGTCAAGAGAACACTTGCAATGGAGGGAAAGAACAGGAAGGTGAAAGGGAATAGGTCAACCTTACTCTCATTGAATTTGGCTTAAGGAGGGAATAACATATACACTCCATTGGGTATCTTACCCTACAGGAAAGTAGAGGGGAAGGACATAAGAGGTGGGGAATGATAGAAGGGAGGGAAGTTTGGGGGAGAGGGTCGTGAGAAGCATATACTTTTGAAAAGGGACAGGATCAAAGTAGAAAATAGAATAAGTAGAGAGTGGGATAGGGTGGAGGGAAACATAGTTAGTCTTTTTTTTTAGAGTAATTGGGGTTAAGTGACTTGCCCAAAGTCACACAGTTAGTTTTTGTGTCAAGTGTCTAAATCTGGATTTGAACTCAGGTCCTCCTGACTTTAGGGCTGGTGCTCTATTCAGTGTGCCATGCAGCCACCCCTTACAGTTAGTCTTTCAAAATATATGTACTATAGAAACATTTTTCATAAGTACACATGTAAAACCCATATTGAATTGCTTATCTTCCCATTGGGGCTGAATGAGGAGGGAAGAAGGGAAAGAATCTGCTAATCAGTTTTAAAAACAAGTGTTAAAAATGTTGTTTGCTTGTTTGTTTTTACATGTAACTGGGAAATAAGATATACAGATATACATGCACTGGGATATAGAAATCCATCTTGCCCTACTGGAAAGTTAGAAGGGTACTGGGGGAGGATATAAAAGAGCAGGTTGGGGAAGGTTTATTCAATAGGCTCACTATTTGGGGTTGGGGGGGTAGGGAAAAGATGAGAAGAACTTTTGTGACTCAAAATCTTGTGGAAATAAATGTTGAAAACTAAAAATAAACAAATTATTTTTAAAATGAAAAAATTTAAATATAGAAAAAATGTCAGTTTTAACAAATAAAAATTAAAACTGCTCAGGAAATAATAAAAAATGAAAAAATACATTCCACTTAAGATAGAGTACAAGGTATCTGATAAGAAGGAAATAACAAATGCTCTTATGACCTATTTCCCAAACTATAACACCCCAAGCTTCTAGGGAATTTATGTTATGAGTTCTCTTGACTTTGATTCCCATGACACCTTATTAGACCTGCAATAGAAAGTCAAAGAAAGGGTGGGGAGGACATATAAAAAAATAGGCTTGCAAATGCAATCTTTTGATACCCTCTGCAGTGTTATATAGTATCGATAGCACCTTGGGGAGAGGAAAATGCAATATTAGCTTTCTCAGTGATCAAACCTAGAAACCTCAGAATATGAAATGCATGGTCACATGTCAGCATTAGACTGGCAAAACTTTTAAGTCTTAAATCCATGACATCACAGGATGGGAACCATAGCTGATACTTCATGTGTGCCATTGTTACAGATGAAGGGATAGAAGTAGGTATGGCTAGGTACCAAAGCTAATAAGATCCCCTGATAATGTTTAGAGATTTTGTTTTTCTTTGTATGGAATTTGTTTTTGTCCCAATATAGTCAGAATGCTTTCAGCCGAGTCTTGGTTGTCAGTCTATTCAGATGTCTATGGAACATTCTAACCCCAGCTTCCAATTTTCTGTATAAATACTAAAGTAAAATAAGCTATTAATTTCCCTCCCACACCTCACAACTCCAAATGTAACCCTGAGTTTTTTTGAATCATAGATATCCACAAACTGACATTAAGATATTACCTCTCAATTATTGGTCAAACTTTAAATATTCCTGAACTGAAAATGTTATGTGATGTAAGCAATGGGAATATATTTTCCAGTGCCATGTCAGAGTATCTGTAATATCCATGCCTAACCATTATGTTCAACTCTTGCCCATGCCCTTCCTCCTCGTATTAGCCATGTGGAGATGATTCAGTGGGACAGGGATGCTTCTTACACTGAGGGATGCCAGTGAGAAAGGCAGGTGTCAACCTGTCTACTGACTTATTATTATTATTATTATTATTATTATTATTATGTTATTATTCTAACTTTGTGACCAGCTGATCTTTGTTCATAATTTTTGATAGCATCTTTTATAAATTTCAGTTGCATTTTTTTATTCTAAGGTTTTTTTCAAGTTTCAGCTAAAATCTTGACTTCTTTGGGAAACTGCTCCTGATTGCCCTTAATGGTATTGACTTCTCTCAGTTGTTATCTTCAATTTATCTTATGAATTCATACGTATATATGCACATGTATACATACATAAAAGTGAATATATACATATATACACACATATATATGGATGTATTCATATGTTGTCTCCCCCATAAGACTGATCTTTGTAAAAGTAAGGACTGTCTTTTGCCTTTGTTTGTATTTACAGTACTTGGCACAGTGCATGACATATAGAAGGTTCTTAATAAATGCTTATTGCTAACTAACATGCATCCCAGGTATTCCCAACATTAGCTTCTGTGCTTTTAGATTATTCTTAAATTTAGTTTTTAAAGAACATTGGTGCTCTTTAATTTTTTATCATATAATATCACTGAGAGAATAATTGGTATTAAAAAGTGGTCTTCCTTTAGCTTGAATCTTGGGGCCATGTAAAGCCAAGCATGAGAAGCTTTCCAGAGAACTGCTATTGGGAACAGCTTCAAGGTTCTGATTACATAGTATAGTGAACTCTCAATTTGTTCAGCAATAAATTAAAGCAAAACATTCACAAAAATAAAAGTACAGCATTCACAATGTTATGGCATAACAAATTATCACTAAAATGACCACATAGTTTAAAACAAAGTACATTCATTTAGTAACTCAATCATTTAGTGACTCATTTATTAAGTCCTTAATTCAATCATCCTTAAGGAGGCTTGTCTCCTTAATGGACACAAAGTACAAAGGTCAAAGTTCTCCACCCCTAGGTCCAGTAAATCATAATCTTCTCTGTCAGTATCAAGTACCCAAGAAGAAATGTTTTCATCTTGACTCTAGGATGGCTCTTGGCTTCCATGATTCCTCTTCCATGGTCCCAGCTCCTGACAAAATCTACACAACTGTCACCTGGGTTCAAAGCCAAGCAGCTCCCAGTACCTTCTCCAGCTCCTTGTCCAGTTATTCATCCAGTTCTTTGTCTAGTTCCCATTTCATATTGAAGTTCACAGTGTCTAGTCCATCTCAAATCCTTCAAAATTCCTGTTTCTCGGAAGAAAAAGCTTAACAGAGCCAAAACAACATGCATGCACGTTGCCAGCACCATCATCAATTCACTATCTGAGAATTCAACAAAGACCCCACAAACCAGGCCTGAGAGGTCAACATACATCATCAGCAAAGTCCCAGGACCTCCAAAACCCCCCTCCAGAACTTCTGTAAACAAACAACCAGAAATCTTTTTTCAGGGCTTCTATTAAGGTCCCAGGGCTTCTGTACAAAGTATCACAAACAAACATCAACACAGACATATAAGACAAACATAGACTGTCAGGATACCACAAGTTTTCTCCTTCTTGACTCTGCTACCACAAGAGTTCTCTTCTCAGTTCCCAGTTCTGCTTAGTTCTCAGTTCTGCTCAGTTCTCGGTTCTGCTCAGTTCTCAGTTCTTCTCTCTTCTCAGTCCTTCTGTCTCCTCAATTCTGTTATCACTAGTTCTGTTCTCAATTCTGCTCTCAATTCTCAGTTCTCAGGATACTAGCAGTTTTACTTTCTCTCTCAGAAATTCTAGCTCTCTAGCTTGGGCTTTTCCTTATATATGGTATTAACTCCTCGCTGTTTTGCCCCTTCCTCTTACTTCAGCAACTTCCTCCCACACTGGGATTCACAAGTTCTTGATCTTGATACTTGATACAATCATGAATTGAAACAAGGTGCTAAATACCTGTTTGACTGACAATATAAGGGGCATGGAAGATCTTCAAATCCCACTACCATTACAGGTCATTAAAAAGGAAACATTAATTTCTCCAAAGTAATTCAGTCTGTTCTTTTCTTCCTGTTAAATTCTGGGACCAGCTGAGCATCCATTTTCTGTGTTTTTAAATGGGCTATTTTGAGTCAGGAAGAACTGAATTTGAATCATAGCTCAGAGGTTTTATAGATATGTGATGCTGGGCATGTTATTTAACCTCTCAGGATCTGTAATATGGGGAGAGTAACACCTAACTTTTATGGCAGTTGTGACAATCAAATAAAATAATATATACTTCGTGTGTTGATATTGGAATTGATTCTTTCTGGCTGCTTGAACTATTTAATCTTTGTACAGGGAGCTCTAGAATTTAGCTTTAACATTCTTGGAAATTTTCATTTTCTGATGACTTTCAGGAGATTGACAGTAAATTCTTTCAATCTCTATTTTACCTTTTGAATCTAAGATATCTGGGGAATTTTCCTTTTATAATATCTAGAAATATGATGTGTAGATGCTTTTTAAATTTTGATGTCTCATGGTTTCATTAGTTTCCAGTTCCCCAAAGTTTAATTGTTAAGGAATTATTTTTTAAAGACATTTTGTACTTCTTTTTCCTTTTACCCAATTCTGCTTTTTAAGGAACTTTTTAAAGTGAATTTTTGTACTTCTTTTCCCATCTGGCCCATTCTGCTTTTTATGAAGTTCTTTTATTCTTCCAGGAGCCGAGATGACAGAGTAAGAGGTAAATCACTGTAATTCTCCCTTATTCACCTCCAAACCACCATAAAATAATATTTTAAGACAAATGCTATATCAGCAGAACAGTCAAAATGATGTAGTGAAAAACAAAATCTTTGAGCCCAAGACACTAGGAACATTGGCAGGAAAGATCTGTCTCACTAGGGTAAAAACAGAGAACAATCCAGGACAGAAACTATCCCAGCAAGCTATCAGCAAGTCCCACCTGAGCAAACAAGCAAGAGATCCTCAGCCACAGTACAATGGAGCTGGGAAATGCCAACACCAGGATTCCCCTTCCCCTCCCCCCCAACCCATCATGTGCTTCAGCACACCCAGGGGAATGGGGAGACTCTAGCTCTGAGAACTGTCAAATGCTTCAGTGTAGCCCCTGGAAAGCAAACTTTCACATGCTTCTGCAGAGAAATGCAGAAACACCCCACAGGCCCCATATACCAGTAATAGGACCCATCTTAGCACCAGGTCAGCTGCCAGACCCCTATGGGTTCCAGTAGCCACAGCCACCCTCCCACACAACCCCCTCAGTATAGCACCTGACATGAAGATACCATGTAGGCCTCAGGACAACATTAATGCAGAAACAGGTGAATAGCCAGGGCCTACAGTCCCTGGCACAGAAAGCCTAAGATAATACCCCTTCCACACCAGAAGCAGAGCTCAAATTTAAAGAAAGATAAAAGGTCAAAAGAGATGAACAAAAAAGAACCAAAAGAAAAAAAAATCAAAACGTAGAAAGTTATTATGATGACAGGGAAGATTAAGACACAAACTCAGAAGAGGACAACAATGTGGAAACATATATGTGCAACACACCAAGAAAAAATTTGAAGTGGAAGATGGCAGAGTAGAAGCAGCAAGATCCCGCAGCTCCCACACAGCCACCCTAAACACCCATAAAATATGACTCTGGACAAACTCTAGGACTCTCAAACTCACAAAAATACAGAAAACACATCTCTTGCGGAAGGCAGCTTGGCAGTGGGAGATCATTGCGCAAGACGCGAGCTGAGGCCAGCTCAGCCTAAAACCAAAGCCAAATGCAGCCAGGCCCCAGGGCATTCAGGAGGAAACATGCTGAGTTGCAGCCAGTCTACAAGAGAGAAGATCTACAGCTTCCAGCAACTCCACATCTACCAAGGTGTGAAAAATAGTGATTAATAGGAATTAGAGAAAGGTAGGTTGGGGGGGTTGGCCTCATTGCACAGGCCTGCAGGTCGGGAGCCAAGACCAGCCCACCCTGAAAGTGCCATGCAGCCAGGTTCCAGGGCAGTCGGAAGGAGCCAAGCCTCCTAAGCCACAGGGTGGGTCTATTTCAGAGAAGATCTAAAGCACCTTGAGCAATCTTCACATCTACTAAGCCAGGATTAGAGGTCAGTGAAAGTGAGTGAAACTTATAAGCTAAATTTGGGGGAGGAAAAGCAGTTCTGCCAATCTACCCCCAGGGCAAGGAAGCAGTGAGGGAAGGGCAGGAAAGGCTATAACAGGTGGCTCACCACACTGGGCTGCTTCAGAGCAACTGGCCTGCAGACCCCAAAAGGGGGCTGAGTCGATAGATCAGGGAAAAGTGCTCTTGTGTTGAGTGGCTTGGATATGGATCATGGTCTCGGGTGGTAGTCCTGGGGAGCGCTTTCAATAGGCCAAAGCTGGGGTTGGGGGCCTGCAACACCCTCCTAACAGCTCTGGCAGATGGGAAAACACCAGAGATTTGGAACATAGCTTTCCCCCCTGGAAGCAGAGTTTCACAAAGCTAAAAAAAAAACAACTAATTAACTGACTGGCCAACATGAGGAAAAGGAAGCAAAATAAGAACAGTAATAAAACTCTAGAATACTTTTTTGTGGACAAAAGATCAAAGCATGGAATGAGAGGAAGACAACATGGTCAGAACTCCCACACCAAATGCTTCCAAGACACTTGAATAATTCCTACAAGCTATAGATAATCTGAAAAAGGACTTTGATAAACAAATAAGAGAAGTGGAGGAAAACTAGGAAGAGAAATGAGAATGATGTGAGAAAATCATGAATATCGAGTCAACAATCTGAGTTAAGAAAACAACACTTTAAAAAATAGATTAACTGAAATGGCAAAAGAGGTCCAGAAAGCCAATGAAGAGAAGAATGCCTTAAAAAGTCAAATTTGCCAGATGGAAAAAGGATCTCAAAAGCATTCTGAAGAGAATAATTCCTTCAGAATTAGAGTGGAGGAAGTAGAAGCTAATGACTTTATGAGAAACCAAGATTCTATTAAACAGTTACATAAAAATGAAAAAATAGAAAGCAATGTGAAATATCTCCTTGAAAAAACCACTGACCTGGAAAATAGATCCAGGAGAGACAATTAGAAAATTATTGATCTACGTGAAACCCATGACCAGAAGAAGAACTTGGAAAGCATCCTTCAAGAAATCCTCAAAGAAAATTGCCCTGATGTCTTAGAATCAGAGGGCAAAAAAGAACTTGAAAGAATTCACCAAT
>CM053594.1:190198908-190217390 GCA_028646575.1 Pseudocheirus occidentalis
ATGCTCAGATATGTGTTCATATGCATATATAGCCTCCTATATAGACATATGTGTAAGTATACATATATATGTACGTTTGTATTCCCTTCACCTATCCTCATACTGTGAAAAGTTTCATAAGTTACTATTTTTGTTTTTTCATATTGGTATATGAATAGTTCAACTTTGATAAGTTCCTTATGATTTCTTTCCCATGCTTACCTTCTCATGATTCTTGTGTTTGAATGTCAGATTTGCTGTTTAGTTCTGGTTTTTTTCAGCAAGAATGCTTTAAAGTCCTCCACCTCATTGAATGACCATATTTTCCCCTGGAACATTATACTCAATTTTGCTGGGTAGGTGATTCTTGGTTTTAATCCCAGCTCCCTTGATCTTTGAAATATCATATTCCAATTCCATTCCTTCGATCCCTCAGTGTAGAAGCTGCCAGATTCTGGGTTATCCTAATAGTGTTTCCACAGTATTCAAATTATTTTTTCTTGGCAGCCTGTAATATTTTCTCCTTTAACTGGGGGTTCTGGAACCTGGCAATAACATTTCTAGGAGTTTTCTTTTGGGGATCCTTTTGAAGAGGTGATTGGTGAGTTCTTTCAAGTTCTATTTTGCCCTCTGAATCTAAAATCATCAAGGCAAATTTCCTCGAGAATTTCTCGAAGGATGCTTTCCAATTTGTTTTTTTGATCATAGGTTTCAGGTAGACCAATAATTTTCAAATTGTCTCCCCTGGATCTATTTTCCAGGTCAGTGGTTTTTTTCAAGGAGATATTTCACATTGCTTTCTATTTTTTTCATTTGTTTGTAACTGTTTAATAGTGTCTTGGTTTCTCATAAAGTCATTTGCTTCCACTTGCTCCACTCTAATTCTGAAGGAATCATTCTCTTCAGAATACTTTTGAGATTCTTTTTTCATCTGGAAAATTTGACTTTTTAAGGCATTCTTCTTCTCATTGGCTTTCTGGGCCTCTTTTACAATTTGAGTTAATCTATTTTTTAAAATGTTGTTTTCTTCAGTCAGGTTGTTGACTCCCTTTTCATGATTTTTTCACATTATCCTCATTTCTCTTCTCAATTTGTCCTCCACTTCTCTTCTTTGTTTTTTGAAGTCCTTTTTCAGTAGATCTATAGCTTATAGGCAATCTTCAAGTGTCTTGGAAATATTTGGTGTGCTCATTCTGACTGTGTTGTTTTCCTCCCGTTCCATGCTTTGATCCTTTTTGTCCACAAAAACAGGATTCTAGAGTCTTATTGAAGTTCTTATTTTGCTTCCTTTTCCTCATGTTGGCCCGTTAATTAATTGGGTGATTTTTTTTAAGTCTGTGAAACTCTGATTCCAGGGGGGAAAGCTCTATCCCTATTTGCTGGGGTTTTACCAGGTACTGGAGTTTTAGGGTTGTGCTGCAGCCTCCACCAGCTTTGGCTTGCTGAAAGCACAGCCCAGGACCACCACCGAAGACCACAACCCAGATCCAGGCCACTCAACTCAAGAGCCCTTGGCCCTGATCGATTTTTTCAGCCCCCTTTTGGGGTCTGCAGGCAAGGAGCTCTGAGGCAGCCTGGTGGAGGACAGATCCTGCCTTTGCCCTGCTGTTTCCTTGCCAGGGGAAAGATTGGCCAGACTGCTTTTCCTCCCCCAAATTTTGCTTGAAAGGTTCACTTTCACTGACCTTTCTCTAATCCTCTAAATCCTTCCTGGCTTGATAGATGTGAAGATTGCTTGAGGTGCTGTAGATCTGTTCTCTGAGTTAGACTCATGCTGCGGCTTGGCTCCTCCCGATGCCCTAGGGTGTGACCTAGGTTTGGTTTCAGGCTGGGCTGGCCTGAGCTCCCAGCCTGCCAGGATGAGCTCCTCCTGCCAAGCTGCCTTCAGCAAGAGATGTATTTTTTGTATTTTTGTGAGTTTGGGAGCTCTAAAATTTGTTTACAGTCATATTTTATGGGTATTTAGGGTGGCTGTGTGGGATCTGTGGAGCTTTTCTGCTTCTATGCTACCATCTTGGCTCCACCCCCCCCACTCTTTAACTTTATTTTTTTAGGTGTTATCCCTTCATATCCAACTCAAACCTATGCCCTCTGCTATATATGCTCCATCTAATTGCCTTAATATGAGAAAGTTATTATGAGTTACAAGTATCATCTTCCCATTAGGGTTTTAACCAGTTTAGCATTATTAAATCCCTTAATATTTCCCTTTCCTCTTTACATTCTTATTATTCTCCTGAGACAGTATTTGAAAGTCACATTTTCAATTCAGATCTTGTCTTTTCATCAAGAAAGCATGAAAGTACTCTATTTCATTGAATATTCACTTTTTTCCCCTGATGGAATATACTCAGTTTTGCTGGGTTTGTGATTATTGGTTATAATCCTAGCTTCTTTGCCCTCTGGGATATCATATTCTAACCCCCCTGATCTGTTATCAAAGAAGCAAATATATCTTGTATTATACTGATTGTGGCTCCACAATACTTGATTTTTTTTTCTTTCTGGTCATTTATGATATTTTCTTCTTGACCTGGGAGGTCTGGAATTTGGCCACACTATTCTTGGAATGTTTTATCTTGGATCTCTTTCAGGAGGTAATTAGTATATTCTTTCAATTTCTCTTTTATCTGCTGGTTCTAGAATATAAGGGCAGTTTTCCTTGATCATTTCTTGAAGGATGATGTCCAACCTCCTTTTTTAAAAAAAGTATTGTGCCTTTCAGGTGGTCCAGTAATTTTAAATGATCTCTCCTTGATCTCCTTTCCAGGTCATTTGCTTTTCCAGTGAGATATTTCACATTGTCTTCTATTTTTTTCATTTTTTTTTTGTTTTATTGTTTCTTGATTTCTCAAATAGTCATGGGATGCCATTTGCTTGGTTTTAATTTTTAAGGGCATGTTTTCTTTAATGAGCTTTTGTAACTCCTTTTCCATTTGGCAAGTTCTACTTTTTAAGGTATTTTTTTTCCTCATTGGCACTTTGTGTCTCTTACCAGTTGTCCTCGTCTTTTTAGGTGTTTGTTTCTTCAATATTTTTTGTGCTTCCTTCACCAAGCTACTGACTCTGTTTTCATGATTTTCTTGCATCACTCTCATTTCTATTCCCAAGTGTTCATCTATTTTTCTTGATTTTCAAAATCTTTTTGAGCTCTTCCATGACTTGACACTAATTCATATTTTTCTTGGAGGCTTTAGATGTAGGAAATTTAGCTTTGTTATCTTCTTTTGTGTCTTGATCTTCATTGTCACCAAAATAACTTCTTATAGTCAGAATTTTTTCTGTTATTATCTTGTTTTCTTAGCCTATTCTTGACTTTTTAATTCTTTGCTAAAGTATGGCTCTGCTTCCAGGGTGTAGGGAGCATTGCTCCAAGCTTCATGGATTTTGTGCAGCTGTTTTCATAGATACTTCTATGGACCTGTAAGTTGTCAGTTCTTCCAAGGTATGATCTAAAGAAAGCTGTGCTTATTACAGTTCTAGCTTTTGTTCTTGTCTGTGAGTGTACACAAGCACTCTTTTATTTCCATGGTACTGTGAGGAAGATCCTTTCTCTACTGCAGGCACAAGCTCTGGTTTGCCAGTACTATTCCTTGCCCTACAACTGCTAGCCAGGACTCCAACCTGGATCCAAGTATGGGCAAAGCAATAGAGTCCTGCTTTAGAACTAGCAAAAATACCCTTGTAGTCTCTTTCATACCAGTTATTTAAACTTCTTATCATCTGTGGACTGAAGGCTTTTGAAGCAGCAAATGTGGCTGTTGATTCAGTGGTTCCTAAGGCCTGTTCCTTATGTGTTTTGTCTTATTCATGCATGCCTTTTACGTAGCACATGTGTTCGATATTCAGATGTGTGGATTGTTTGAGGAAGATTAGCACATCTTATGAGAGGACTTGCTGAGTTCTTTCCAGAACTCTTCATTTACTTTTGGTGTACACCTGGAACTCAGCTTTCGCCTCTGGCTCCAAGAAACTATATACATTGGCAATACCCTGGTAAACTGTCTAGGTAGATGGGTTACATCAGACTAAGATAACCGATAACTGAAGATAACACAAACCCAAGTATGTGAAGATTTCCCCAGTGGAATGGTTGCATAATAACAATTTGTTTCAACAGCCTTGATGGCAGTCAAAGCAGGTGATGTGGGGCATTTAGAGTTTCGTGAGACATCTAAGATACCAAAGTCAACCACTGCATCCTAGACTGTCTATAGTGATTTTGACTTTTGTATTACCACTAGACATTGATAACTGGGAGAGCCTGAAAACTCTCTGCTATTCTGCCTCACTTAAATCCAATTCACACATGAGTCAAGCTATCACCCCATGATGTCATTGTTCCTTTCCAAATATAAAGTAAAAAAAGCAACAAAAAAACTGCACCACCATGTTCAGCATTGAAAAATTTTCTAAACCATTAATAGCTGGGTTTTTTTAAATTTATAAATCTTTAAAATACTTTAAAATCAAACCTAATTTTTAAGTGTATTTCTACACCCCCCCTTCCACAAGTAGAGGGGCTTCTCCAATTCCCACTTACCTTGGCAGAGTGAGTTTTCAGAATACAGCTGACTTCTACTTGTCTCAGGATTCTGGGGTAATGAAGGGGGTAGGAGAGTGGGGAAATTTTAGTCCTCTTCCTTATGAGTTTCTTCTTGTTTTTGCTTGCACTAAAAGTCAGATTTAACTAGTTTTTTTTTTAGCAAAAGCATGTTTTAAATGAAGATTTGGGTTTTATTTTAAAAATAGATTTTATATTTAATTTATTTATTTTTAGTTTCCAACATTTATTTCCATAAGTTTAAATTTTTTACCCATTCCTTTCCAAGATGCCCTGCAATCAGATAAAGAAATCTACATATACAATCCTAATAAACATTTTCACATTAGTCATGTTATAAAGAAGAATTATAGGGGCGACACGTGGCACAGTGAATAGAGCACTGGCCCTGGAGTCAGGAGGACCTGAGTTCAAATCCAGTCTCAGACACTTAACACAAAAACCTTGCCATGTGATCTTGGACAAATCACTTAACCCCAACTGCCCTCCAAAAAAAAAGAAGAATTATAACAAATGGGAGAAATCATGAGGAAAAAAAAAACATAGTTAAAAAGAAAAAAGAAAAGTCAGTTTTGCTCCGCATTCAGGCTCCATAGTTCTTTGTCTGGATGTGGATTGTATTTTCTACTTTGAGTCCTTTGGAATTGCTTTAAATCCTTGCATTGCTTAGAAGGGCTAAGTCTATCAAAACCAGTCGTCATACTCTCTGACTGTTAACTGTGTATAAGATTCTCCTGGTTTTGCTAACTTCCTTAAGTGTCAGTTTATATAAATCATCCTAGATTTCTCTAAAGTGTGCCTGTTCATCATTTCTTGTAGTACAATATTATTCAATTACATTCATCAACCACAACTTGTTCAGTCATTCCCCGATTTACAGGCATACTATCAATTTCCAGTTCTTGGTCACCACAAAAAAAGCTGTTATAAATAGTTTTGTACATGTGGGTCCTTTTCTCATTTTTATGATCTCTTTGGGATATGCCCCTAAAGGTAGTATGGTTGGGTCAAAGAGTATGCACATTTCTATAGTTTTGGTTTTTTTTTAGGAATGGTTCTTGTTTTATTTTTTTTTAACTTTTTTCTGCATCTGTTGAGGTAATCATACGGTTTATGTTTGTTTTGTTGCTGATATGATAAGTTATTCTGATTGTTTTCCTAATATTAAATCAGTCCTGCACATCTAGTATAAGTCTGACCTGATCAGAATGTATTATTCTCATGATAAGTCCCTTTAATCTTTTTGCTAACATTTTCTTTAAAATTTTTGCATCCATAATTCATTAGAGAAATTGGTCTATAATTTTCTTTCTCTGTTTTAACTCTTCCTGGTTTAGGTATCAGTACCACAGTACCATATCTTATTCATAAAAAGAATTTGGTAGGACTCCACCAATTTTCCGAAATTATATGTGTGTGTGTGTGTGTGTGTGTGTGTGTGTGTGTGTATACATATACACACATTGTATCAGAACTAATCTTTCTTTAAATCTTTGAAAAAAATTCACTTGTAAATCCATCTGGCCCTGGAGATTTTTTTCTAGGGAGTTCACTGCTGAATTGTCCAATTTCTTTTACTGAAATGGGGTTAAGTATTTTAGTTCCTTTTCTGTTAATCTTGGCAATTCATATTTTTATAAATATTCATTCATTTCCCTAAGGTTGTCAAATCTGTGGGCATAGAGTTAGGCAACATAATTCCCAATTATTGTTTTAATTTCCTCTTCACTGGTGGTAAAAGCAAAAGCATTTTCTAAGGAGGTATAGCATGAATAATAGTGACCAAAAAAATTGCCTTCAAAAAGTCTGTAGTATCCTCTCCCCCAAATATGCAAATGACATGTGGAAAGAGTAAACCAAATCTAAACTACACAAGTGAAAACACACAGCACTAGGATCATAGTTTCTGGTTCTTGAATATTCTATCTCTTCATACAGTCCTTATCAAGTTTTCCTCAGGTATAAACTTTGTGGATTACATAATCAGTACTTCTGTCTATCACCAAGGGTAATACTTCTTAGTGGTTATTTTGGTGAGTGGTAGATGGGGCTGTTAGCTCTCAGTGCCCAGACCCTCTGTAAAATAGTTTCCATGTGAGTCACATCATGACCATGGATGGGTAAGATCATGGCCTCATTGATTCAAAATTAAGGGATTTGAGAGAGTAGCTAGTTGGACCCCTTTATTCTTCAGAAAGAGAAACAGGAGCCCAAGGAGGCCTAAAGATGATGAGAACAGAAATAGGGAGTTGGAATAAATCTTAAAAACCATTTAGTCCAAACTCTTTCTTTTTACAGAGGATGAAACTAATGCCCAGCAATATCAAAGACTAGCGTCAGAGCTGGAAAGCACCTCAGAGGTCAAGGAATTTCACTAAACTAGACCTACAGGAGACATTGCATCCAGCTAGGAGCAATCCATTTGCCAAGTGTAATTCTTTCTCAAAAGATCAGATTCAGCTCTCAATCTGGAGTCCTCAGAAGTAGTAATTTTCCTTCACTAGACTGATCTATTGTATAACTTTAACTCTATCAAAATTCCTTCAAGTAATCATAAAGTTTTCATGTAAGGTGTCATCTGCATTTATCAAAGGTTAAATCTGAACTTTAGAAAGTTAAAGAGAAATATTCTCAAAGACAAGTCAAAAAAAATTAAATCTTTTTTCATGCATAAAATAAGTTAGTCAATAAACATTCATTAAGCACTTACTATTTCAGGCTCATTAAGCACTGGGAATACAAAAGAAGGAAAAGACAATCCATGCCCTCAAGGACGTTACAATGTAATGGAAGAGACCATGGCTAACTATAGGTACACACACATATAATACATATATACACATAAATAGATAAACACATACACATATATACATATATGTGTACACTCTATATGCTGAATAAATGGGAAATAACAGAGGATAAGCATGAGGATCAAGTAGAGTTGAGAAAGGCTTCACGTAAAAAATGGGATTTTAGTTGGGACTTGATGGAATATGTGGATATCAGTAACTGGAAGATAGAAGGAAGAAAATTCATGGTATGGGAGAGAGCCAGACAAAATGCCTAAAGCTGATCATTGGAATATCTAGTACATGAAATACAAGGAGTAAGGAAGCCAGTGTCACTGGATCAAAAAGTGAGAGGCAGGCAATAAGGTATGAGAAGATTGAAAAGGCAGCAGAAGGCTAGGTTATGAATGGATCTGAACACCAGAGGGTTTTGTATTAGATTCTAGAGGAGATAGAATACCACTATTGAGTGGGAGGGTGACAAATTCAGACCTACATTTTAGGAAATCATTTTGGTGGCTGAATAGAAGAGGAAATGATGTGGGGAGATGGGGCACCTAGGTGGTGCAGTGAATAGAGCACCAACCCTGGAGTCAGGAGGACCCGAGTTCTGATCCAGCCTCAGATACTTGACACACTTACTAGACATGTGAGTTTGGGCAAGTCACTTAACCCTAATTGCCCTCCAAAAAGCAAAAAGAAAAGTAAAAAAAAAGAAATGATGTGGGGAGAGACTTGTCAAAGGAAGACTAAAAATATGCTTTTGTAGTAGTCAAATAATGAGGTGATAAGAACTTGTGCCATATTGGGAGGCAGTATTAGAGAAAAGGGGGTGGTAAAATCAAGAAATGTTATGAAAAGGAAATTGACAATTCTTGGCAAATTGTATGAATGGAGTGTGCATGGAGTATGAGAGACAGTGAGGGGTCTTGACACTTAGATTGCAAGTCTAATTCACTTGGAGGATAGACATTAGTAGGGAATTTTAGAAGTGGTAAGAATTTGGAAAGAAAGATAATGAGTTCAATTTTGAATATGTTGAGTTTAAAGTATCTACAGAATATCCAATTTGAGATGACTGAAAGACAGTTGGAGATATGAGAATGGTGGTCAGTAGAGGGGTTTTGGCAGAAGAGACAGATTTGAGATTCAATACTGAAGATAATATCTGCACTACCTACCTAACAGGGCTGTTGTTCAGAAAGTACTTTGCAAAATTTAGAATTATGTATGACAGTAGGTTAATGTTTAATTCCAAATATTATCATTATTATTTGATGAATAAAGTGTTGCTATTATGGAAGTAATGGTCTCTAACAAGATATGACCCTACAAAAATGTCAATGATATAGAGACAGTATCTTCTTTATATGTCATTATTGTTACTCAGTTGTTTTTGGTCCTGTCTTTGTAATGCCAAACAAAGTTGTACTTACCTCCTTGTTTCAGTTATTCAAGAGTCTTTGAGCCTTGCCTGTGATTATATCAAGTCTTTGTGAGAAACAAAACCTATGAAATCCACAGTGAGAAAACTTGAGAAAGACTGAAATAGGAAAGATATAAGAGGAAGAGTGGAACAGGAAGGAGCAGAAGATATAAAAGCTCGAGCATGAAATAAGACTGAGCAGAACTGGGAAGAAGGATGCCACAGTTCCAGCACTCTGTTCTGTCTGTGTTGATATGTCTTTGTCAGACCTGTCTGTTGGCAGAGGATATTGCTGTTGTTACAGAAGCCCTTGGACCTTACTGCTGGTTTAGAAGTCCTGAAAGAAGACTTTCCCGCTACCTGTGTACAGAAGTCCTGAAGGACGGTTTTACTGATGTTTTAAGAGGTCCTGCAACAAGAGGAAATTTGAGTCCCTTAAGGATTCAACAAATAGTTCAATTTAGCTATATCTTTAGGAATGTTGACAAGTGGAGAAATATACAAAGTTAAAAGGTAATATTTATAACATTTCATAAAATGTAATAGCTCCTAATGGGCTTACTGCTGCCTAAGAACCAATTCTAACACATCCTGCATTTTATTCAGGTGCAACTCCATCTGTCATTCACATGTTGCCTCTTGTGAGATATCAAGTATAAAGTTGCAAATGATTCAGTCAAAATGTACTGATGTGTAGTGGAAATAGTGCATAAGAATAATTTTTATAGAGGAGAAGAAATGTATTTCTTCTTTAACCAGTCACTGCTGGCATTTGTGATGAGATGAAGAACATGAAAAATATGGGCCTTTGGTTTTTTAGGTAAGTTTTTTTTTTATTTTGGCCTCAGAAGTTAGAGTTATATAATTATTTTTTCACTCTTAAATTCACATATGTGGCCTTGAATTTATATTAAGAATTTCTAATAGTAAAGTTCGAGCCAACAAAATACTCTGAAAAAATTGAATCCTATTTCTACATATGTGTACACACATTATATACATATATGTACATATACACATATGTATAGATATATGCATACATCCAAGAGATAAATATATAAAGAAAAAAGCATTTACATTAAATATAATAGGCATCCTATCTGGAAACCAATCTGCTAAAGTATACTCAATACTTATATAGATAGAATTACAAAACAATGGCCCAAAACAACAAAGAACAATTTAATAAAAGGAAATTTCCATGCTTTTGGATATGGTCTACCAATATAAGAAAAATTGCAATACTACATAAACCAATGCTACATCAATTAAACTACCCAGGGATCTTTTACAGAGGTAGACAAAATGACAAGTCATTTTGAAGGATAAAAGACATAAAATATCAAAAGAAATAACAGAGAAAAGAAATAATTGAGGAAAAGTTAACTACTGTTACATAAGATAAGCATAACTAGGAAAATAATTTATACAATAAATACAACAAATAAATGAAAATGTGCAAATGAAAATAACAGTAATAATAAAATAAGTCATTCTGAATGATGTGAAATTATTATCAAGCCTTTTTTTATAAAAAAAAAGAGATATAAAAACAGTTTCACCTAATTCTTTGCAAAGATAGCAAACCATGGTTGTAGAACATTTTACAAAACTTCAAATTTCTTTTTTCTATATATTGGTTAGTTTTACAGAATTAGTTTTTTTTCCTATTTTTTAAAGTGAATAACTTTCAGGGAGGGCTGATAGAAAGAAATAAAAGGGGAAATGTCTTTAATATAAAAATAAATATATCAATAAAACCATTTTAAAAAGAATTCCTGTAGGCAGAGCCAAGGTGTTGGAAAAAAGGCAGAGATCTGCCTCAGTTCACACCCAAACTCTTCCAAGCACCTTTAAATAATGCTCCTAAAACAAAATCTAGAACAGTAGAGCCCAATAAAGCACCAAACAACTTGAAAGTTCAGCAGGAAATGTAATTGCACCATGTGAGAGTGGAGCCTAGTAGAATGTAAGCCTGCCAGGTCAGCCACAGCAAAGCAGAGCAGGCCTCCAGGGCAACTGAATCAGTGGCAGCAGTGGTAATTTCTGAAACTCTTACCCACAGATGGTAAGAGGGTCAGACAACTGTTCAGAAGGTGAATACAGAAGTCCCTTTGAAGAACCAAGAACAGAACTCTTTTACATAGCTGATGTCTAGATCTGGGTTACAGTCCTGGGTGTCATGGCAAGGAGGAGAACTAGCCAGGATATTGCTCACAGTTTAAGGGTAGAAAAGAGTACCTGTGGTTGCTCAAAGAGAAGTGAACGGCACAGAAGAGTAGTAAATCTCTTCTCCCTAGGTCATACCACCTTGGAAGAATTGAAAACTTACAGATCTCTAGAAATATCTGAAAACAGTTGCATGGAATCTTGGAACCATGCCCCTTTCACTCTGGAAGCAGAGTACCAATTTATCATACATTTAAAAATCAAGAAAAAGGCTGAAAAATGAACAAAAAGCAGAAAAGAGATGCTGAATGTAGATAGTTACTATGGTGACAAGGAAAGAAACAAAGCAGAAGACAACAAAGTCAAAACTCCTATAACCAAAATTGCAAAGAAAAAAAATGAATTGGTTCCAGGCCATGGGAGAGTTCAAAAAGGATTTTAAAAATCAAGTAAGAGAGGTAGAGCAAAAATTGGGAAGAGCAAAAAGAATGAAGGAAGAAAATCATGAAACTGAGACAATAACTTGGTAAAGGAGACACAAAAAAATACTGAAGAAAACAACACCCTAGGAAAACAGAATAGGCTAAATGGTAAAAGAGGCACAAAAATCTGATGAAGAGAAGAATGTCTTGAAGAGCATACTTAACCAAAAAGAAAAAGAGGTACAAAAACACACTGAAGAAAGTAACTCTTTAAAAAGTAGAATTGGTCAAATGGAGAAAGAGGTACAAAAGCTAACAGAAGAAAATGCTCCCTTTAAAAATCAGAATTAAGCAGGTGGAAACATGATTTTATGAGACATCAAAAAAAACCACTCCAATAAACAAAAACCAAAACAAGTTAAAAATAGAAGAGAATCCTATTTATCTCATTGGAAAAAAAACAACTGACTTGGAAAACAGATCCAGGAGAGATCATTTTAAAATTAATGGACTACATAAAAGCCATGATGAAGCAAATAATCTAGGTATCATCTTTCAAGCAATTATTATGGGAAAAATGCCCTGATATTCTAGAACCAGAGGATAAAATATACATTAAAAGAATCTACCTATCTCCTCCTATGATGGAAAAATGAAAGTTCCCAGGAATATTATAGCCAAATTTCAGATCTCCCAGGTCAAGAAGAAAGTACTGCAAGCAGCCAAAAAGAAGTCAAGTATTGTGGAGCCACAGTCATAATAACACCAGATTTAGCAGCTTCTACATTAAAGAATAAGAGGGCTTGCAATGTGATATTGTGGAGGGCAAAAGAGCTAAGATTACAACCAAGAATCACCTTCCCTGAAAAACTTCAGAGAGAAAAATAAATATTCAAAAAAAAACAAAAGATGTTCAAGCATTCCCAATGAAAAGTCCAGAGGTGAATAGAAACTCTGACTTTCAGATACAAGATTTGCACAGGAAAGAAAAATCATAAGGGATTCTATGAGGTTAAACTGTTTATATGCCTACATGGTAAAATGATACTTGTAGCTCCTAAGAACTTTCTTATTATTAGGGAAGTTAGAAGGAATATGAGAGAAAGAAAGAGACAGAGAGATAAAGACAGACAGAGAGAATGGGGATGATTTTAAAATGATGCATGATTATCATTAAAAATATTTAAGGGGTGGAATAGAATACATCTGGAGAAGTGGAAAGGGAGAGGTAGAATGGGGTAAATTATATGACATAAAAGAGGTCCCAAAGAGATATTATAGTGGAGAGGAAGACAGGGGAAGGATGGAATGCCTGGACCTTATTCTTAAAGATAGAATAACATGTGGGGGGAGTAGTAATCTCCTGCTGTCCTGATTTGTGTGTTGCCACTGGGTGCAGATGGTTCTGGAGGAGAGCGTGAGCCTGGTGACTTTGCACACTGCTGTCTCACTTAAAACCAATTTACTTGTACTTCAATACATCACTTTTCTGATGTCATTGGTCCTCTTAGAGAACTAAGGAAAAACAACAACCACTTCTAGTTGTAAAGATAAAGGAAATTTGAAGGTCTTCCCTGCTTTGAAGATCTTTCCTACCCCATAATAGGTCAAATATAATCACATTGAGTCTGTGGTGGGAGGAGCTTGCTAAAGGGCAGAGCAGAGGCCACAGGAACCTGGAAGAGCAGCTAGCATGATGGGAGAGAGAGGATGCAAACAATCAGACATCTAGGCTTGTGAGTGTTTCTTTGTGGGAAGGCTAAAGGATGGTATAGCTTCCTTCTGTGTTATGGTATATTAACTTCTCTGTTGCTATAGATTGGGTTTCCTGCTGTTGGGATTTGGCTTTCTGGTGTCTGAATAAATGTTTTGCTTTTGTCTTCTTGTAATAGTAATGAAATTTGAAGATCCCTTTGTTTTGCTAAGCTAAGAGGAACTTAGCACCTAGTTTCAAATTGAGCCTCTGTTAAAGAAAACCCCTGTTGATGATGTATCAAGAGGGGGCTGAAGGTGGAGGAGCCATACAATATTTAAGGAAGAGCACAAGCTGGACAATCAGAACTTCTTGTGATAAGCTTCGCAGAGACAGAGTAGCTGATGGGAAAGAGAGAGAGAGAGAGAGAGAGAGAGAGAGAGAGAGAGAGAGAGAGAGAGAGAGAGAGAGAGAGAGAGAAAGAATTTCTCTCAGTGAGCATCTAAAAGCTGGGCTGCTGCTGCTGCTGCTGCAGGACTGGAAAGAAATTCTGTGGAGAAAGTGATTTTGATTTTGAGAACAGAGCTGATGACAACTTCTGAGGGCCAGCTGGAGCTGCCAGAGGAAGCATGACTGTGCTGTAGGTACTTTGTCTGTGGCTATGTTAAGTTTTCTCTTCATGGGAACAGAAATTGTGAAGGACTTGAGGTGGACCAGATACTGTGAGCTTCAATATGGAGCAGGAAATGAATGGAGAACTGGACAATGAGCTGGGAGCTGTTTGCCTTTGAACTCAGGTGGCAATTGGTCAGATTCGTGGAGGAGATGGGACCATGGAAGAGGAGCCATGGAAGCTGAAAGACTGCCCCGAGTCAAGATAAAAACACCTCTTTGCGGGTTTTGAGTTGCAACTGATGAATTTGTAATTTAATTGCACCCCCAGGGTGGAGTATTTTGACTTTCATATTTTGTGATTGAATTGTGAACTTAAAAGACTTTGTGATTGACCAAATGAATGTACTACACAAGGGTGGAGAATTTTGACTACTGTACTTTATGTCCTTTAAGGAGGCCTTGCCTCCTTAAGGATAAGCGAGTTAAAGATTTAGGAGACTCTCTTCTGTAAGACTGATTGAATTAAGGACTTAACTAAATGATTGATTGTCTAAATGAATGTGCCTTGTTTAAAAGAGAACCACTGAATGATTGTGTTACTAAATGATTTAGTTACTATATGACCATACTTTGTTGAAAACTATGTGACCACTTTGATGATAAATATGTGGTCATTTTAGTGATAAGTTGTTGAGTTGTGACATGGTGAATGGTGTATTTTGATATTCTGTGATAAGCTGTAAAAGTGTAAATACAATACCTTGATTTTCTGTGAATGTTTTGAATAATAGACCACTGGGAGGAAATACACCTCTAGCAAGAATGATGACCACAAGTCTGCATATAAGAAGACAACAAACACATTAGATACCAAATATTGAGTATTGAACTATGAGGCAAAATGTTCCAGCACCATATTAAGGGACAATTGATTGAGCAGGATATGATTTACATTGTTTAGAGAACTTCTGGTTGGATAAAAATGAATTAAGGAAATTCTCCACTGGAATATGTATGAGAATCCCTAAAAATAATTTTGGATTGATATTACCTAAATCAGGATTAGCAGTTCAAGGAACACATGTACTAATAAGAATAATAGATTCTAATTATGAAGAAAAAATTATTGTGACATTCCAAAATGTGTGTGAAGAACCCATACAGTTTTGTAAATGTGGTAGAATAGTTCAAGTTAAACTTGACTGCTAGATTTGTTTCCTGCAGGCTTACACCTGCAGTGTCTGATTGCTTAAGTTGGATGTCACCCCCTGCCCACCCCTGTGATTTGTCACCCCTGGACTTGGTACTGACCAAGTTCTAGATGCCAGCTAAAGAAGTGACCTCTCAAATGGGACCTCTTGGGGGTATGGGAGGGGGGACAGCTCTACATCTAATTTCAGCAGGAAGTCACTATGAAGAAGGGACTCATGCCCCTTACCCAAAGATTTTGAGTCCCATTCATTTGAGGGGGGAATGATGGAATGCTTGTGGTCAAGCCCCACTCTAAGATATTGTTTCACATACTTATTTTCTGTTATTCCTATTATACTGTTGTAAAGTTCTTTTGACACAGGTTACCCCACCAGTTACCCCTAAACTGCCATTAAACTATGTAATGAAATGTATTATTAATATATTTTTGCTATATAAGGGACATGAACAATCTTGGGACCAAATGTAATAGGAATGGGAATTTGAAGATCAACCCTGCTTCGAAGATATTCCCTGCCCCCTAATATGCTGAATGTAATCACATGAAATCTGCAGTGGGAAGAGCTTCCTGAAGGGTGGAGCAGAATCCACAGGAAGCTGGAAATCAGAGAAGTTTGCATAATGGGAGAGAGAGGACACAAGCAAACAGACAGCTTGTGAGTGTTTGTTTGTGGGAAGGTTAAAGGATTTTGTGGTTCCCTGTTGTGTTATGGTATGTTAACATCTTTGTTGCTATGATAAATTTGGTTTTCTGTTGTTGTGATTTGTCTTTCTGGTGTCTGGATAAATGTTTTGTTTCTGTCCTCTATATGGAAAGTCTGTTGTATTTTGTGATTCAGAACCATGTGAGAACATCTATAATTGCCATCAGTACTGTGAATATTGCATTGATGCTATACTAGGTCTATTTACTAAAGAGAGTTCAAAAATGTACAAAAATATTTACAGAAACTCTTTTGGTAGTGGTAAAGAATTAGAAATTTAGAGGTTTTCCATTAAGTGGGGAATGGTTGAATAAGGTATTTATGATTGTTATGGAATAGTGGTGTGAGAAATGGCAAGTAAGAAGCTCTCAGAAAAACCTCAGAAGAATTATATGAATTGAAGCATATGTCATATGAAGTGCCATGAGCAGAACCACAAGAACATTGTACACAGTAACAACAATATAATATCATGATCTTCCATGAATATATTACTCAGCTTTTCTCAGCAATAAATAACTGAAGACAGTTCTGAAGGACTTATGATAAAAGGTGCTGTCCTCAAAAGAATGAACTGCTATCACCTGAAGGCAGACCAAAGATACTTTTACTGTATTTTATTTTATTTTTTGTGGGGAGGAAGGTTGTCTGTACTTTCTTTCACAGCATTATGTTGATGGAAACATGTTTTGTATGACCATGCATGTATTAAACTGTCATATTGCTTGCCTTCTTAATGGAGCTAGGAGGTTAGGGAGGAAGAGTAGGAGAAAATTTTAAACATAAAATTTGAAAAAAAGAATGTAAAAATTGTTTTACAAGTAATTGGGGGTGAAACAAAAATGTTAAGGTTAAAAACAGAATCTCTAATAGCAATAGTCTTATCACAAACCATTTCTGCTATTGTATTATTGTAGGACCAAAGACAGCACAGGAAAATCTAAAAGCAATTTATCTATGATAAACATAATTAAATAATCATTTATATAGCAAGTAGTACATATTAAAACGATGATGTTGTTTGAGACATTAGATAAATCATAGCTAATTTATCTTGAAATGAGTTAAAAAGTGAAAGTACAGTTCATTCTACCCTTTTGATACTTACGTCATCAGAGATAACTAGACTTTCCAGTTTCCCTCTCAATAGTCCTTATTGCTATTATCAACTAGAGTGTGTTGAAGTGTTCAAAATGGACTTTCCAAGCTCTATTTACTATAGTTCAGGACTTGGGTAATCTATCATATTCTCTCAGTTTTATCTGTTAAAACTTTGTGGTGTAGGTGATATCATTATCCTCATTTTTCAAAAGGGAAAACTGAGGCAAATGTGTACTGAATTGCCCAGGTTTACACAGCTTGTAAGCATCTAAAGCCAATCTAGAACTCAAATCTTCCTAACACCAGATGCACTGCACCCACTGTGCCTCACAGTTGTCTTTACAAGTAAATAACTGTTTATAATTATATCATTTATTGAATTGTATAGATAATGTTTTCCTGCTTTCATGGCAGATGGGAGAAATACCTGGTAAATTAACATGTTTTCAGACATATGCTAAGTCACAGACACACACACATATGCCTACTTTTTTTCACATTCAAATGTATTTATTTATTTTATGTATATATGTACATATACATATATAACATATATGTATGTGTTTATATATATACATATACATATATATACATTATTGACTTTCTTGTTTATTTTTAGTTTACAAGAGTCTATTCTAGAATCACCTGAGTTTCAGATTTTCTCCCCTTTCTTCCCCCTCCACCACTTCCATGGTGGCGTACAATCATGTATAGGATCTGCAAACTCTTTCACATTGTACAACAGTTCGATTGTATATAAGCATTGTAACCAATGGAGTGAAAAATGGGAAAAAAGAAACAACAAAACCAAACATAGAAAAGAATGATAGCATGTATTGCTTCAGTCTCCACTTAAACTGGTCTTTCTAGATCTTTCTCTGAATGTAGATATCTCCTTCCATTCTGAGATTTGTAGAGTTGACTTTTAACTGTGTGTTGCTGAGTCCAGTTTATCAAGGTTGGTCATCACACATATGATGTGTCTGTGATTGTGTACAAATTTTTCCTGGTTCTGCTCTTCTCACTTAGCATCAATTTGTATAAGCCTCTCCAGGTAATGATGAAGGCCATCTCCTCCCCATTTCTTATAGCACTGTAGTATTCCATTACATTCATACACCATAACTTGTTCAGCCATTCCCTGATTGATGGACATCCCCTAAATTTCCAGTTTTTTGCCACCACAAAGAGCTGCACTAAATATTTTTGTACATATGGATCCTTTTCACACATATCCCTATTCTTAAGGTTTCTAGAAAGAGTGGACAGATACAGCATGTTAGCATACATCTGAGACTTCTTGGGTTCCGAGGTGGGGAAAAATGTTTATGATCATGAAGAAGCATCTCTTACCTTTGAAGCCCTTGAGGAAAGGAAAAACAAACTGGTCTGGGGAGTAATAAAGGTTGTAACTGACAGATTAATTTTCCCCATATTTTTCATTGTGTTGACTTTTTTGTCCCCTCAATCTTTCCTACTTTCAAAAGATGACATGCCAGGACCTACTGTTCCTGTTTTTCAACACAAGCATGTTGGCATGTTGGCAGACCCCTAAACTGTAAAGGTTCCTTCTCTGAAGTGGGAACAGATGGGATTTTAAGGAGTATGTAATCATAGGGGATCTGGTCCCCTCAATATCTGTTTCATGCTTGGTAACTTATGATGATTCTTAATGTTTTTTTAATTTAGTTTTTATTTGTTTTCTTGTTTACATTATTCATTTTCATTACATTTTTTGAATTACACATTTTCTCCCCATCTTGCTCCTTCCCCAACCCCATAACAGCAATCCCACTGTAAAGCCCCTC
>CM053594.1:190217890-190254780 GCA_028646575.1 Pseudocheirus occidentalis
GGTTAATCATCCCATAAAAAAGAGGCAAGGGATAACTGTTACAACTTTACTTTCATTTACTCTCATTGAATTTGGGTTAGGGAAGGAAAGACATAAACACTAAATTGAGTATCTTGCCACATAGGAGAATAGGGAGGAGGGGGATGAGAGGGTGGATGATGGAGCGAAGGGTGAGGTGGGGGTAGGGGTGCAAAAAGCATTCATTCATCTCAGTAAAGGGACAGGGACAGGGTAGAGAACAAAACAAGGTGGGGGTGCAGGATAGGAAGGAGGGACATACAATTAACCTCTCACAATTTGCCCACCATGGAGATGTCCTGTGTAATTACACAGGTACAGTCTGTATTGAATTGCTGCTCCTCCCACTGGGAATGGGGGACAGGGGAGGAATTGCAAGAATCTAGTATTTAAAGCTATACAATCCAATGCAACTGGAAAATAATACATACAGGGACGGGGGCAGGAAGGAGCTCCCTGCCCTGCTAGGAAGCTAGAGAGGTGTTGGAGGAGGGCATAAAAGGGAACAGATTGTGGGAGGGGTCTTACAGTGTGATCAATGTTCTGGGCTGGGGGGTAGGGAGAAAAAGGGGAGAAAATTTGTAACTCAAAACCTTGTGGAAATGAATGATGTAACCAAGAAAATAAATTAAAATTAAAAAACAACAACAACAACAAATAAATAAAAAGGGTCTAAAAATAACATAAAAAGATAAATGTCTATGTTTGTATTCTTTCCATTCAGAGAGAAAGGACGGCTTTGAATGCACAGAATCTCCTAGCTGGGCACCATTCCCCTGCTTCGTCTCCTAAAATTCATCTCATTCCTTTTTTCCATGCCTTTTACTTTTTCTGTTATCATCAGGCTCAAAAGCTTTGTGGTTGGGGCCCCAAATCCTTCCTATAAAATGAAAAGCATTTTGTCTGATTACAGAAAAGTACAGTGTTCATAAATGGTATCCTTTTTTTTCTTCTTTAAAAATTATAGGCCTTACTTTGAGTGTCAAAATTGTCATTCATTGCAAAAAATTAATTTTCACAATTTTCTGCTGTTATATGACTTATGTGACTTTTTTGATCCTAATAAATGTTTATTTGTATACTGAGATTTATTTACTTTTGTTTAATTTAGAATTTAATTATCAAGCTTATGGCAAGGAAAGTTTGGGATATTTCGGAGCCACTCAGGAGGTAATTGGGATGATTCCATCATGTAACCATTCTTTATAATAAACCACTGTGTTTTCAACCCCAAATGGCATCTGAGATCCTTTCTTACTTAGAGCAACTATAATTCTGTGATTATTTAAAAGATTTGAGTAGTAGACCGAAAGCTTAAAAAACATCAATAACATGAAAAACAGTTAAACAATGTTAATAGAGTCAATTAAGAATGTCACCACATCCAGAATGACTTAGGGCCTCAGATGAAAAAGCTTAATGCACTATCATAATCAGACCACATCTTGACATACTTAGAATAATGAAAATATATAAAGCATTTTGTAAACTACATAAATGTTAGCTAATATTACTTTATTGTTGTTGATAGTGGTAGTTGTGATGGTGATAGTGGTAGTAGTAGTAGTAGTAGTAGCAACAGCAGCAGCAGCAGTAGCAGCAGTACTGTTGGGCATGTTCTTTAGGAAGAACACATACATATAAGAACATATGCAAATTACCATTGTATTGAGGAGGTTGATGACTGTTCCATATGGTATTGAATTGAAGGAACTTGAAGTATTTATCATGAAGAAGAGAAGACTTGAGAATATACATGAAAGTTATCTTCAGGCATCTAAATGGTTGTCAAGTAGAATATAGATGAGATTTGTTCTTTTAGAGCACAGAGGACAGAATACAGAGCAATATATAGAAGTTGCTGTTGGAAATTTAGAGTCAGGGAAGGGAAGTATGTGTAAAATTTGGAGGTGCCTAAAGTGGAACAGGCTGAAGGTAGTCTCTCTGCTGCAAACCCTGGATAATTTGAAGTATAGACTAGAGGACCACCTATTGGTGATGCTTTCATTAACCATAGAATATAGGTCCAGTTCAGATGAAACCACCCCTGAGTCCTTTGCTGATACTCCCGTCAGGCAAAAGTGATTTCTTTTTAAACTTTACATGACACAAGCTTGTCTTATATCTCTTATGTTCTACTTAGTAATGGATTTATGTGTATTTGGTGTGACCACTGATGCATTCAACCAAAATTTATGCTGAGAACTACTCTGGTTCTGACATTTTATTGAGTGACATAGCATAGAAGCAAATTTATACAGCTGAAAAACTATTGCTAGTGACAAGAATTATTAGTAGAGTCTGGATCATATAATAAATACTTAATAATCACTTGTTGACTGATTATTCTTCCTCACTTCTTGGCAACAAAACATTTTCACTGTCAGTATCTTAGTAAGTATATTATACTAAGATTAATCAAATATATTCTAGCATTCTTCATAAATATATGGAGAGACAGAGTCTCACAGGCACAAATATACAGTATTTTGGATACAGTATTTACTTTCACAACCATTAGTAATATGACAGTTTGGGGGACCACATCATTTCTCTTATACTCATATAATTACCTATTTTAAAGTTATTTTCTCTATTTAGTTTTTTATTAAGAAGAAGATAAGATGTTGAAGAAAAGCATATTTAGTAACTCTTCTGCTATCTATATCCCAAATGTCTATCAGACTTCCAACATCAGGCCATTGTGTGGTCTGTCATATAACCAGTTCAAGAATGCTAGATCTCATGTCAAAAATCAAAGTCTTCAATATACACAACTTATAAATGTTTATTTATGCATTTCTATATGTGTATGAATACATAAACACACTCAGAAATATATTTGTTGGACTGTGTTTTTGTAAATGTAATTCCCTCCATCATATTCCCACCATTTATTTTCTCCTTTTACCTTGTCCCTCTTCAAAAGTGTTTTGATTCTGACGACCCCCTTCCTAAATCTGTCCTCCCTTCTGTTACCCATCCCCTCTCTAATCTCCTTACTCTCACATTTTCCCATAGGGTAAGATAAATTTCTACACTCAATTGAGTGTATATGTTATTCCTTCTTTGAAAAAATTCTGATGATAATAAGGTTCACTCACTTCCCTTCAACTCTGCCCTCTTCCTTCATAATGTAAAGGCTTTTTTCTTATCTTTTTTTTGTGAGAGAATTCACCTGTACTACCTCTCCCTTTCTCTTTCTCCCAGTACATTCATCTCTCACACCTTAATTTTATTTTTTAGATATCTTCCCTTTATATTCAACTCACAACTGTACATTCTGTATAGACTCCTTCTAACTACACTAATGCTGAGAAAGCTCTTAGGAGTTACAAATATCATCTTCCCATACAAGCATGTAAATAATTTAGCCTTCTAGAATCCCTTATGTTTTTTCTTTCTTGTTTACCTTGTCTGAATCATATAATAAATACTCAATAATCATTTTGTTGACAGATTATTCTTCTCCACTTCTTGGCAACAAAGCATTTTCACTGTCAGTATCTAAGTAATTATATTATACTAAGATAAATCAAATACATTTTAGCATTCTTCATAAATATACGGGGAGAAAGTCTCACAGGCACAAGTATACAGTATTCCCAAGACTCTTGAGTCTTTTGTCTGAAAGTCAGATTTTCTGTTTAGCTCTAGAATTTTCATCAAGAATGCTTGAAAGTCTTCTGTTTCATTAACTTTCTATTTTCCCCTCATGGATTATACTCAGTTTACTGGGTAGGTGATTCTTTGTTGTAATCCCAGATCCTTTAGTTGGGGATATCACTTACAAAACATGCTGATCCTTTGATGTAGCATCTGCTAATTCCTGTGTTATCCAGACTGTGACTTCAGGATACTTGGACTGTTTCTTTCTGGCTCCTTGCAATATTTTCCCTTTAACCTGGAAACTGTAATTTGATTACAATATTCCTGGCAGTTTTCATTTGGGGGTCTTTTTCAGGTGATTTGTAGATTATTCAATATCTATAATCCCTGTTGGCTCTAGAAAATTAGAAAAATTTTCCTTGATAATTTCTTGGAAGAAGATATATGTCTAGGTTCTTTTTATAGTGACTTTGAGACAATACAATAATTTTTAAATATTCTCTCCTGGATCTCTTTTTCAGATCAATAGTTTTTCCAATGAGATATTTCACATTGTATTTCTTTCCCCATTCTTTAGGTTATGCTTTATTCTTTCTTGCTTTCTCATATCATTAGCTTCAATTTGCTCTACTCTAATTTTTACGGAATTATTTTCTTCAGTGAGCTTTTAGACCTCCTTTTCCATTTGGCAAATTCTGATTTTTATGGCATTTTCTCCTTATTGGCTTTTTGAATTTCTTTTACATTTGGCCTATTCTGTTTTTAAGATGTTATTTTCTTCAATATTTTTGTGTCATCTTTACCAAGCTGTTTCCTTATTTTTCATCAGTTCCTTGTATCATTCTTTCTCTTCCCAATTCTTACTCTAACTCTCTTACTTGGTTTAAGCTCTACCATGACCTGTAACCAATTCATATTTTTCTTGGAGGCTTTGGACATAGGAAATTTTGATTTGTGGTCTTCTTCTGAGTGTTCTTTTTAAATCTTTGTTGTCACCATAGTAACGTTGTATAGTCAGAGTTCCTTATTTCATCTTGTTTGCTTATTTCCACAGCCTTTAGTTGACTCTTAACATTTTGTTAAAGCAGGACTCTGCTTCCAGGGTGAAGGGCACACTGCCCAAGCTGCAGGGGTTTTGTGCAGCTTTTTACAAATATATTTCTAGGGACCTGTATGTTTTCAGTTCTGGTGGTATTATCTAAGGAGAGGTGTTTACTCCTCTCCTGGGCTTGTGCTGTGGTCAGTGAGTGACCAAAAGCCTCTTTTCTTCCTTGAAAATGTGAGGAGAGTCCCTATTCTGCTGTGGTTACAAGCTGTGCAATGCTAGTGTTCCTCTTCTCGCTGAGACTACTATTCAGGACTCTAACCTGGATCTGAGTATGGGCAAAGCAACACAGTCCTGCCTCAGTGCTAGCAAAATGACCCCTGTGATATCTTTCTGACCAGTTGTTAAATCCCCTTACCATCTGCTGAGGGTTGAGAGTTCCAGAAGCAGCTGCTGTCACTTCCATTTCCGATTCAGTCACTCCCAAGGCCTGCTTCTGGTTTTCTGTGGCTGAGGCTGTGCGAGTGTGGCCTGTGTTGGACTATTCTCCACTCTCAGCCAGGTGGGACAGACCTTTCCTGCTGACCTTCTAAGTTATATTTTGCATCTATGGATTGACAGGTCTGGAAACTGCCACTGCTGGCAATGATTCAGTTGCCTGAGACCAGCTCCAGTTTTCCTGGGACTGGGTCTACACTGGTGTTGCCTATGCTAGACTGTGCTCCTCTCTTATCTTGGTGCAACAGACCTTTTCTATCAACCTTCTAAGTTGCCTTGGGCTAGAAACTTGTTTTGCTTGGTTTTTTGTGGGTTCTGATATTCTAGAAATTGTTGAATGATTTTAAAAGGTGTTTGGATGGGATTTGGGAGAGAACTGAGGGTAGTCCCTGCTTTTACTCTCCTATCTTGCGATGGGTCCAGCCCTCTTCTGGAACTTTCCTTAAAATTATAAGTAGTATCTAGCTACAATCATAAGCAAGCATTACATATAGTGGAGAAAAATTAGAAGAATTACCAATAGGGGTGAAACAAGGATGCCCATTATCACAGCTATTTTTCAAAATTTTACAAGAAATGTTAGCATTAGCAATAAGAGAAGAAAAAGAAATTGAAGGAATTAGACTAAGCTATGAGGAAACAACACTTATCACTCTTTGCAGATGATATGAAGATCCTAGAGAATCAAATAAATAAAATTACTTGTAACAATTCACAGCTTTAGCAAAGTTGCAAGACATGAAATAAACCCACAAAATCATTAGCATTTCTATATATTACCAACAAAGTCCAGCGGCAATAGATAGAAAGAAAAATTCTACTTAAAACAGCCATAGACAATATAAAATATTTGAGAGTCTACCTGCCAGGACAAACCCAGGAACTTATGAACACAAGTATAAAAATACTTTTCGTGCAAATAAGATCAGATCAAAACAATTGAAAAAAATATCAATTGCTCATGGGTAGGCCAGGCCAATATAATAAAAATGACAATTCTACCTGAATTAATTGAATTATTCAGTGCCATTCCAATTAAGCTACCAAAAATATTTTATAGAACTAGAAAAAAACAATACAAAAATTCATCTGGAAGAACAAGACATTAAGAATATCAAGGGCATTAATGAAAAATACAAAGATGATGGCCTACCTGTTGGCAATCATCAAAATTATTTAGTATTGGCTAAGAAATACAGTGTTGGATCACTGGTATAGATTAGCTACACAAGATATAGTACTCAATGACTATAACAATCTAGTGTTTGATATACACAAAGACTTTAGCTGCTGGAATAAAAACTCACAAGTTGACAAAACATGCTGGCAAAACTGGAATACAGCATGGCAGAAAAAAGACATAGACCAACATCTCATACCATATACCAAGAGATAGTCAAAATTAACACATGACTTAGAAATAAAGGGTGATACCACAAACAAATTAGGGGAGCAAGGAATTGTGTACCTGCCAGATCTGTGGAGAAGGGAAAAATGTATGACCAAACAAGAGAAAGGAAATTATAAAATATAAAATGGATAATTTTGATTTTGTTAATTTGAAAGTTTTTGCACAAAGTTAATACAACCAGGACTAGGAGGAAAAGAGAAAGCTGGGAAACAGTTTTTATATCTAGTGTCTCAGATAAAGGCCTCATTTCTAAAATATATAGATAACTGAACTGAATTGAATTTATAAGAATACAAGTCCTTCCCTAGTTGACAAATGGACAGTTTTCAGATGAAAAAATTAAATCTGTCTATAGTCATATGAAAAAATTTATCTAAATCACTATTGATTAGAGAAATGAAAATTGGGATGGCTAGGTGGTGCAGTGAGTAGAGCACCAGCTGTGGAATCAGGAGGACCTGAGTTCAAATACAGCCTCAGATACTTGACACAAAAAGTAGCCATGTGACTTTGGGCAAGTCACTTAACCCCAATTGCCCTCCAAAAAACAACAACAACAAAAGAAATTAAAATCATAAACCTTGAAAAAAAAGAAATTAAAATAAAAAAGGCTATGAGGTACCAAGTCATACCTATCTGATGAAAGTTAGAGAAGATATGGAAAAATTGAGTGATTCAACCATGCTAGAGAGCAATTTGTAACTATGCACAAATGGCCACTAAACTATGTGTATCCTTTTGTTCACCAATACCACCACTAGACCTATATCCCAAAAAGATCATAAAAAAGGGAAAAGGACCCTCATGTACTAAATATTTATAGCAGCTCTTTTTGTGGTATCAAATAATTGACAATTGTAAGGATGCCCTGCAATTGGATAATGGCTGAACAAGTTGTGGTATATGAATGAAATTGAATATGTCTGTGTTATAAAAAGATGAGCAGATAGATTTCAGAAAAACCTGGAAGACTTACATGAATTGGTACTCAGTGAAAGGAGGGGAGTCAGGAGAACATTGTACACAGTAACAGCAACATTATCCAATGATCAACCATGATAGACTTGGCTCTTCTGAGCAATGCAGTGATCCAAAGAGAATTCTAAAAGAATCATGAAGGAAAATGCTATCTACATCTAGAGAAAGAACTATGGATTCTGAATGCAAATCAAAGCATACAATTTTCACTTTTTTCTGTCTTGTTTTTTTTCCCATTTGTTCTGAGCCTTTTTTTCACAATATGACTAATGTGGATATATGTTTAACATGATGATGAATGTGTAATCTAAAAAAAAAGAAAAGGAATAATTCTCAGTGTTCTTAATCAGCTCCAACCAATTGGGCTTTCAAATCACTCTGATTCAAGAGTTGCTCTCCAGAACTAGATATATTTGCTTTTCAATTAATACTTCTTTACCTAGGACCAGGCAAGAGCAAACTCTAAAATAATCAGCCCAAACTCAGTCTTGCTTGAGAAGGATGTGCATTTTAGCTGCCTTATACTCCTGGCTATATAGTAAACTGCAGGGGGAAAATATTGAGTTGCCCTTCCTCCATCCTCAAAGTAAGTCTTAGACGATTATGACATCACATGGGAGTTTGAAAGAATATAAGAGGAGCCCCTTTTGTTTTTAAAATCTACTGAATCTTTAGCTCTTCCAAAAAAGTGGCCAGTCTAGGGGATGGTTTAGACATCAAAAATACTAATAAAATAAAAAATACTAATCTTTGTGTTTATTCAAGGACATACATTAAGCAAGAATCAATAAGGAATCTATCAAACTTCTTTTTAAGTTGTGCACATATAAAAGTAAGAGAAACCTTCCCAGTCATCATTTCATTATCATTTAACAAAAACTTATTTCACTGACTTTTTAAAAATCTTGTTTGTTTACTTGATGGATGTGTACTGAGTTTTGCAATATTACACGTACACAAGTATTGCCATACTTTTGATGACATACATCACATGAAACATTTACTGCATATATGTTGTACACTGGTGATTCCTGTGCCTACAAAGGAATCTCCCTGCTTTCAAGGAGATGGCATTAAATTGGGGAAGAACATTCATTCCAAATAATGGTAAGTTAATTGTAGAGGTAAGAAATTATCCCATATCAAAAAATCTTCATGTAGAAGATATACTTAAGCTAATTCTTGAAGGAGACAAGGAATTCTCAAAAGCATAGAGGGGAAGGGGATGCAATCCAGGAATGAAGGCTAGCCAGCAAAAATACATGGAAATAGAAAAGCTTTGTGAATCTCCGACTACAGAATGCCATTGGAAAAACCAGTATTCCTTTGATAAGGATGGGTTTTTGACATAAACCTTTGTCTATTTAGAGAGATGGAACTTACCCTTCTGCCCCCTCCTCCTGCCCAGTGTCACTTGATATTGCTGATATGATGTTAATGACTTTCAGACACTATTGATTCAGGTCAGCTTTGAATTATCCACTAAAATCTGAAAGACCGTATGTACTTGCTTTTAGAAAATCCCGTAAGACATCTCCCACTAACCTTCGATGCATTTCACAGTTTATTATCAGTGAGAAGTGCTTCTTTCCTTTTGAACTCTCATATTGCTGGGCTATGGGAAAAGAGTCAAGTTTTCTTTTTATTTCGCAGTTTTTATCTAAGTACTTCTCACCAGAAGAACCTTCAGAATCCTGTGGTGAGCTAAATACATGATTTCTTTTAATGCCAGCTATCTCAGAACTGAAAAAAAGAGAAGTAATTTTCTTCAAAATAAAAAACTATATATTCTTTAAATATAGCTTAAAGTATAAACTGACTACTGCAACTCATTTTTTAAAAGATATTTTAGTACTCAGAATCATTTCCATCAAATAAGTGAACTTGAAAAAGAAAGTAAAATAAGTTTTTTTTAATTAAATGCTGATTAAATTAAGGCTATAAGTGTTACTTTAACTTTTATATGTGCATAACTATCAAAATTAGATGAAAAATTTAAAACCAAAATATTTGTAAAGGAAATATTGATAAAAATAATTACCTTTGGCAAATCAAACTGGCACAGGGAAAAGGCTGGATTTGATTTCTAAAAATAAAACAAATAACAAGATATGCTGTTTGAAAGATAATTTCAAATTAATAAGAAAATAATTTGCTTTGTTTTTCTCTCATCATCATGAGAAGCTAATATTTTGAGCAATACAGAGAGAGATCTGAAATTCTAGACAATGGTCTGATAGAGATTCAGGCTGAAAGGAAATTTTCTACTCTATAATCAGTGGAAACAACAGCACAGCCTAAATCACCACCTTTAAAAGAAATGCCTAACCTGTAATCAGCTGCAAAGTCATTGTTAAGATATAACCGATTTTTAAAGAGACATTTCACAACCAGAAATTATGTGGATTTTATTGTTGTTTTAAGTAACCTCTTTTCTTCTATTGAAGAATTATTAGAACAATTTGTATAAGATTTCTACCTATTCAAAGATTAAAAAGTAAGAAAAAACCTTCCATTCTTTTCTCTTTTTTTGCTACTAAGACTAATAGTAAAATAAAATAGCAAAAACCAGTCATTATAAATGTTGGATTTCAGAAACGGGATATGTAAACAAAAAATTTCTAATATAGAATTATAAAAATTGTGAAATATAACACAGAATATATTCAAATCATTGTCATTGATATAATAATATAATCTTAAAGGACTATTTCTTCATCTTTCAAAAGGGATATGGCATTCTATTTACATTATTTTTAATTAGAAAGAGTTCTTCTATAATTGACAAGTTCCAACAAATATCAACATTTCCATATAAAAAGAACAGAGAAAGTATTACACATGAGACTATGAGTCTCATTACATAAACCTTGTTTCATTTTAAAAATATATTCTAGGTTTAACACATTCATTCTAAAAACTGTCTAGTTTGTCTTTGTTCCCTCTGATCCTCCTTCACTTCTCTTTAGCCTGAACTTTTAAAGAAATTCTTGAAAATATGCCTAATACTATTAGTTCTTTACATATTTCTGTTTATTCTGAAAGAGCTTAGGTTTTTTTTCACTTGGCAGCTCCCTGAAAACCATTTTCTTGAATCTTTCTGACTCTGCCTCTGTTTCTGTCTCTCACCATAGATATGTATCTTTATGCCTATACATGTATCTATACATATGCACACACATAAATATGTTGTTATCAGTATTTTGATTGGACCTCATATGTTCATTATTGCCCTAAAAAGAGTTATAAATTTATTTGGAGCAGTGAAGGAGTTATAAATGGGTCAGACACATTACAGTCTTTATTTCCCTGATTTAACTATCTAACAAGAGAGAGCTGATCCAAAAACATGTAGCAACAACTCTACAGACTGTTCCAAAAAGACAAAGGAGCAGTTGAAGCAGGTGGGCTTGCCCACTAAACAGATGGGCTTGAAAAAATAATGTTTATTAAAACACACACACACACACACACACACACACACACACACACACAGAAAGCCAGAGATATAGAGAGAACAGTACACATTTATCAGAATGCAGTTCCAAGCATACAGGATAGTGTGAAATGAGGTGTGAAGTTTGGAGTGGGCGAAGAAGACAAATATATAACACAGAGGCATACTTTTGCTCGGAAGTGATGATATTTTGGGCTTCTCAAATCAGCGTTAGGGAAAGACCTCAAAATCCACAGTAGATTGCCCCAAGGAATAGTTACATTTGCATGGTTTTATAGTTGACTGCAAGCAGTATCAAAATTGCTTCACTTAATGCCACTTTGCACAGGGCTGACAATCCTCATGAGAATATGAAACATACGAATAGTAATATTTAATATATTCTGAAAAACATATCTGAGGCTGATGTACTGCTTTGATTTTTTTCCCTTTTATATTTTGAATTCTTTTCATTTAACTCTCCCTGTAGTCTTTAACTTCAGAATTATAGAAATTATGACAGAAAGTGACCTATTAGGTCACATTGTCTATTCCTAAGTGTACACTGCTGTGTAAGGGCCACAGTTACTATGGAAATTAATGAAGACAGAAAAAAGTTATCTGTTCCTTCCAACTGAAAGTATAAATTTTGTGGGTGTGCCTTGGTTTTGATTTGCTTAGCCTAAAAGCTTACCTAATGAGAATGGTAAATATGACAATTAGAGCCAGCCTTGACTAGCTAATTACCTCCTGTTTCACATGTGTTGAGAATTTTAAAACTTCCAAATATGACTAAAACCTGTCTTTGCATACTTATTGCATCTCACTTCACCTTACACACTCAACAATTCAACCTTAACTACCTTACTTTCTCTTCTCCATATTAAATATCCCATCTTGATGCCTTTACCTCAGTCTGCTCCCCAAGCTTAGAATTCATTCCCTACTTAGTTAGTTTTGGAATCCCTGGCTGCCTTCAAGGCTTAGCTAAAATGTCCCTTCCTATAGAAATATTTTCTCCCACAGTTACTAATCCTTCTTCAGATTGCTTTTTATTCACTGTTTATTTTATATTACATGCTATATGACTACACACACTGTATGCATGCATACGTGTATGTATGTATCTATGTATGTATATGTGTTTGATGATGGTGGGATAAACAAGCAGAGTACCTCGTGGAAAGTGAAATTTGTACTCCTAGTATATATACACATACACACACCCATCATTTTAGGGAGCAGATAGCTCCAAACCATATTAGGAACTCTGACTAGTAAAGGGAAGAATAATTTAAAAAAAAGATAAAGGAAAAGATTTGGACAATAAAGGGTTAAAACCTAAGCAATGTGTCTGGAAATAAGACAGATGCACTATGTGATTTCATCATTTTCCATGGGTTATTTCGTCATTTTGATATTCTACTCTTTGCTAATAACTTCCCTCTGTGATTACCTCCCATTTATCATTTATGTATCTTAAATGTACATTATTGAATATTGTTTTTCCCATTAGAAAACCCATTTCTTGTGATCAAGGCCATGTTTCCCTTTGTTTTATATCCCCAGAACTTTGTACAGTGCCTAGAACATAGTATGTGTTCAGCAAATGGTTGTTGACTGATTGATATATACCCCTGCTGGATGTATATATGCAGTCTCAATCTCTTCAGTCCTCACCGGACCAGACTGAAAATCTCCACCTAAGATTCAGTAGTATACTATAAGCTTCTTGATGGACATCTGTGTACATGTGTATATCCTGTAAAGATCTTAAATTCATGTCTAAAATGGAGCTTCCCCATCTGATGCTTTCTGCCTAAAAACTTTTCTAATTCTATTAAAGATTTTCATTTCCTTTCTCAGGTTCCAAATCTCACCATTCCATCCTCTGTATAGTAGCTAAATGCTATTCCTAAAGCATAGGTCTGACCATGTCATTGCCAAGCTCAAGAAGTTCTAAGAATTCCCTCCTGTTTCTAGAGTACAATACAAATTCCTTCATTCAGTGAGTTTAAAAATTAATTATATTGTTCATTCTTTTTCCAGTCTGGCTCTTAATAACCACATTTGGTTATTTCTTGGCAAAGATACCAGAACAGCTTCCCATTTCCTTCTCCAGGGATAAGGAAACTGAAGCAAAGAGGGTTAAGTGACTTGCCCAGGGTCATACAGCTTAGAAGTGTATGAAGACAGATTTGAACTCAGGAAGATGTATCTTTCTGACTCCAGGCCCAGCATTCTGTCTCCTGCACCACCTAACTACCCAAACCTGTCTTCAGCCTAAATCTCTAAGCTCATTGTACATTACTTTTCTTCATGGACCATATATTGACAAACTGATCTACTTGCTGTTCCATATGTCTCGTCCCCCACTCCCAACCTCTCGCCCTTGCCTGGAATTTATTCTGTTCACTTTTTATAGAATCCCTGGCTTCCTACAAGGAACTGTGCAAGCTTTGTTCTTCAGTCATTTCAGTGGTAACCAACTTACATGACCTCATTTGGTGTTTTATTGGCAAAGACATTGCCTTCTCCAGCGTGTTCCCTTCTCCAGCTCATTTTACAGATGAGGAACTAAACAAATGGGTGTAAGTGATTTGCCCAAGGACACAAAACTGTCTGAGACCAGATTTTAACTCAGGAAGATGAGTCTTCCTGACTTCAGGCCTGTCACTCTATCCACTGTGCCATCTTGCTGTCCCCCTACCCTTGTTACTCAAGTAATGCCTCATGCACAAGTCCTATATTGAACTCCATATATGTGTCCATCAAGAAGTTTGTCGTACAGGAATAAAAATCTTAGGTGATTTTCAGTCTAGTCCTGTGAGGACTGAAGAGGAATCACTTCTTATATGTTTCATATTTACTTAAACAAAAATATATTTACATATTTATATGAGGCATTTAGATGGTATTATGGAAAGTGTGCTGGATCTATAGTCATGAAGACCTGAGTTCAAATGTTATCTTAGGTACTGGGCTACTGAACAAATCACCTAACCCTCTGTTGACCTCAGCTTCCTGATTTTAAAAGTTGACATAAAATAGCACCTATTTTCATTGTTGTTGTGAGGATAAAAAGTTGTTATTTATAAAATACATTACAAATTTTAAAGTGCTTTATAAATGCTAGCTTGCTATCTAGGGGCATATTTGTTTCCTGCAAAACAGTGCAAATTCCTTGAAGATAAGGGTTATTGTTTTTGTTCCGACCATATTGTTATTGTACCTGGAACACAGTAGGTACTAAATGAATGCTTTATAATTTAACAAATTAATTCTTGACTTGTTCCTTTCCCTTACTCTCAACATAACCTGTTGCCGAGTGTTTTCAATTCTATATTCATGAAATTTCCCAAATCTCCACCTTTCTTTTGATTATATAAGTACAACCCTGGTGGAGATTATCATCATCTCTAGTTTTTGCTATTTTACTAGACCAACAATTAGATTGTAAACCAGCAGTTCTCAATCTGTGGGTCATGACCCCTTTGGGGGTCAAACGACACTTTCACAGGGGTTGCCTAAGACCAACTGAAAAGACATATTTCTGATGGTCTTAGGAACTGAGACACTGCGCCTCTATCCATCTCCAGGCAGGTCCTCCTACATGCAGATATGCCCACATGCGAGTATTAAAGGGTCGCACCATTAGGAAGATTTAGAACCATCGCTCTAAACTATCCTCTTTCAAAGCCATCCTCCACAAAACTTTTCCTAAAAGTCAGATCTGACCATGCATAAGAACTTTCGACTGTTTCCTATTCCACTGTGAGGCACCAAAATTTGACATTTACAACCTCAGAAATTTGATATCAGAATATAAACAATTTTTCCCAGTAAAATTGTCTTATTTGATGGTCCCTAAATTGGACATTCTACTTCCCAAGTACTTCTCATACCAGTTTCATACTCCATGATTAGAATGAACTTTTTCCTCATTTTCACTTTTACAAATGGAAGATTTCTTTAAGACTCAACTCACATGCCATCTTTCCTGATCCCCCTAGTTACTAGTGTTTTCTTCTTCCTCAAATTAGCATTGTTATAATTATCTGTTTATAAGTTATAGAGTGTCAAACATTTGAAATTAAGAACTATTTGACAATCATTGTGTCCACAATACCTAACATATTATAAAATACATATTTCTTTGAATAGATTGCATTGACTCAGGAAATATGAAATAACCTAAAACCTTATGATGTAGTGCCATCTTAGGTACTACCAGTTTCCACATTCCCACAGCACTAAACACACACACACACACAAACAAACACACACACACTAGCACAGAGAAATGCGAACATGGCTCTGTGAATGTATGAATAAAATATACTTCCATATTTATATATGCACATGCCTGTATACATTTGGCCTAATGGCAACTCCTTCTAAATTAAAAAAATTTTTTTTCTATTAACGTACTAGCTAAGAGAACCACCAAATCACTACACAGGTCCCCTTGACAAGGTTATTTGAAATTCAAAGCACTTTATGTCAATAGCTCTACTTCTACTCAGATACCTGTATGGCTCAAGAACTCCTAATAATGCATTTGCATTTAATAGTCAACCAGAAGACCCAACTAGGGCAAAGAAAAGACCATAATAAAAGTAGCACAGAAGCAAAAGTAGGGCAATAAAAGGCAATAAAGCATGAACAAAAATGCTTGTCATACCAAAAGTGTAAATTTAGACTGTATTTTTGAAAAATTCCTTGGCTTTTTATTCCTTTTTAGTATTTAGATGCTAAGCCATTCAAAGCATGTAATTTAAGTATTAGTATCAATTCTTTGTCTGTGATACATTTCAATGAAAAGTAATATTTGTTTTTATTACTTTTTGAAGCCTGTCTTCATTGTGACATTGGTTGAGATATGTTTTCTACCCCCCTCTATATTCAGCTTCTGTTTTTTAATAACTGAAATATGATAGGCTTTGCCCTGGCCTCTTATTTTAACTGTTTCTTCTAATCAAAACTTTTTTTGGATTCTGCTTTCTAATTCATTCTGCTGTCCTCTTATATTATTTGTGTGAGTTCCTCATATCCATATTAGCAATTATGATTGCTAATATTTTATTTTCTTCTATTTTATTCAGTTATCCTTTTTTTTGCCTTCCCTTTGCATTCCAACCTTCTTTTTGTAACAAAAAATTTGGTGAGATAAGAACAAATTTAACCCCAGTAATACATGGTTGATGCTATCAGCATTTTTTTCTCTACTTCTCTACCTTTCCTCAAACACCATTTTCCATTTGGAATCCCTCTAAATGTCTCATCTTCTGAGTTTATTATGTTTTTTGCCTTCTGATTAATGCCTCAATGAATATAACTTTCTTCTTGTTCTCCTTTTCTGTCTCTCATCTCCACTCTCTGCCCTGCTCCCTGTTAATCTGTGCAGTTAAAGGCATTTTTTACTTAACTCTTTGAGTATGTGTGTATGTGTGTTTGTGTGTGTTCTACCCTGTTTGTCCAGTTCAGACAAAAGTGGAGCTCTAGTATTATCAGTCTTCCCCAAACATTCTTTTTTTAAGTCTTCTATTTGTGCATTCTAATGATGTTAGATATAGAATTGTCTCTCTTCATTTTATTTTCTTCTCCTTTTCCAGAATGTTTCCAGAAATCTTTTTTTTCCCTACTTCTGTCTATGCCAGCTGCAGAATTTTCAGGTTATAATGTCACACATAATTTTTCATTCATTAAGTCGTGCAAATAGCAAACTAAGGTGCATAACATTCTAAAGTATAGCTTATAAATGGAATTTCATAATTTTATTGTTTTGAATATCTCATTTGTAAAATTAACTATATAAGCACTGTTCTAACTAGTCAGGTTAGTAGTCCTTGTTTCCATGATATTAATAAAAACAGGAGTTTTCAGATAAATTTGTTTCTATCAAATTGCATAATAAAAAAGGAAAAAGCTAGAAGAATTATCTAGATCTTCCAGTCAATAAGATCTTCAAATTGTATAATAAAAAAGGACAAAGCTAGAAGAATTATCTAGATCTTCCAGTCAATAAGATAACTGAAAATTATATGTTTTGCTTTAAGTGTTTGGGGATCAACATGTAATTAATCAGTCATATTGATTGGAGAACCTAAGGCTAAGAAAACTGGCTAAAACCCTACATCATGTGGTAATGTATCTAAAGTACACCACTTGCTTCATTTAGTTTCTATCAAAATATTGAAGAACAACAAGTCAGAATTCATATTACTTAAAGTGGAAGTGTATGAAAGAATTCAACAACACTCTTTTTTGAAATGTATTTTATGCGAACTTTTACTTGGCATATAAGAAAAAAATATCCTAAATATGTTTGAAGTTTTCAACCAATGAGTTTAAATATATTTCCTATAGAAGTTCAGCAATTTGCAGCTCATGAAAATGGCTCAATTTTGTGAAGATGCCCCATCTGAAACAAAATTATAATTCAAACTTAGATTCATATTCAGCAGAATAATTATAATGAGTAAAACATTATCCAATTAAAAGTAGTTTTTGTCTAATTATAAATAATGATATTCCCTTCTGTGTAATAAACCAAACTTCAATAAATATTAATTATGCATATATATGAATATATGGATTTTTGTACCTGTTATGTTAGTATCACTGAGCTTCTTGAAACTACTGGTGATTCAATATTAAGTCCATTTAACTGACCAATTTCAATTTTGGCAGTCTCCTCATTCAGCAGTATGTCCAGATCATGCTTTGAACTTACCCATAAGAATCCTATAGAAATCAACTTGCCATCATTTCATTTTTTTTCCTAAACTTGTATTGACTCTATTATCCAAATAATCCCTAACATTCTGAGCAGCATGTAATATCTGAGATTCCATAAGAATGTTATCAGGTTTCACCAGACCCAGGACACTCTTCATAATATGATTGGATCTGTGTGGCCCTATAACAAGCTCATTCTAACAAGTCTCCTGGCTAAGGACTATTATTTTTCTCTTACTTCTCATAGGCATTTGATTACTAAGATTGTTGCCTCTGTGTAGGTCTTCAATACATCTTACATCAATGCTTTCTTTTTTTATTCCCTTTACCACCATGTAAGTATAGGGCCTTGATAGCACCTTCCTAGACTATTTATTGCAAGATTCTCTTAACAGATGCTTCTGCCTTTACTCTCTCCTGCTTAGAATCCATTTTGTTCAAATGTTCATTTAATGAATATGTATTTAAGTGACTATCATGTGCAAAGCCCTAGGCTAGGAAGTAATGTGCCTTCAAATGTTCAATAAAGTCATTTCCCTGCTTTTAAATGGAAATAAGAATCTCTTATAGGGATAAGACATAAACACAGACAATGACAGTGAGCAGTATTAAAAGTGAGCACAGAAAAAAAGTCTGAAAACAAAGCACTATTTCAGGACCATGAACAAACAGAGTGTGGCTAAGGGATAGGGTGAAGGGAGGATGAGAGTGAGGGGAAGTTTCATGTAGGAAGAGCCATTTAAGTTGAACTCTAAAGGAATATTGAGTGAATGGAAGAAAGCAAAAAGGACATTCAAGGCTCAAGGAAGACCATGAGCAAAGACCAGGGCTGGTGGCAGGAGGTTAGAAGGGTGGGGAGCATGTGGGCTCAAATTATTGTACAGGGCATAGAATAATTAGTTCCATTTGACTGCAGTATAGACATATAAATGAAGTAAAATGAGAGATGACTGGTGTTCTTGACTTAGCATGGCTCAAGCCATTTCCTTCATAGTTTATGTTTGAAATTGGAACAAAATAGGACACTTAAGAAATTCAATATTTTACCAAAAGAGCTCTACTTAGCCATAGAAAAAGGAGAATATTCACAGGGATGGGCATTGAACACATACTGATTTGATTCAGGTTAGTAAAGCTTTCTTGCCAAAATTGGCTTAAATTACTAGACTAGAAGACCCATTGGATATGGAGGGTCTAAAACACAGTTTACCACAAGTATCATTAAAGTGCAATTCTAAAGAACACAGAAAATACTACTATTTTTTGTCACCTTGCTGAATGACCATAGGCAGTTTAGTCTCTTTACTGGGTTTGGGAACAGAGGAGTAGAATGATTCATCATAAGCAACTACCCACTTTAGAAACATTACCAGAAATACCATAAAAAGCATGAAGGCAAATCCTGGCTCATATTTTTATTCATTATACATCCTCCATTTTACTGAGCTAATTATGTTCCAATTATATTGTAGACTAAGCCTTACAAACAAGATTTATGATGATGATGATGATGATGATAAACCTTTATATGGCGCTTTAAGGTTTTCTGATTGCATTACAAATATTTAGTCATTTTTCCATCAGAGCAATCCTAAAAGTGGGTGGTAATATCTCTCCATTTTACATATGAAGAAACTGGGACAGACAGGGTTTATGTAATTTGTCCAGGTTCACACAGCTAATAAACAGGGCGCACTCTCACACAGATAATCAGTCTGGGCTCCTTCAGATTTAGCTCATCTCTAGAATAGTCTTCACTTAGTTGCCTAGCTAACAAACAAGGCTACCAGGAAGAATTATGAAGTGAGTATGCTTTTATTACAAAGTGACTATGCAAATAAATAGAACCTGAGTCAGAGGACCATTGCAAGGAGCCCAAATCACAAAACCAAATAGGTTAAGTCTCCATGGATGGCTAGAGTTTGGAAGCCATGGTGGAGATTGTACCTGGGGTCTAATTCATCTCTATTCCTATTGACTTTCATGTCCAGTGTGTTACATCCATACTCCCCCTGGCTGTGATGAAGCCTACTGTTTTCACTGATGGTCTCCATCCCATCTTATGTTCTGGCTGCACCTGTACTCTGCTTGGCTTGGAAGCTTCTTGGCTATCATGACTAGCACCTGCTGCCTTCTCTATTTCTACTGCCTTTATAAAAGTGCCATGGGGTTCTTTGTAAATTCTATCCAACTCATGTGCCAACTCTTCCTCTTATACCCATTATTTTTCATTTTCTCCAATCAGCACCTGTCCTTTGACCCCAAAACACCATTAAAAAGTGAAGTTATTCTCTTTTACAATCAATTTTTATGTTTTATATTAAGAGTACGTTGGGAAAAATGATTCCTCCTACAGGACCACCATACCTTGGGAACATGGCCTTATTGGAAAATGAATAATTTCTTATTGGGCAATAATGCTACATAATTAAACTTAGAAATCCCTCTAGTATCTAGTGCAGTGCCCTCCATATATTAACTACTTAAGATGTGTTTTTGTCAAGGATATCAGTGATGTAGCCTGGCCAAACACTTACAAATCCTTACTCTAACCACTTGGCCAATTCCTTTTCTCTTCCTATCAAGCAATTCCTTAATATGGTCATTTGCTATTCTTCATAGTTTGTTATATGTTGCAATCCAATCACACATCTTCATTGTCCTCTATATAATAGCCATATTTAGTTCTTTAGAGGCAATAGCACACAATGTTATTCTGTGGCATTCTGCCATCTAGCAACAGCAATAAATAGAAGTGTTAAAGTGATAAGCCTTTCTTATCATGAGAATTTGGGAGTTAGTAAATGAAATTTATAATTTCCTCAAAACAATCACACCTAATCTCTTCTAAAAAAAAGCTGGAAAGAAACTCAAAGATCATCAGTCTAATTAGAACCTGTAAAACTCCCCTTTATATCTTACCTTATAAGTGATCATCCATCCTTTGTAACATAGAACTCTAGAGATGGAAAAGTACTACCATTTGATGTAGTTCATTCATTTTTTTCAACAATTCCAAGTTTTCTGAATTATATTTGATCTTTCCCCGCCTTGTACCAAGTGTAAATTTCACTCTTTGCAATTTCTGCCATTCTTCCTAGAGTCTGTCTTCTGGAATAAAATATACTAAACCTAATCCCTCTTCCACACAGCATCCCTTCAAATCTTTGGAAAGATATCATGTCCCTGCCAAGTTTTCTCTTTTCTAGGCTGCATATGCCTAGTTGTTTGAAACTATTGTTGTATAGCATGATTTTGAAGTTCTATTCCATCTTAGTCACCTCTCTTTTGTTACTGTCCAGTTTATCATTGTCTTTTCTAAGCAGTAACCCCTATAACTAATTATATTACTACAGCAGTGCACCTAGACCAGTAGTCCTATTTCTAGTCTAGTCCAGTCCCCACAGCCCTAACCCAAGGGGACAAATTCTGTGGAGAAGTAGTTGGAGAAGTACCATGTGCATAGTCACCAATTGCCCTCTAGTTTCCTCTCACTTAAAGGGCACATAAGCTAACCTGGTTGAAGTAGGCATCCTGAGGGGGTGTAATGGTAAGCAAAGAAGTACTTAGCACCTTGTTTCAGCTCAAGCCTCTTTGAGGCTTGCCCTGATTATATCAAGTCTTTGTTAAGGAACAGAACCTGTGAATATCACAGTGGGAGGGACTTGTCAAAGACAGGAATAGGAAAGATGTAAGAGGTGGGCGGAAGAAGGAGGAGCTAATGACAGATAAACAACTGAGTACAGCTGGCACTGAACAGAACTGAGAAGGGGACACTTGTGGTAGCCAGAACTCTGTGTTGATTTGTGTTTGTGATACTTTTTACAGAAGCCCTGGGACTGTACTGGAAGCCCTGAAAGAGGATTTTCTTGTTGTCTATTTACAGAAGTCCTAGAGGATGGTTTCAGAGGTCCTGGGACTTTGATAAATGATCTGTGTTGACTTCTCAGACCTTGTTTGTGGGTCTGTGTTGATTTCACAGGCAGATAGTGAATTGATGATACTGCTGGCAATGTGAATGAATGTTAAGCTTTGGCTCTGTTAAGCTTTGTCTCCCCAGAAACAGAAACTGTAAAGAACTTGAGGTAGACTGGACACTGTGAGCTTCAGTATGGAATGGAACCTGGAGAAGAGTTGGATAAGGACATACATGAAGAGTTGAGAGCTGCTTGCCTCTGAATACAGATGACTATTGAATGAATTCAGACAAAGGCTGGGACCATGGAAGAGGAACCATGAATCTGGGAGCCAGCCTCAAGCCAAGATGCAAAGACCTCTACTTGAGTACTCAGTGCTGACTGACAAGATCATGATTTACTGTGATCTAGGGGTGAGAGAACTTTGTACTTTCTACCTTGTACCCCTTAAGCCTGATTGGAAACTAGTCTCCAATGAAGAAGAAAGGAGACTTTTTGACTGAAGAGATTAAGACAATGTGACCTAGGAGGTGGGAGACTTTGTACTTTGTATCCCTTAAGGAGGACTGCTCTATAAGGATGATTGAGTTAGGGACTTACTGAATGATATCTTTTGTGTAAAACTATGTGGCCACTTTAGTGATAGTTGCTATGTCATAACATTGTGAAGGCTGTACTTTGGTTTCAGCAAATGTTTTGCATTAGTTTACTGCTGAATAGAGTTCACTATCCTATGTGATGAGAACCTTAGAGCTATTCACAGCAACAGTCCTCCGGAGAGCTGATTGTGCTTAGCCTTACAGAAGGAGATGAGAAGAAATATGTGGCAAACAAATAAAACCACCACCAGTACTGTGACCATGCTTTGATCCCTATATCCATGCCATTTTCCTGGGAAGTGACCTCTGTGGAGATACAGTCTGTACAACTGCTCCTGGAGGTGCTATAGATACATTGGAACACCCCCAAAATAAAATATTTGTCACTAAAGTCCTAGGGACTGCAAAATGAATCAGCATCAGAAACTGATAAGATTGTATAAGTGGAGATGACATTAAAAATAGTTGTTACCATCTGCTTTGCTGCTGCACCCTTAGAATGATAAGACTTTTCCATTTGACTTACAGCCAAGTGAAACTTTCTATGTATGTTTTTTTTTACCTGGTAGTGTTAGACACATTAGCTCCTAGCCACATGTGGCCAGTAGCATCCCTGAATTGAGCCCAAATAGGATTAAAATTTATTTGGAAGCCAGAACCAAGATGTCAGAGTGGAGTGAATATTATAGCCTAACTCTCTTAATATGCTTTTCTAAACAACTTTAAAATAACATATCAAATCAAATTCTGTAATAGCAAAGCCAACAAAATGTTAGGTAAAGACATTCTTTCAGGCTGAGACAACTTAGAAAGTTGGAAAGAGAGTTCTGTGACACTAGAGTGGTGGCTGACTCAGAGGGTACACTGTGGCAACACCCCTGTGGGCCTTCAAGGTGACTACTGACAGCAGCAGCAGCTTCAGAAACTCTGAGTCCAGAGACACTAAGGGGATTGGACAGCTGGACACAAAGAGTATAGTAGATATCTCTGTGCCTTTACTGGATGAAAGATTGGGCATTGTTTGACAATTTCATTGTCATACTCAGATCAATGTTATAGTTCCCAGGTGGAGAGGAACACTAGTGTTTATAGCTACAAAAACTCCTCCTGTGTAAGGACCACCGTGCATACCAGGAAAGCAGTGACCACAACATAGTAATCTAGGTTTTGATGCAAGGACCTGAACTTCGGAGGCAAAAACTCATGAAAAATGATGAGAAAATTAAAAAAAAGTTTGGAAATAACTAGTCATAGATCAATATCTCACACAGTACACCAAGGTAAGGTCAAAATGAATACCTGATATGGACATAAAGGGTGACATGGCAAAAAAAAAAGAGAACATGGAAAAATTGACCTGTCAGATCTAGGGAAAATTTTATAACAACAACAGAAAGTTAAAGAAGAGCATGGGAAAATAAAATGAATAATTTTGATTATGTGAAATTAAAAAGATTTGTACAAACAAAATCAATTCAAATAAAATTAGAAGGAAAATAAGATACTAAGAACAAATATTACAGCAAGATTATCTGATAATGGTCTAATTTCTCAAATATAAAGGGAACCGAGCCAAGTTTATTTAAAAAAAAAGGTAAATTGATAAATGGTCAAAGTATATGAACAGTCATTTTTAGAAGAAATCAAAGCTTTACCTAGCAATATGAAAAAATTAATTGAATCACTAATGATTAGAGAAATGCAAATTTAAAAACACCTATCAGATTAACTAACATGATATAAAAAATGTGGACATGTGGGAAAATACATGCATGAATATACTGTTGCTGGAACTGTGGACTCATCCATCCATACTGGAGAACAATTTGGCCAAAGATCTATAAAACCATTTATGCCCTTTCATGCAGCAATAACCCATTAGATCTGTATCCAAAGAGATGAAAGGAAAAGACAAAGTACCTATATGCCCAAAATATTTATAGAATCCATTTTTGTGGAGGTAAAGAATCAAAAATTGAAATTATCCCCATCAGTTGAGGAGTAACTCAATAAGTTGTGGAATATGATTGTGATGGAGCACTCTTATGCTATTAGAAATTATAGCATAGACAAAAAAACCTAGAAGACTTATATTAGCTGATGAAAAGTGAAGTGAGAAGAAGCAGGAGAAAAGCATACATAGTAACAGCAATATTATAATGTGGTTAATTGCAAACTGCTTAACTTGTCTAATCAATAAAATAATCCAAGAAATTCAAAAAATTAAAGCAGAAAATTGCAATCAGTCTTCAGAGAGAGAGAATTGATCAATTCTGAGTGGAGAATGAGGCATACTTTTCATCATTTTAAAATTTTTTCTTGCTTTTTTTGCAACATGACTAATGGAAATATGTTTTGCATGATTTAATATATATATATATATATATATATAATTGCTATCATATTGCTTAACTTCCCAAGAATCAGGGAGGGCCTGAACGGAGGGAAATATTGACAACTAGATATTTTTAATGTTAAGAGTAAGTAAAGAAATACAAAAGAAACATGTAATTGTGAAGCAAAAAAAAACTGATAAGATTACATTTTAAAACTAAACCAGTATGTAGTCCATTGGATCCTTAACTTTGAGTTTCTATTTGAGTTTTACACCATTGTTTTTCCCAATCAGAATGTGAGTTCCTTGAGAAGAAAGACTTTTTTTTACTTTTCTGCTTTTAACCCGTGTTGAGCACAGCACTTTATGAATAATAAACACTTACTAAATATTTAATTCATTCATTAAAATGAGATATAGTAGAGGAAGTATGCAGTGTGTGTATGACCTCTCTAGTCTTTGATATGTCTCTTTTTATTTTTACAATTGCATTTGGATGTTTGCTCCCCCATATATGATTTCCTTCTATTAGAATGTGTGTTTCTTAAAAGCGCAAATTGTCTTGTTGTTACATTTGCATCACTAACCCATGGCAAAGTACTTTGTACATATTAAATACATCATAAATGCATATATTACATCATTTTATTCATGTTATGCTAGGGTAACTTTTTTAATATTAAGTTTAAAGGTAAATTTAACATTGTGAAATTCCCTCTTATTAGAATTGGCCCAATGATCTGCCCTATTAAGTTATTTTTTAGTTAATACTTTGATATCTTATGGTAGCTCTGCCTCCAAACTTTATGCTTGTATTTGACATTATAACATCTCCAAGTTGGAATCAAACTCTGAAGTCACATGTTCCATTTTTTTCCAGAAGAAAAAAATATTCTTTTCTATAACACTCCTGACAAATGACTATCTAATACCTTTTTAAATTTCTAGTAATAGAGAATTTACTATCCCTTAGCAGACAAAGGAAACTTACTTAGCAACTTTTAAAGAGGAAAATAAGAAAGATTAGACTTAGGGAGATCAGTGAGGAATATCCTAAAATCACAAATGTGAGTGATAGCTTTAGAACTGAAATGGCGGGGGGGGTATTTTTAAGCAAATTTGCAAAATTTGAATTAATAGGATGTAGCAACTCTTTGGATGTATGAGAGAAATGGAAGAGTCAAAAGAGCCTCCAAATTTTCAACAGTGGGTGATTTTAAGAATCATGATAGTAACCATAAAAGGGATGTCAGGGAAAGTTATTTTATTTTTTCAGGAGAGAAAGAACGCATTCCACATAACTTATATTGAGATTGAGGTTTTTGGCGAGAAATCCAGGTGGAAATTGAAGTGAAAATATAAAGTGCTAAGGAGAGGTTAAGGATTTGAATATACATTTAGAGGTCATATTCTTGGAGAAGAAAATAGAAATATATAAATCATTCCAAATGGAATTTAAGCTCTTCAGTTGGTTGGTTGTCAATGGCAGGCCAAAAACCCTGCTTTCCATTCTGACAGTTTTCCAAAGGCTGAAGACTTGGGTGGGAAAAGAGTACTTGAGACAAAGTATTTGGAACAGCTTGCTTTGTGATACCCATCACAAACTAGCTGTCTGTCTCAGTTTCCTGATTTACAAAATAAGCCTTTCCATCCATACCAAACTATGACTCTAGGTAGGATTGTCTCAGTCAAACATAATGAAATAAGTCAGTAAACATAGGAACCTTCACAACAAATCAGTAGTCTGAGTCTCAATGAGTTAAATATTTGGAATAGATTTCAGCTAGGCAAATGAATTACTATGTGCATCAAGAATGAATATCTGAAACTTCTTAGCTTTGCTCGTTACTAATGTTAATGGGACTTTATGTAATCAGAATAATGCCAAGATATAAATTGCATATATTTATGTAATGAAAATCTTGATAATGATTATGGTTTCTGATGCATGTAATGTGATAAAGGCAGTAATGAGTGATTTTGGAGGCAATTTCATTACATATTGTTTTTATTATGCATTGTTATAATTTAGCAAGATTTTGTTGAAATAAATGGAACAACTGCAGCCTCAATTTCAATACTGTTGTGTAAATAATAATATGCAACAAAATATTATGAACTGTTTTGAAGTATGAGAAAGATGTGATCCTGCTCCTGTTCTTTTAGTGTTACTGTTCTTTTAATATAGAATAATTCCTAACCCTAATTATAGGGACAGATTTTAAGTGTCTAATTTTGACCAAAGAAAAAAAAGATTGTAGAATATTAGAATTGGAAGGAAACTTAGGCAGTATGTGGATCAAAACTCTCATTTTAAAGTGAGGAAATCAAAACTCGAAGAGCTTTTTTCTTTAATCAAACTTCCCTTACAACAACTATCTTAGTGTCATAACTAATAGATACCTTTCCACACCTACCATCAAAAAAAATTCTTTCATTTAAATATTCTACAATGATACCTATAGAGATCTAAAAGTTTTCTAATTTTCTTACTTTTTTTTGAGCAGATTGCTTAAATAAGTTGATAAGTTTTGTGTTATAAAAGGAAAAACATCTATTTTGTTTTGTTTTAGCGAGCAAAGAAGAAAGACATCAATTAAAGCCTATAATTCTTGGAGTAGCACTGTTTAAAGGAATATTTTAAGAACTGCAGCAAAGTTTTTGCTAGGATTTTAATTACATTTTTTAAAACAAATATTGCTAGGGTAAGAAAATTAAACTTCTCTTACTTGGTGTGAATGAAGCATTTTTTTTACTACAATTCAATAATGAGAAACAAAAGAAAGTATAAATGGATTATATGCTTATAAGTATATTTAGCCACAGTTATCCAGGAAAGGAATTAGGGAGGCCCAAATTTGGGGTGAACTGTGGAGAAATGAACAATTTTGCCCGCATCCACTCTTGGATTTGTGTATGCCACCATCCAAAAAAAATTTTTAATGAAAAAACTAATAAAAACAAAAACTCTTGACTGTATCCTGAAGTTATTAATACATTCAAAAATATCTGAAAATAATTTTATACACAGTAATACAGTTAAATTTCTCTTCTAAGAGCTCTTTTTTACATGATTAATATATATGCTGCTCCAAAATCATTCTAGTGACATAAACATATTCAGTTCCTTCTCTTGACTGAATAATATTCTCCTTGCTATCTTTTAATTCATCTTTAGAGTTCCCAGTGTCTACAGACAGGGGACAGGGATGAGAAACTGCAGTCAGTAGGAAATTCTATAGAGAATTACTAAAGAACATTTTTTTTCCGACCAGAATCAAAGGTTTAGAAATTAACAAATAATTACCATGAAAATGATTTGTGTTAATATTCTTCACTCATCTAATCATAAAGTTACAGAATTAGAAGAGATCATAGAGTCAATCTAGTCTTACCCCATCATTTTACAGAGGAGGACATTGAGACAGAAAAGTTAAAATACTTACCCAAGACTGAATCTTTTCAGAGTCAGAATCAAAAGCTGAACATGGTTGAATAAATTCCTATGTTAGCTATCTTTTCCTTAAAACAATTAGCACAGTAGAACAGAAAGTGTAAGAGAATCCTCATGCATTGTTCTGGTTCTACCTGCTGATGCCAGACAGAACAAATCTAATCTCTCCTCCATGCTACATCCCTATGCTACATTTAACACAGGTATCATCCTTCTCCTCCCTCCTGCCCTTCCCCCATCTTCTTTTCTCTAGACTAAATATATCGGGGCTTCTCAACTGATTTTCATATGTCATGAACTCAAGGCCCTTTGCCATACCAATTGCCCCTCCTTTGGACACTGCAGCTTATCAGTGTCCTTCTTCAATCATAGTGCTGTGAACTCCACATTCCTATTGAAGTCTAATAAGAACAGAGTATATTGGAATGGCCACTTCCCTATTTCTGGCAACCATACCCCTCCTATTGGAAGCCAAGATTGCATTAGCTTTTTTTTTTTGTTTTGCTTCTTCACTGCACTCCTATTAAGCTTTCTGTTCACCAAAACTCCTTCTTTTCAGAATAAATGCTCTCTATTTATGCCTCCTTCATCTAATATTTGTGGAGCTGATTTTTTTGAACCCAAGTGCTAGACTTTGCATTTATGCTCATTGGATTTCCTCTTACTTGTTTTGGGCAATGCCTTTTAGAAAGTCAAGATCCTTCTGGAGGCTGTCATCAGTTGCATTAGCTCTCCCTCTCAGAGTTTTTTCATTCACACATTTGATGAGCACGCCCTTATGCTTGGACTTTATCCCAAGTCCTCAGTAATAATAGTGGAGTCCTCCACTCAACCTCTCATCATGCTGACACTGAATCATTAACAAGTAGGCTTGCATCTGTCCACATAGCCCATTCTGAAAATCTGTCTCATGACACTAATCTGTAATCCCTGTCTCTCTACCTTCTCCATCACAATAACATAAGATACTCTACCAAAAGCTTGCTAATATCTTACCAAACTGTGTTCATCTCCTAGTTTAGTTATCCTGGCAGTAAAGGATAGAAGCACTTCCAAGTGGCAACATCCTAGTGGTAGATGTTATATGTGATTGAAATTCAGATAAGAAATTGGTGCTAGGGGCAGCTAGGCAGTGCAGTGACTAGAGCACTGGCCCTGGAGTCAGGAGGACCTGAGTTCAAATCTGACCTCAGACACTTAACGCTTACTAGCTATGTGACCTTAGGCAAGTCACTTAACCCCAATTGCCCTGCCTTCCCCCTTGCAAAAAGAAGAAGGAGAAAAAGAAGAAGAATGAAAAGAAGGAGAAGGAGAATAAGAAGAGAGGACAAGGAGGACAATGTCCTGGTATATTATATTTGAAGTTTTCTATAGTTTGGTGTTTCACCCAATAGTGTTCAATTAACTATGTTAAGTCATAAAATGTTGTGGATTTTTTCCCCTCTTCCTTGGTTTCTAATGTAAAATAAGTTGTTTCAAATTTTTGAAGCTATCTACTTATTTTTTCTGGTTTTTTTTGTTTCCTCTATTTCACTCTTTAAACATAAAATAGAAATATCTTTTTTAGGAAAAAAAAGAAAGTGTAAGAAAAAGGAAGGTGACAAGACTATTAATTTTTCCTTTCATTTCAATGAAAGTCAGTGCATTATATATTTCTATTACAGGGAAAGCCTGGAAAATGTTACTGATGTATGTATGTATATATATATATATATATATATATATATATATATATATATATGTGTGTGTGTGTGTGTGTGTGTGTGTGTGTGTATGTATTTATATATACATAGATACATATATGTGTATTTACACACACATATGGGATAACAATTGTACTTTTGATTACATTGTTAGAGAAAACACTCAGGTGAGGAAACACTCTTTATAAATTCAAGTTATCACCTTTTCTGAAAATTGTATTCTTAAGGAGTTGATATTGAAAGGTTAAACAATTTGCCCAGTCACTATGTATCAGAGGTTTAACCTGAATACATAGCTTTTTACCTTTGAAAATAGCTTTGTATCTACTATACTGGGCTGACTCCCATAATACACATATATGCCTGTGTGAATAGAATATACCTGTATGCGTATGTATAGGTATAAGACTAAAGTAAGGTTGTTCAACCAATAGAAATTCCTTCTTGAGTCCATATTTGGTGCTCTTAAACTCATAGAGCTTGATGACATGCAGAGATTGGTTGTGTACAATAATCTATATCTCATTTATATAAATCCAATTCCTTTAAAGAGAGAAATATTTGTACTCATCAGTAACATTTTCCATTTATTCTATAACAAACCAAGGCAAACTTTCTCAGGAAATCAAGGTACAGTATAACATTCACAACATTGCATCCTATCACAGAAAATCACAATAAAATGTTCAGAAGAGGTTAACATTAAAAAGGCCACATAGTTTTCACCAAAGTGGCCATGGCATTTAGAACAAAGAAAAAAAGAATAATCATCTGGTTCCCCTAAGGGGAAAACTCTCCTTACTTAATCATTCAATCATTTCAAAATACAAGTCAGTCTTCTACTTATGGTGTAATCGGAAGTTGGCTTAATCAGTTCCTCATCCAGATTCACAATTACTAGGTATCATTAATCACTAAATACAATCATTAGAAAATTACACAAACCCTCCATCCCTTAGTATCTAGTAAACTTCAGTTTCATCACATGGTTCAATATCCAAGGAGGGGCCTTTTCTTCATCTTGACTTAGGGTGGTCTCTCAGATTCCCTGGATCCCCTTCCATGGTCCCATCTCCTACCTGAACCCACCAGACAGTCACCTCAATTCAGAGACAGATAGCTCCCAGTTTCTTGTCCAGTCTTCTGGGCTGTTCTTGTTATACACTGAAGTTCACAGAGTCCAGCACATCTCAAAACCTTCGTGACTTCTGCTGTCTGGAACTCAAGGAACAACCAAGCCACAAACAAAGTCTTATTCTGGTCATGCCTCTTTTGTCCTCCAGCAGTTCAGCTGGCCCTAGGACCCAGAAGAAATCTCAGCCTTCCAGGTGGCCTCCTTGGTAGCAACTTTGGCCTTCACTAGATTCTGTTCTCATAGAAAACTCCTTCTCATTTCTTAGTCCAGCATCCCAGCTTCCAGATACCATGAAAATTCTGCTCCCACCACCAGGAGCCACCAGGAGGAAAATTCTTGATTCTGACTTCCTCTCTCTTGAGTTCTTCTTATATATATATGTTGGCTTCCTGTTTCAGCCAACTCCTTCCTGTTATGTCAGAAACAGGAAACAGAGTTCACACCTTCTGGTACTTAGCCCTTATCTACTAAGGGCTAAGTAGCTGCTAAACTAATTACCTTTCCAATAATATGCAGGAAGCTCATAATATGCTAAGATACATATAGGACAAAGTAAAAGACTTAACAACCTCCCTTTCCTTCCATTTTCAAGAAAATTAAGTATTACACATGAGTATATACATTTCAGATGCCTGTATATATGTTTTATATTATATAAGCAATATACACATGCCTCTATGTGTGTGTGTGTATATATGTGTGTGTGTGTGTGTATATACATATATATATATACATGGATATGTATACACATGTATACACAAATATGACTGTGAATATCCCCACACATGCCTACATGTGCATAATATAAACACACATGTTTATAATGAACACATATACAAGCCTATTCACATAAGCATGCATGTGCATATATGTATCATATACATATGATGAAATGTGTATGTACCCATTCACATATCTATATTAATATATACACACATTTATGTATACACATACGTACTTGTATAGTATATAGTCATAAATAGTATGTAATGTGTGATATACTCATATATGGTATTCTATGTATGCATCAATTAATATTATTATTAATATAACTATATTGATATGTAAATGCACATATACTATGATCTCAATGATTTGTAAGTTTCTCCCAATAATACAGAGTTCAACTCATTTGTGCCTGTATATCTTATTAAGCTACTGTTTATTTCCCTCCCCCAGATTTGCCTCAAGGGATTCCATATGCCATCCAAGAGATCATGATTGCTTTTTCCTGCCATCACAAATACAAGCATTTTCACTTTTCAGGTTTTATCTTTCACTCCTTGTTATGGATAGATCCAGTATATAATTCTTTAATCACATCTTTTAATTCCTTTCCTTAAAACACTTCATTGATTATATCTTATAACCAGTTCATATGGAACATTCTACTGCCCTTTGTGTGATATTCATTTTTAATTCTTTAAAGAAAATTATATTCATGGCTTGTTTACACTTAAATATAGCAGTATAATGTTAATATAACAATTGTATTTCTTTACTTTCATAGAAAGCTTGTCATCATAAAAGGAGCTTTGCATTTTTCTGAAATCAATTGAGGCAGTTCTCCATGCATCTATGGGCCACCCTAGCTCTTCTCTTTCCCAGTTAAACATATTGAAATACAAGTTCTATAAGCTTTCCTAACAGATGAATGTTGTAATCTGGCAATAGGCAATTTTCCTCTATTGTGCATAATTTATTTAGATAATTGAGTTAAAAATGATTTGTGTGCAAGATTATTTCTTCTAAGAAGTTCTTCAGTGTTGCAGGGCTTGAGACAACCAGTACAATGTCATAACCAAATAGTAGCATCTAGATGATCTTACTAATTCCCCCAAACACTTTTGACTTAGACTTTGTGCTGGATATTCTCAGTCACAGTGGTGAATATTTTGGTAAGCATGCCTCTATCTCCCTTTTTTATTCCCAACCTGATGTTTATAATCAGAGTGTGGTTGAATAATTTCCATTAGAGCTAGGCAAGATCCAATATGTTTGTGTTGCTAGGGAACATTAATTCATAAATTGTTCATCTAGTGCTGGTAATTCCATGATATTATTCTTTTCTTTTGTAAGGCAGTCTTCTCCTCATTGACTTTTTAGACCTCTTTTGCCATTTGGGTTAGCCTATTTTTTAAGGTTTTATTTTCTTCAGTATTTTTTGTGTCTTTTTTAGCAAGCCAGTTGACTCATTTTTCATTACTTTCTTGTATGACTCTTCTTTTCTCTTCCCAATTTTTCCCCCACTTCCCTTACTTGATTTTTAGACTCTTTTTTGAGCTCTTCCATGACCTGCGACCAATTAATATTTTTCACAGAGGCTTTGGATGTAGGGGTTTCGACTTTGTTGCCTTCTTCTCCTTGTATATTTTGATCTTCTTTGTCACCAGAGTAAGATACTATAGTCTGATTTTTTTACTCTGATTACTCATTTTCCCAGCCAATTACTTGACTTTTGAGCTCTATGTTAATGTAGGACTCTGCTTTCAGGGGGTGGACAGTGCTCTGTCTCAAGTTTCAAGGGTTTTGTGTAGCTGTTGTCAGAGATTCTTCTAGATCAATGGTTCCCAGCCTTCCTAATGTCATGACCCTTTCCTCATGTTTTGGTGACCCCCCAACAATAAAATTATTTTCATTGCTACTTCATAAAATTGAGAACCGCTGTTGTAGATACTTACAAATTTTTAATTCTTCTAAGATGGTATGATCTAAGGAAAGTTATTTACTCTTCTCCTGGTCTATGCTCTGGTCTGTAAGTGACCACAAGCACTCTTTTCTGCCTTGGAACTGTGAAGATTCCCTCTCCAGAGCCACAACAAGCTATGCCAGGCAAGTGCTACTCCTCACCCCAAGACCACCACCTATTACTGCAATCCAGATTCAAGCAGGGCAAAGCAAGAGAATCCTGCCTCATTGCCAGGAAAGTGGTTCTTGTAACCCCCCTCTGATCAGCTGCTTGATCCCACCACCATCTGTGGGCCTGGAGCTGTTGAATTTAATTATTTTGTGAGAATGATGTTTGAATGGCCCTGGAGGACATTCAGTGCTCCCTAGTGCCTTGTAGATTTTGATGTCACATTGATGAGATAGGTATTTAGCTGTTCTCTGTGAATTTTGTTATTCTTTTGGAATTCCTTTTTTTGTATGAATCACAATATAATTTTTCATTCCTTTCCTAAGAATTAATTGAGCAGAAGAACATGCTGACGAAAAAAAAAATCTATACCTAATATAGGGGTTTAAAAGTACTCTATAGTAACTCTACCTAACAAATTTATAATTACTTAACCAGTACATAGTATTATATCAGCTCTCCAAAACTATCATTATTTCTTCAAGGACATTTTCCATAATTCAGTCAGTGGCTATAACTATCTTTGTAAGGCAGTTTCAAGGATTTGGGATTGTTTCTGGTGGCAAATGTAAGATTTTGGGCGATAAAAAGATTCTAAGGTCTGCATCTAAACTCATTTCCTTTCTGAATTTCCTGTGGAGTAATGAGGAGCAGAGTGAGACCACCTTTACATGATCTCAAAAACAGTTTCTCAGGTTATCTTCACTATAGTTAATTTTGTTTTTTTTTTTAAATTTATTGTTTGGCATAATTGATTGATTAGAGTTTTGATTTTCATTTATAAGAAGTTGCCAGTTTTTGACTCCCTGAAATTTCCATCTAGATTAAACTTCATTGATCACTTATTTCATACTCAGTGAATTCTGTATCTTCAGACTCAGTGTATTCTAAATATACAACATATATACACAACTACATATGCACACATACATACACATATATATGTATATATATTTACCATCTGTCAATGAAGTGACATAAAGTTGGAAATGGAATTAGGACAACTAGGTGTGGAGTGGATAGAGCTCCAGGCCTGAAGTCCAGCAAACTCATCTTCCTAAGGTCAAATCTAATCTTTGACATTTATTAACCATGTGAACCTGGTCATGCTACTGAATCCTATTTGCTTCAGTTCTTCTTCTATAAAATGACCTGAAAAAGTTATTTTTCCAAGTAAATCCCAAATGCAGTCATGAAGAGTCTGAAATGACTGAACAACAACTTTATTGAAATTGTAAGTCATTTTAAGATAACTGTCCCTTAAAACTGGTTCAGTTTCTAATTATATGGATTTTATGTAGAATATTAAAAATTCCTTTTATCTTTATAAGAATATAGATTGAAATTCCTTAAATATTCAAAATTCCCTTCAAGCACGATTGCTTCAAGGAGTGAAGAACTGGAGACAATTAAAGGCCCCAGTAGAGTCAAACTTATAATCTGTTTAGTATATACTGGTGCAGGAATGTTTATTTTTGCCCAGAATTTGGTCACATAGTCTGTATATTTATCTAGAAGCTTTTTAAAGCAAAAAATGATTCAGAAAAGTATAATTTCTCAAGTGCTAATCAAAAGAAATCATACGATTACAAATTTAGAACCAGAAGAAACCTTATAGGTTATCTAGTCTAATCTCCTTACCGTTTTACAGATGAAAAACATGAGGATCATAGAGGTTAAATATATTGCCCAGCTGGTATGTACCAGAGCCAAGATGCAAGCTGTGGTCTTCAGATTCTTAAGATTATTGTTACTGTGAAACCTGCTTGAAAGCTATTGACAAATAGTATTTGCAAATCCATGAAAGAAAAATTATTTCCAACTCCAACAGCATATCAGGAAAATAGCGTTCACCTATTTCAGAATGGTTATCAGCTGGGTTTCCAATAACCTTTATCGTGCCATTGATCATTTTTACTTCAGGAAGCATAATGTTTACTCATCAACGGAGTCTGCACTTCTTAATTCCTCACCTCTGACTTGTCTATAATTTTCTTTGGGAAAGTTGACATATAATTACAGGTATAGAGATAGCTCTTGTTTTGATGATTTAATGAAACCTTTTGAAATACAGCAGCAGTGAAAGATGGAACTGGCTAAAACACCTCAGTGGCTGTATTTTCTTAGAAACTAATTAAACTTCACCTATTCACTTGGATAGTCTATCACTAGAAGTTAGGTACTTTAATATTCATCCTGCTTTCATGCTGTGGAATTCCATTTCAAAAGATACTCATAGCTTTAAAAAATCATTAGTAAATGTTTTTGTTTTATAACCACAAAAGAGTTCATTTTATGGGCTACCGATTCACTGCATGGAATCCACTGAACTACTCTGCAAACACACTAAGCAAACATGAACTTGAATTTGGCTTACAATATCTCTGATGGGTATGAAGCTTAATATGAACTTTTATGTCTCCCATTCAAAAACTAAGGAAAATACCACAAGAGCATTCAAGATTTTTGCAGTCGGTCAATCTGTCATCATAGTAAGCACTGCTGTCTGTTCTTCTATTTTCTAGCACCAATACTAGATTCACATACCATCTGCCGACTTCAACTTATTGCTATCGAGAATCCATTGCTGGTTATTCATTTCTTATTTCGGTCATCGTAAGTCACCATGTTTGTGGAAATTCAGTGCTGTACCCTAAGCTAATACATATACAACTGCTGTCTAATTTAAGCTTTGGGATTTATATAGCTGCTCTGATAATTTTCAATGTATTCATCTTCTAAAAAATTCATAAGCAAACATATTGCCCAAAAAGCAGACAGTAAAATAAGAACTTTCATACTTGAACTATCTTAAATGGAGGATACCAGAGCATCTTGAATTTTTCCTCTCATCACCACTAATAAAAAGGCCATTTCATATGTATATGTTCAATATATTTTTACTATCCCCTTGAGGTCAGAGTGGTATAAACTATCAGTGTTTCAGTAAGAGAAAAAAGTATTCTTTATCATCTTCTGAGAGTCTGGTTATCTACAATGAAAAAAAACATTAAGAATCATCATAAGTTACCAAGCATGAAACAGATATTGAGGGGACCAGATCCCCTATGATTACATACTCCTTAAAATCCCATCTGTTTGGCCATTCTACCCCCGGGGCAAGGAAGCAGTGGGGGAGGGGAACTACTGGACC
>CM053594.1:190255280-190273593 GCA_028646575.1 Pseudocheirus occidentalis
GAGAGAGAGAGAGAGAGAGAGAGAGAGAGAGAGAGAGAGAGAGAGAGAGAGAGAGAGAGTTTCTCTCCCAGCCTCTGGAAGTTGACTGAGAACTGACATGGATTTTTCCTGAGGCCAGAATCTGGTGGACTGAAGAAACATGACCAGGATAAGACTTTGTTTGTTCATGGCCTGGCTGATCCTTGAGTTCCAGGCAAGAGAAGTGATGAAGGGTTTGAGATATGCTTGAATCTGTGAACTTCAGTGTGTGCAGGAATTGCCATGAGGACTAAACAAGGATGACCTGGGAGCTGTCTATGAAGACTGCACAAGAACCTGGCAGCTGTCTGCTTCTATATCCAGGTGACTGTTTGGTGGATTCAGAAGGGAGCTGGGATCATGGAAGGAGATCCAGGGAATCAGAGAGACCACCCAAACTCAAGATGAAGAAAAGGCCTCCCCTTGGAGGATATTGAGGTTTGCTGGACACCAAGGGGTGGAGGGTTTGTGTGGTTTTCTAATGACTGTACTAGTAATTAATGATATTATTTGTGAATCTAGATTAGTGACTGATTAAGTTGAGTGGAAGTTGGATTATTGTATTGTGACTGATTAAGTTAATCGTTGCCACATGAGTGGAAGTTTGATATATTGTGAACTGATTGATTAAGTGAGAAGAATTTCCCCCTAGGGGAAACCAGATGATTATTCCTTTGTTCCTTGTTCTAAATAGTGTGGCCACTGTAGTGAAAGCTGTTTGGCCATTCTAATGTTAAGCTGTTATGGACACTATATTGTGAGCTTCTGTGATAAGATGTAATGTTGTGAATGTTATATTGTGACATGTTGTGAATGTTTGCCTTGATTTGTAATGGAATAAACAGAGTGTTCACTATTATTGTATAATCTGAACCTTAAAAGCTGTTCACAGTAGCATTCTTTTGGGAATCTGCTGGTGCATGGTGTTACACCCTCACATTTATATGTATCCTCAATGCATAGCATAATACCTGGCCTATAATGGCACTTAGTAAATGCTAATTTATTGATTGATCAACTAATTTAGGATTTAGTTTAATTAAAAATATCAGAGTGGGAATATTTTTCTGTGTATGGCGTGGGGGTGTAAGGAGGAAGAGAGAAATATGAGTTGTTACAAGTGGACCAGAGAACTGGCCAAGTTGGAGAAGCAGGGTGCTAGGAACAGAAGTCTGCCAAACCAGGAGACATGATAGCAGCACCAGGAGCCACTTAAGTATCCTGAGTTATTTTATGAAAATCCTCCTCTTGGACCTACCAAGCCGTAAAGCATAAGACAAGCCAGAGAATCTTTTAGCTCCTGCTCAAGCTAAATGACTCTGGATTCATTTGGAAAAAGAAGACAAGATCATGCAGTGGATGAAGAGACACTGGCCAAGTATGTCCATTCTTTGTCAAAGGCAAACTGAGTTTAGGATCATTCAGAGAAGCATGTGAGATCTCAAATGGTATCATAAGTGAGAATAAGCACTATGGGATAGATATGAAGAGGCATCAGTTAAAGAAACTCCTGGAAGATTCTACCTCAGATAAATATGCTAGTAGATCCAGCTCATCAGATTGTGTGTTTAAAAAAAAACAAGAAGAGACAAAAAAATTAAGAGGAAGCCACCAATATTTTAAATTAAATGACAGCTAAGTCTGATTGAAAAGTAATTAGATTTTAACACAGTTGTTTACTCTAGAATCATAACTGAATGCCAGAGGTACAAAAGATAAGCAGTCACAAAATAGCCTTCTTTACTTGGCAAAGAGAAAATAATCAAGAAAAGTTTATAGTTAGCATTAACCCATTGGCATTTTCTCTCCTGTTGCCTGAAGAGCCATATTTAGCATGATGTTGAGTTGTTTTTATTGTACATGCCATACTGCAAGATTCATATTCTAACCTTCCCTGCTCTTTATGATGAATTTTGAAGAAAATCAGGTACAGAAAATGGGACTGACCTTCTAGGAGTTTCAAAATAGATTCTACCATCAAAACAGAGGGCCAGTTGGGTTAGTTAATGCAGTTGGTATATAGGATTGCTTAACAAGCCTAAATCTTCAGCAGTTGCAAGTGATGTCTGTCAGTTGTTAAATAATTAAACCAAGATATTTCATAAAAAATAAAATAATTTTTTCTTGGCACTGTTCTAAGTACCAAAGTTTCCAAAATGCAAACAAAATCATCTCAGATCTCAAGTTACGTTACCCTGGGAGACAGAAAAAGTTGTCACAGATAATAAATACAAGGAAACTTGAGAATCTGTCAATTAGCTACTACTACTCTGATGAGTCATTATTACATCAAAGTGATCCTGGATAAACAAATCTTTTGCAAAAGGATCATAAACACTGGCATGTGATTGCTTGCTGGAAGGTTATTCTTTATGATTCTGAGAATAACCTACTGAAGACAATCCAATTTAAGTACATAGAGCTACACCATTAGTAGACTGACCATTTGGTAATGAATTCTTCAATCTTGGCAATCCATGAAACAAAGGGGGAAAAAAAATCAAAATGGCCATCATTTCTGAGCAGCTCTTTTGTTTCTGTTAGTAATAGTGGCCAACCAGTGGAAAAGAGGATTAAGGCTGTTTTACAAAGCAATTTTAAGACTATGGACTCTAAATTAAAGGCAAGAAGACATGAGTTCAAATCTGGCCTCAGACATAAAGTTCCTCTGTAATTCTTCACTTGATTGTTATCTGCTTCTGTTTCCTGATCTCTAAATTAGGGATAATAATAGCACTTACCTCGAACCATTCCTGGGTAGATGACACAAGATAATATTTGTCAATGCTTAGCACAGTACCTGGTAAATGCTAGGTATTTAATAAATGCTTATTGACTAAGTAAAAAGCAATGATGACTGACTTCAATACCTATTTGTCAATCTTTATGAAAATGAGAAATTCTTCTATAAATGCATCATGAACATCCTCACTAAGGATTTTACTAGGGAACAGGTAGAATTTTACAAATAATATTACACAGTAGGCCATGCTCATCATAGTTCCCTATTATTTGCCCCAGTTCATTATTTGAAGTACCTAAAGCCACAACCACACATGCAGGCACAGCAAAATGTTGATTAATAAATGGTAAGCAAAGGCAACATACCCCATGAAAGCTTTGAAGAAATTGTGTAGAGTAATAGATTGAAAGACTTTTTTCTGGTAGATACTACAAAGAGAGTCCAGGGAACAGGGCTGAACTTCCGTGCTTGCATGAAAATGCTTATTCTGACCCTAGGCCTCTTATATAACTTTATCCTTTTCTCACACTCACATCTGGTTGTCATAAACCCTACTACATTTATTGAAATCATAGGCCTTTTAATCTAAAAATTGAAAAAAAATGTTTTAAACAAAAAAATGATGAGGAAAGAAAAAAAGTAGAACATTATAAAATGTTTTGTTGAGTAAAATCAAATATAATCAATGGTAAAGAGACAGGCCAATTAATATAGACTGTAGATTCTAACTTTTCCTCTTTGTAAATCACAGAATTTGTTCATTTATCAAGTACTTACCTATAATACTATATAAAAGTCTTTGAATTTTCCCTGGAAAAAAGGATATGGTAATATGGTAATTTCCTTTTTAAAAAAAAACTCTTAAATATGACAAATAGGTTTAATTAAAATCCAAAAAGGAAAATATTTGAGAATATTACAGGATTTACAGAATATTACAGGATTTTATGAGTACAAAATTATGATTATTATTATTATCATAAACATGTCAATAGCACTATCATTTTGCAGTGTGTGTGTGTGTGTGTGTGTATGCGCATGTCATAGAATCTTAAAGTTGTTAGGTCCTTTTGAAACCACCTAGTCATCTAGCCCAGTTCCAATCTGAGACATTTATTTTCTTTGCCAACATTCCCCAACAGTGCTTATTCAGCTATCATCTATATTTGGGATATGTCAGAGTATAGAACACATAAAACATACTCAAATTTATCAGAGGGTGCACATCCTTCTGTCTTCCAGATGCATGAAATTTCTCAAGTCTGAGGACAGTGTCTGGAAATTTTCAATATGAGACTTTCTGTTTTAAGGATAAGTTTACAATTCCAAAGAACTCAACCTTCTACTCAATATTTGCCTCCCAAACCTCACACAAATTCAAGGATGCAGAGGGAGAAATAAGTTCAAGTTAATACAAAATCCTAGAAATGTAGGACTAGAAGGAATTCCAAAGTATCTAGTTCAATCCATGCCTGTCTGAGATTCCTTTTTTTTTCAATATCAATGTCAAGTGGCCAGAGTTCCAAGTGTCCAAGACCTATAAAGAAAGAAGACTCTCTTTGATAGAGCATTTCACATGGGCGAGTTCTAATTGTTAGAAAGACTTTACTTTACGTTAAAAGCTTTGCCTCCAGTTTCAGCCAGTTATCCCTGTTTCTGTTTTCTGGAGAAAAGCAGAGTACTGTGTGCTCACTCCTTAAATCTTCCCAACTCAAAATCAAATATCCGAATTTCATTCAATTATTTTCACATAGGAAGAACAATTGAAGCAGCAGATGTTGATGCTTTGAGCTATACATTATTAAATAATATTAAGATCATAGTTAGATGTGAAATTATTTATGGTACCAGAATGAAAATGTATTAATCTTTCTTAAAGTATCTATTCCACAAAATATGTACTGCACTGAAATATTTTCACATCATTATTATCAAATGACTAACAAATTAAAAACTTCTCCATCCAGGACCTTTGTTATTAGTCAACCCAGGACGGACTCCTTGCTGAAATGACATTAGGATAATGATCATGTAAAGAGTAAATTATTTCCATTAATAGAAATATCTTTAGCTTACATCTTTGTTGAGGTAGAAAGGAAGGTAATTAGGGAGAGTGATGAAAGAGAGACTGATTGAAGAAAAATGATTCTTCTATCTGTGCTGAGATTTTAAGTAACTATTGTTCTACTTGATGAAGCAAAATGTTAACTGAAGATTCACTTGGTCTCTATTCCTATGTTCACTCTTATTGTGTAATTTTTTTCCCTATTGTTTGAGAATACTATAAAGGGTAATTACAAAATGGCTTATGTCAGAATGACCTTCAAAGGCATAGAGAAGCTACCTCAGTCTGGACCTCTCTTTTAAAGCAGAAATTCTTATAATTAGAATAATTTAATTATTAAAATTTTTCTTATAGGCTTTTGCATAAATGACACAATAAAACTTTAAAAATATTAAGACCCTTCTACGTCCAAGTTACTCTTCATAAAATGTAAACAGGGCATAATATTCCATATATAATCTGCCCAGGGCAGAGTATAGCAGGGTTGTCAATTCCCTATTCCTGGAGAAATTGAGGTAAGACAGAGAGAATGATCACAGGAAAAGTCTTCTGGAGGAAATGGGATCAAGGATATAAGTGGAGGGAGCAGCAAGGGGTCTCAGTGAATGGAGCATCAACCCTGTACTTGTGAGGAACTGAGTTCAAATTCAACCTCGGACACTTAACACTTACTAGCCTAGTGACCTCGAGCAAGTCACCTGACCCCAATTTCCCTGCCCTTCCCCCTCCAAAAGAAGGCAAAAATAAAAGAATATAAGGGGATGTTCTAACATGATTGTTTTCTTCCCTAGTAAAATATAAGAACATTGATGACAGGACTCTTTTTCGTTTTGTTTATGTATCTCTAGTCTACTGCCTTACAATAAGGACTTAATGCACTTTTATTAAATTAAATTCAATTGACATCATTATCTGATATCAGAGACATCAGGCAGGCCTCATCATCTATAGGGAATTTTTTTTCCATTTGTATTCTATACTGGGTTCCTTTAGGATTAAGCAGAATGTTTAATATTTAGAAGTAGGAACAATGGGGGTGGGTGAGAAGGGAAGAAGGTAGAGAATCTGGAAATCAAAATTTTCAAAACAAATGTTAAAAAAAGTATTTTACATGCAACTGGAAAATAATACATACAGGCACTAGGGTATAGAATTTCATCTTACCCTATTAGAAAATTAAGGGGATATGGGGGAGGATGTAAGAGAGATCAGATTGTAGGACGTGGTATTCAGTAGGCTCACTATCTTGGTGTGGGAGTAGGAGAAAGAAGGGGAGAAAAACTGTAAATCAAAATCTTGTGGAAATTAATATTGAAAACTAAAAATAATTTTAAAAATTTAAATTATTTTTTTTATTTATTAGTTTATATAATTTATTTCCACAAGATTTTGAGTTACAAATTTTCTCCCCATATTTCCCCTACCCACCACCCCAAAACAACAATCACACTTTATACCCCCTCTCCCACCCTGCTCTTTCCTATATCTTTACCCATCCCTCCTCGTACTTTCCTTTAGGGAAAATAGATCTCCCCACCCCACTGCCTGTATCTTATTTCCCAGTTGCATGTAAAATAATAATAATAATAATATATTTTTAAACATTTGATTTTACAACTTTGAATTCTAGATTCTTTCACCTACCCTTGCTGGGAAGATAAGCAATTCAATATAGGTTGTGCATGTGTAGTTTCACAAAACATTTTCATAGTAAATATATTGTGAAAAACTGACTACATTTCCCTCCACCCTATCTCACCTCAATTTGTTCTCTTCTCTAATTTGACCCTGTCCCTTTTCAAAAGTGTGTGCTTCTAACTTCCCTCCCTACCTAACCTGCCCGGCTCTCCCCTCCATCATCCCCCCATCTCGTTCCCTTCCCCCTACTTTTTGTAGGGCTAAATACCCATTGAGTGTGTATGTCATTGCCTCCCCAAAGCCAAATTCAATGAGAGTAAGATTGACCCATTCCCTTTTGCCTTACTGTTCTTGCCCTCCATTGTAATATTTATCCCTTGCCTCTTCTATATTGGATAATTAGCCCTATTCTCTCTCTCCCTGTATCCTCTCATACCTCTCAGTTTCACCTTTTAAAATATCATCCCTTTCTATTCAATTGATCCTGTGCACTTTTTCTGTGTATACCAGTACACATATATGCACATACTCACATACATATTCCTGTACATATATACTTTCCTATAAAGACATATGTGTAATATCTATATCTATATCAATATCAATATTGATATCGATATAGATATACACACACACATACATACATACATACACATTTATATTCCCTTCAACTATCCTCATACTGAGAAATGTTTCATAAGTTACAATTATGGTTTTTCCATGTAGGCATATAAATAGTTCAATTTTGATGAGTTCTTTATGATTTCTTTTCCCTGTTCACATTCTCATGCTTCTTGTATTTCAATGTCAAACTTTTTATTCAGCCCATTTTTTTTCATCAAGAATGCTTGAAAGTCCTCCACTTCATTGAATGATCATATTTTCCCCTGAACCATTATACTCAATTTTGCTGGGTAGGTGATTGTTGGTTTTAATCCTAGCTTCTTTGATCTTCAGAATATCATATTCCGGGCCCTTAGATCCCTTAGTGTAGAAGCTGCTAGATCTTGGGTTATCCTGGTTGTGTTTCCACAGTATTCAAATTGTTTCTTCTTGGCACCTTGTAATATTTTCTCCTTGATCTGGGAACTCTGCAACCTGACTATAACATTCCTAGGAGTTTTCTTTTTGGGATCTTTTTCAAGAAGTGATTGGTGAATTCTTTCCATTTCTATTCTGCCCTCTGGTTCTAAAATATCAGGGCAATTTTCCTTTAGACTTTCTTGAATGATAATTTCTACATTCTTTTTTTTAACCATAGCTTTCAAGGTAATCCAGTAATTTTAAAATGATCTCTCCTGGGTCTATTTTCCAGGTCAGTACTTTTTTCCAGTGAGATATTTCACATTGTCTTCTATTTTTTCATTTGTTTGCATTTGTTTATTAGTATCTTGATTTTTCATTAAGTCATTTGCTTCCATTTGCTCCAGTGTAATTCTGAAGGAATTGTTCTCTTCAGTGAGCTTTTGAAAATCTTTTTCCATCTGGCAAATTCAGTTTTTCAAGGCATTCTCCTCATTGGCTTTTTGGACCACTTTTGCCATTTGAGTTAATCTATTTTTAAGGTTTTATTTTCATCAGGTTGTTGACTCTCTTCATGATGTTCTTGCATCATTCTCATTTCTCTTCTCAATTTTTCCTCCGATTTACTTACTCAATATTCAAAATCCTTCTTGAGCCTGTAACAAATTCATATTTTTCTTGGAAGCTTTTGGTGCAAGAGTTCTGAATTCATTGTCTCCCTCCCATTCCATGCTTTGATCTTTTTTGCCCTCCAAAAAGGTATCTGAAGTCGGATTGCTGTGCTTGCTCTGCTTCCTTTGCTTGCTCATTTTGTTGCTCAATTACTTGACTTTTGAGCTCTTTGCCACTATAGAACTCTGCTTCCAGAGAGGAGAGTTTTGTCCCAAATCACTGGGGTTTTTGCAGCTGCTGGAGCTATTAAGAGACTGCTGTCTCTTCCACCCCCACAACCTCTGGCTCACTGTTCACACACCTCAGTACCACTATCCAAGACTGCAATCCAGATTCAGGAAGGTTAAAGAACAGCAATTACCCTCTGAATGACCACTTGGCCCCACTATGATCCACAAACCAGGAGCTTTGAGGCAGCCACATGTATATGGCTGCAGGGCCACCACATCTTTACCACTTCTAGCTCTGGGGCAGTGGCCAAAACTACTCTTCTGCCCCTCTCTTCAGTTCCAACACAGTTCTACACTGACCTCTTTGTTATTTTTGGGTTGATAATTCTGGAAACTGCTACTGCTGCTGATGATCCACACTCCCCAAGTCCACTGCAGCCTCTGGTTGGACTGCCCTGGGGCTAAAACCATGGGCTCATGTATTGCTGGTGGTGAACCCATAATGCTGTGGTGAACCCTTTCTGTCTACCTGCTGTGCTGCCTTCAGTGGGAGATTTGTTTCCCTCTGTCACTTTGTAGCTTCTGTAGCTCTAAAATTTGTTTAGAGTCATACTTTATAGGTATTTGAGGTGGTTATGGGGAGGAGTCATGGAGTTTTCCTGCTTTATGGAACCATCTTAATAACTAAGGATTAAAAAAAAGAAGTAGGAACAATGAATATAAGTTTCAGACATATTGGATTGTTTTAAGGACACAATCGCAACTACCAAGAACTGGTAATTAAAAAAAAAAAGAAAACTGGAATCAACTTCCTTAGAAGTTATTGAGTCTCCCAGCACTTGAAGTCTCTACCTAGTGATTGAATAATCATTTTTAGAGATATTTTGAATGGGATTGATATTCGTTCTAAGTTGGATATGGAGGTATCTGGATTCCTATAAAAATAAAATTCTGTGGTTCACTCATAGGGAAAGACTGCAAATATTTGTTTTTATTCTTATTTTTAATTTTTTACTTTTTCTTTTTGGAGGGGATAGGCCATGGCAATTGGGGTTAAATGACTTGCCCAAGGTCAGAGGGCTAGTAAATTTTAAGTGGCTGAGACCGGATTTGAACTCAGTTCCTTTTGACTGCAGGGCTGGTTTTCTGTTGAATGCACCACCAGAGTGACTGCAAATATTTGAAGGGTAGGTTGTTTATGCTGCCCGTATAGGTCATGTATATTCACATGGGCTTGTCTAGTAGTTGCTCAAAAGGAGGCATTAACTTACATCTTTGGAATTTCCTCTGCCCACTCATTTCAATGAAAGACCTTGATTTCTTTCAAAAGGGGAATGTGAGACTGACCTAGCCAATCTGCTGTCCTTAGAAATGGGGTATCAGGTTATAAATATATCTTTCTGCACCTCTAAGTATAGTTAGTTTAGGATAAATATTCTTAGGTTCAGGTCACTCTCTTGGTTGTTTTTATAGGGAAAGTATGTAGCTAAGACTTTTCTTCCCACCAAATGCCAGTTAGACAAACACCATGATTCTTAGTGAAAAGTAAATAAACACATTTATCCAAGGCAATATAAAACAGAAACAAGGAACATTATACAGATCAGAATATACCAGAAAATGTATGATATGAATTAGCTCTCCTACTGAGAGAAAATTTCCTCAACTAAGAATCTCCAACATCACACATGGGGGAATTTCCAAACTCTTAGTGTGTGAATTTAGGAATAGGGGCATGTCTGAGGTGCCAGCTAACCTAGATGTTTTCTTTCTACATTCTTTCTGTCCATTCAGGGATTTCTCCCTGAAGAGAGTTCAGAACCACATGTTTCCTCTCTCAGAATTCGAAGTTGGAAGACCAAGATCTCTTTTCTACCAAGTTCTCACCAACTCTATCCCTCACATAGGCACAGAGCATTGAGTAATCATTCTCTCTGCAAATCTTCAAAGTCTCATGCAAATGTCAGACTTGTGCTCCTGACTACAAAAGATAAATCACACTAACTCTTAATTGTATTTTTCTTTATTTGACTCATTCAAAAAAATATCTGGGTATGATATGACTTTGTATTCTAGTGTCAGTAACTATAAAAGCTAGACAGATAGTAGACAAGATCTATTTTCATTCAGCTTCATAAGTGATCATTATAATGTTAAGCATAAGACTAATGATACCAACTAGAGAATATTTTAACACCTCATAAAAATTACTCTATATTTGGTCTATTGATGTCATAATCTAATTACTTATAAACATCTTGCCTAGAACATTTCTCAAACTGTGTTTGATATAACACTGATATACTATGCCAAACAAATAAGATTTCTGTGAGACAAATTAAACAATGCAATTACATTTCTAGAATGTTATACACACGTACATATAAATATGTATGTAGTGAAAATATTTATTAAAAGTTTCAATATGAAAATAAGATTAAATTTCTCTACTTTAATAATAACTTCTCTTTCATTTCTGTATTATTAGATAATTTACCTATGCTCAGGTATACAAGAAAAATACCTTGGGGCCTTATTAATAAATTTCAAAAGGTGAGTGGTGTGTGTGTGTGTGTGTGTGTGTGTGTGTGTGTGTTACCTTTGGAAATATTGATCTAGAAAGAATACCCAGAAAAATTTTTTTTCAATATTTTGAGGAATTGATAGATGTAAATCAAGATACTAAACAAAGGACAAGTCTTCTTGAATGTAATGCATTTAATATTTCATTTAATGTTCATTTACTTAGTGATTACTACATATAAAACATTGTACAGAATCTTTTCTCTTAGTGTGGTGTAGTAGGAAGTGCATGGGATTTATAATTACAAGACCTAGGTTCAGATACTGCTTTCAACAACATACTAGCTGTATGATCCTAGGAAAATCAGTTAACTCTCTGGATTAATCCATATGTGAAATGAATGTGCTGGACCTAATGGCCTCTAAGGTCCTTTACACATCCAAATATGTGAAAATATCATTTTAAGTACTTGCAAATATTAAAGTGTTAAATAAATATAAGCTGCTGTTATTTATTACAAATATGAAATAGTATGTAACAAGTATAATGCTGAATAAAATAATAGTATAGAATTTTAAAGTCTATTATAAGATTAGAAGAAGGGAAACATTTCATTCGGGAAATCACGAGAAGTTTCATGGAGGCTAGCACCTTTAAACTGGTTTTTGAAGGGTTAGTAGAATTTCTACCAAGGTTTAGTTGCAGGAGGCAGAAAAGACTATGTACTCATGGAGAACATAAAGAATACAAATAAATCTGTCATCTCAAATATTATTAAAGTCTTTCTGGTAATAAAATCACAGTGCAACCATGCCTGCTTATCCTCAATGACTTAGTCATGCTCATTCAAAAGTTCGCCGTAGGGTATCCACCTAATGTGCTAGAGCTTCCTTGCTCTTTCCAAGAGAATACTGTCAGAGCACTCTGACTACCTGCATCTTCTGTTCTTGTCATGTGGCCAGCCCACTTCCTCTTAGTGTTTTATAATCCCTGTGTGATATCTTTATTCTTTTTTTTCTCAAGATTTCTTTGTTGGTTATATATTGCATCTTACACACACCTACCCTGCATTTCTCCATTGCTCTTCAAGTGATGCTTATCTTTATTTTGTAGAAGGTCATCTCAGTGATGTATAGCAACACTGGTAAAATGTTAGAATTGAAAACAGGAACATCAATGCTTTTCATGCTCAATTTTTGCTTCTTTTCGGGGGGCAATTGGGCTTAAGTGACTTGCCCAAAGTCACACGACTAGTAAGTGTGTCAAGTGTCTGAGGCTGGATTTGAACTCAGGTCCTCCTGACTCCAGGGCCGGTGCTCTATTCACTGCTCCACCTTGCCACCCCAATAGAATATGTTTTTCTTTTTTGCTGCTTTTTGGAGGGGAGGAAGAAGGCAAGGCAGTTGGGGTTAAGTGACTTGCCCAAGGACACACCATTAGTAAGTGTTAAGTGTCTGAGTCCAGATTTGAACTCAAGTCCTGACTCTAGAATTCACTGAGCAACTTAGCCACCCCTCTTTTCATGCTCTTGAATCATATAATCTGATCAAGAAGGGACCTCAGAGTTCATCTTGATAAATTTCTTCCTGAATACGAATCATCTTTAAAAAATATTCATCAGTTTTCATTAAGCTTCCAGTGGATCGTGTTTAGTGATTACAAACTACTTCTTCCCACAGAGATCTCTTCCACTTTTGCCTAACAATAATTGGTTAGGAACTTTTTGCTTGCATGGCTTATAGAGCAGCGGTTCTCAACCTGCGGGTTATGTTCAATTTGTAACAATGAAAATACATCCTGCATTTCAAATTTTTACATTACAATTCTTAACAGTAGCAAAATTACAGTTATGAAGTAGCAACAAAAATAATTTTATGGTTGGGGGTCACCACAACATGAGGAAGTGTATTAAAGGGTCACAGCATTAAGAAGGTTGAGAACCCCTGTTATAGAATTAAATCTGCATTACTTCATATCTATCTTTTATTTCTAGTTCTTCTGGAAATAATGACATAAAAATAAATCTCCCCCAAAAAAGAACAAAGGAATTTAGTCTTTTTTTTCCATTTGACACTCCAAATATCTATAGCTGTTAATAATTCACTTCTCCAAAGGAAACATTCCCAGTTCCTTCAAATTATCATCATATGACAACTTCTAAGTCCTGTCTTGGCATCCTGATCCTCCTCTTATTCATGAACCTCTCTTTTTTCAGTCCTTCATCAAATGAGATGAAGAGAACTGTACATGTCGTCTGACCAGATCTGAGTAGAAAATAAGAGACTTTTAACTCCTTCCTTTGCATATTATGCTTCCATTAATGTAACCTAACAGTATATTGATAGGCAGTTCTGCAAAGTGATTAGAGAATTGTTCTGGAAGTCAGGAGAATCTGGGTTCAAGTCTTGATTTACATACTGGCACTGGGCCCTTCCAAGGAGGTACTTAATCTCTCTATATATGAAATAACTCTCTAACATTATAAGATGTGAGAAAGTGCCAGTGTATATTAATCATCTGTTACTGTAGACACATTCCTATAGTGCAGTGGTTCTCAACCTTCTTAGTGCCGTGGCCCTTTAACAATAGTATGTGGGTATGTCTGCATGTGGGTGGACCCATCTGGAGACAGATAGAGGAGGTTCCTAAGACCATCAGAAATATGTGTTTTCTGATGGTCTTAGGCTACCACTGTGACTTCTGTGAAAGGGTCATTCAACCCCAAAGGAGTTCCGACCCACATGTTGAGAAGCGCTGCTCTAGTGTAATACAGTTTTGTTAAAGACTTTTATTTGTGTCCAGTCATACAACAATTTCTGAATCCATCCACTTATATTATCATTTAATACAAGTCTTTCCACTGTTTCCCCAAGCATAATGAACAGATTTTTCTAACACCTTGCTGAAAATAAAGCATGCAATTTCTAAGACATTTGTATGGGGATGTATGCCAGCTTAGTAACACTGTCAAAAAAGGAAATCAGGTTAGTTTAGCATAACTTGTTCTTTATGAACCCATTCTGTCTATAAATGATCAGAGCTTCACTTCCAAATTCCTCACAAGTCATCTCTTCAATAATAAATTCTAAAATTTTGCAGAAATCAAAGTCAAACTCACTGGCTCCTAGCTTGAAAAATCCACCTTTATCTTTCTATTGCAAATTGGAATCACTCCCTTGGTCATGATTTTTATTCTATCCCTTATTGGAAATTATTTTTAAAACTCTGAATATGTCTGTGAAGCAAGTGTTTTGTCTCAAATAGGGTAGATCGTAGTACAGAAGACACATCTACAAGAGGAAAGTAAGGAAGCAGCACAGAGAAAGGTTTAAGCATTTGTAAATTTTTTAATGAATCTGAATTAATCTCTGTGAAACAGATGATCCTCTTCTGGGGCTTTGGGGTGGTGGGGCTGGGGAGAAGAAGGTCTTAAAGGACAGTCTCCATAACAACAAGGTACTGGGAGGAAACTGAAAGAAGTGGGCTATTCCAGGCATGTAGCATATGGACCCTTAGAGTTGTGGAATCCAAGTTCCATTGCACGGCATTGATAATGAAAGAACATGAAATCTTCTTTATACCTGGGCAAAAATACAGGTGGTATGCCCTTACTGTTCTGTGTTTCATGACCATAGATATAGGCTAAAAAAAACAAACAAACAAACAAACAAATAAGCCACATCTTTTAGCACCTGGAAATTGTTTAACCAGGTCTGTCCCCTTGAACTGAAATGGGTCAGCTTTAAGTACCCAATTGCAGTTCCTTAATTGTCTTGAATTTCAGCTCCTTTTTAAACATTTTTATTTTCTACATTGAATTTTGAAATAATTTTCCTTTGTAGAGGAAAAAGAATTAAAAAAAACTTGGCAACCTGTTTGCTTTCTATCTTCCTTGATAATTCACCCATTTCTTTCTTTTAAAGTAATTATATAGAAATTATACTATAGAAAACATATTTCTGTCACAGGTTAAAGGAAAAGTGTTTTTAATTGTTGTTGCTATTGTCATTCATTGCTAGCTTTAATTCTTCCTGAATTTTAGCTCCCTGACGTTCTTACACTAATATCCCACAATATATGTGTGTACATGAATGTATAAGTGTATGTACATGTATGTATGTATGAATGCCGTTGCCTCAACATTCTGTATATCTTTTACCAATGGAAACTATTTTAATGCCTCTAGCTTTTTGACTATTTTATTTATTCTCTTCCTTGTCCTTCCAGAAGTTCAGAAATGGTTCACATGTTTTTTCCCATATCAGAGCATGGACTTCTTGACATCATGGAGCACGATGCATTCTTATTTGCATTCTTATCATTTACAACATTTTGAAAATAACAAGTATTTAGTAAATATCATCTTCATTTGTTCATTCACTTATTCATTCATTCACCTGTTTTACCTCTTATATTCTAGTATGTCCAGACTTACAGTGTATCTTTCACCCTGATCTATACATATGTTATAGAATTTCCTGGTAATATCTGAAGTACAGTATACTCAAAACCAAAGTTTACTCCCTAGATATCTAATGTCTGAATGCACTGTTTTTCATAGGTAGTACAACTCACCTAATCTCTCCTTTTTAAAGTCATTTTAACTTCTTTCTCCTCACCTTTCATACCCAATCAATTTATATCTTATCAGTTCTAATTACTTCATGGCTTATAATCATGTCCACTTTTCTTAATTTCCCAAGACCACAATTCTCATAGAAGCCTTAATTTCCACTCAACTAATCTGGCACAGTAATCTTCTTGTAGGTATTCTTCCCATCCATTTTTCTCTGAATCTTTCATATGGCTATAGAATATTTTCTTACATGCATATACATACCCATATATATATATGCACAATATGCATACATATATGTAAACTTAATATGCTCTTAACAAACTTCATGATCATAAACCTCTTTATCATGAATAATATTCTATTACATCTTGAATTAGTATTTTTTTTTGCTTTTTTTTTGGAGGGCACTTGGGGTTAAGTGACTTGCCCAAAGTCACATGGCTAGTTAGTGTGTCAAGTGTCTGAGGCCGGATTTAAACTCAGGTCCTCCTGACTCCAGGGCCGGTGCTCTACTCACTGTGCCACCTAGCCGCACCAGTATTGACTTCTAATATATGGTCTTTTACAATATGGGGGCACTTGTTTTTTCATTTATCTCATTTTCCACCCATTTACCTTCTTATGTTGATAGTTACTCTTAGACCTGACAAGTGTCAGTTCTAGTTACAAGTCTTAAGAGTATCTTTTAATATAAATGCAGACTCTAAATAGGAACTTTATAAATGAAAAACAAATCCTGTGTGGATTAGATTTACTTCCATTCCCTGTTTGTCTTAGATTCTACAGATTGTTGAAACCATATGTGTAAACTCAAAATAAAATTTGGTCTGAAGATAATCTGTTATGAGGAGGTTTTAGAGACAAAAACAGAGAATTATTGGTAAAAAAAAATATAAAAGCCTTAAGAAGTCCAAAATTCATGAAACTTCATGACTCCAACTATAAGTTTCAGGAAGTATAGATTGAAGAAGACCCAATCTTTCTGAGGACAAAGACAATTCAATGTGATTTTTATTATTGTTGCTGAATGGCAAAGGGATCTACCAGTGTCTATTGATTTATATCTCTAAGGTGCTCATCATCTACATCATAAGCATGACAAAAATAATTTGTACACTGGAGAGAGAAAGAATGATATAGAGCTTCATTCCTTTCTGTCACTGGAGAATTGGGGATGATTACTGAAAGCCTTCCACTGACCTTCTAAATATTCTTTAATCTTTCTCCCAAGCTAACAAATTTTTTTTCCCTTGATGGTATCTCTCCACAGTTAAGGCTTTTGTGAAATGTCAGTTAAGCAAATAATTGCTGAAGAGAATATCTGTGAAATATTAATTTACTGATCCTACCTCCCACATGGCCGTATATTCTCAAAGCATGTGTGTCTTCTAAAATTCTGTGACTTGTATTGAGTTGTTCAGGTTTGAAGTACAAGTTCTTCACTGTGGATGCTGATTCCCACATAGCCATTAGTTTTGGCTATGTGAAATAATAAAGTTAATGAAGCCCTATCTCATTCTTTTTTCTCTCCAACATAAGAAGATAAAACAATGCCTCTGGGCAAATATAGGGCCATGAAAACAAATAAGATTAGGAGCACCACAGTGTTCCTCTTGGGACAATCAGAAAAGACATGAAGAAAAATCCCAGGATTAAATTTCTTCTCTGTGAAGAATAACCCATTCAGGTGAGTGACCCCTTAAACATAAAGAGGCAAGCTGCTTAAGCAACATGCAGAAAGCCCTGGGTTTAACTGGGTTGGGAGATGGTCTCAACCCCAGCCAAAGGAACTTTTACCCCCAAGACAGTGAGAACAGTTGAGCATAGGACCTGGGGAAAATTCAGGAGCCTCTGATGACAAGGAACATCAGACCCAGCTGTACTGCAGAGAGCTGCAGGGGTGAGATGGAACCAGAACATGCTCTGATAGTGCAGAAACAGTGAAGCAGGACACAACTGACTGTGGGCAATTACAGGAGGCTACAGATCTTGGTTTGATTTCAAGGTCAAAAGGGAGAACTGAAGAGGCTCAGAGGTCAGAAGCATCATATTCCATAGCCCAGGATGAGAGGTGATTATAAAAACTTGCTTACTGCCAAAAATATGAACAGGCAAAGGAGAAAAAGCCAAAAATAGGGAGCTACTATAGGAATAGAGAGGGATGGGGTCCAACTTCAGAGGAAGATACCAAAACAAAGAAATCCTATTCTACCCAAAGAATAATGTCAAATGATCACTTGCCCCAAAATAATTCGTTAAAGAACTTAAAAAAGACTATAAAAACAAATGAGAGATTGAGGACAAAAAAATAAAAGGAAAAATAACAATATAAAAAAGCCCAAGAAGATTATGATAAGAAAATCAACCATGTAGAAAAGGTGATCCATATTCTTTCGCTTAAGCTTTTTTAATTTTTTTTGCTTTTCTTTGAAGGGCAATTGCGGTTAAGTGACTTGCCTAAGGTCACATGGCTAGTTTTTTTCTCTTAGTATCTGAGATTGGATTTGAACTCAGGTCCTCCTGATTCCAGGGCCAATGCTCCATTCACTGTGCCACCTAGCCGCCCTGGAGATCCATATTCTTTTTTTTTTATTTTAATTTATTTTCTTGGTTACATCATTCATTTCAACAAGGTTTTGAGTTACAGATTTTCTCCCCTTTTTGCCCCTACCCCCCCAGCCCAGAACATTGATCCCACTGTAAGGTCCCTCCCACAATCTGTTCCCTTTTATGCCCTCCTCCAACACCCCTCTAGCTTTCTAACAGGGCAGGGAGGGGCTCCCTGCCCCCGTCCCTGAATGTCTTATTTCCCAGTTGCATTTGATTGTATAGCTTTAAATACTAGATTCTTGCAATTCCTCCCCTGTCACCCACTTCCACT
>CM053594.1:190274093-190336596 GCA_028646575.1 Pseudocheirus occidentalis
ATTAGCTTCCACTTGCTCCACTCTAATTCTGAAGGAATTATTATCTTCAGAATGCTTTTGAGATTCTTTTTCCATCTGGGAAATTTGACTTTTTAAGGCATTCTTCTCCTCATTTGCTTTCTGGGCCTCTTTTGCCATTTGGGTTAATTTATTTTTTAACATGTTATTTTCTTCAGTCAGGTTGTTGATTCTCTTTTCATGATTTTCTTGCATCATTCTCATTTCTCTTCCCAATTTTTCCTCCACTTCTTTTATTTGGTTTTCAAAGTCCTTTTTCAGATTATCTATAGCTTCTAGGAATACTTCAAGTGTCTTGGAAGCATTTGGTGTGGGAGTTCTTACTGTGTTGTCTTCCTCCTGTTCCATGCCTTGATCCTTTTTGTCCACAAAAAAAGGATTCTAGAGTTTTATTGCTGTTCTTATTTTGCTTTCTTTTCCTCACGTTGGCCAATAAATTAATTGGTTGGGTTTTTTTAGCTTTGTGAAACTCTGCTTCCGGCGGGAAAGCTCTATTTCAAGTGGCTCGGGTTTCCCAGCTGCCAGAGCTATTAAGGGGGTGTGGCAGCCCCCTCCCCCAGTTTGGCTTGCTGAAAGCACTCCCCAGGATCACCACCCAAGACCATGATCCAGATCCAGGCCGCTCAATGCAAGAGCACTTGGCCCTGATCAATTGACTCAGCAACCCTGCTGAATCTGCAGGCCATGGCCTCAGAAGCAGTTCCTGCCCTTCCCCCCACTGCTTCCTTGCCCTGGGGGTAGACTGGCCAAACTGCTTTTCCTCCTCCAAATTTAGCTTGAAAGCTTCACTCCCTTTCAATGACCTGTAATCCTGGCTTAGTAGATGTGAAGATTGCTCTAGGTGCTTTAGATCTTCTCTGAACTAGACTCACTCTGTGGCTTGGGGGTCTTGGCTCCTCCCACCCGCCCTGGAGCCTGGCCACATGGCGGTTTCAGGTTTTGCTGGTCTCGGCTCCTGGCCTGTAGGCCTGTGCTTTGGGCCCCTCCTGCAGAGCTGCCTTTCTCTAATCCCTATTTTTCACACCTTGGTAGATGTGGAGTTGCTAGAGGATGTAGATCTTCTCTCTTGTAGACTGGCTGTGGGGCAGCTTCATTCAGCTCCTCCTGATTGCTCTGGGGCCTGGCTGCATTTTGATATCAGACTGGACTGACCTCTGCTTGGGTCCTGCTGGGATGATCGCCTGCTGCCCAGTTGCCTTTCGCGAGAGATGTGTTTTCTGTATTTTTATGAGTTTCAGAGTCCTAGAATTTGTCCAGAGTCATATTTTATGGGTGTGTTAGGTGGCTGTGTGGGAGCCGCAGCACCTTGCTGCTTCTATGCCACCATCTTGGCTCTGTCCCCAGAAGTTTACAATATCATTCTTTATGTCTAAATCATGTACACCTTTCAACCTAATTTGACACATGAAATGAAATATTGACCTCTCTCTACTTTTTGTTAGGATGTTTTACAGATTTTCCACAAGTTTTGGCTAATAGTGAGTTCTTGCTCCAAAAGCTTAGGTCTTATGATTCATCACACATGATTACTAAGGCCATTTACTTCTGTATATTGTGTACTTAATATATTCTATGCAACAATCACTATTTCTCATCCAGCACCAGATTTTTTTTTTATTATTTTTTTGGGGGGGGGCAATCTGGGTTAAATGACTTGTCCTGGGTCACACAACTAGTAAGTGTCTGAGACCAGATTGGAACTAAAGTTCTTCTCTTTCCAGGATTAGTGCTCTATCCACTGTACCACCTAGCCTGATCACAGATTTTTTATTTTTTGATTACCACTCTTTTTGCAAATCTGCTACTGCTAGGATAATTTCTTTGCTCTCTTTCATTGATTAGTTTGGTATTCTCAACTGTTTGTTCTTCCAGATGAATTTTGTAATTATTTTTTCTCATTCTATAAAATAAATCTTTGGCAGTTTCATTGGTATAGCACTGAATAATTCATTTCAATGAAATTGTCACTTTGTTATATTGAGGCAGCCTACCCATAAACAATGGATATCTCTTTAGTTATTTAGGTCTGCCTTTATTTGTGTGAAAACTGTCTTCTCTGTTTCTTCACAGATAAACTTCCAAGTTTTGTTTTGTTTTTTACTAAATGCAGCTATGTTACATGGAAATTATCTATGTCTTATCACTCAATTTTATTGGTAATATGTAGAACTGATAATGATTTATTAGGATTTATTTTGTATCCTGCAAATGTATTAATATTTGTTAATTATTTCTAGTAGTTTTTTAGTTAATTCTCTATGGTTCTTAAAATACACCATCATATGTGCCACGGGTCCCTCAATAATAGCTAAAAGAGTAATTATCTTATACAAATAACGTGCAAGGGGAAGAACCACTACAGAGGAATTAGACAGAAGAGGTGGAGCTGTTAGATCTGGAAACCTGCTTTCATCAGGGATGGGTTTAGAAGAGTATTGATGAAAGAGAGACAGTATTGATGCATTGTGGTCTATGTACAGTTATTCAAATTTTTTCTTATCTTAATATACCTATAGTGTTATACCTAGCTCTTCTAGGATAGTATTGAATATTCATTGTGATAATAGGCATTTTGGCTTCACCCTTTATCTTATTGAGAAGGTTTCTAATTTATCCCCAGTATAGATAATGTTTGTACTTAGTTTTACATAATTGTGACTTATCACATTAGGGAATTCTCTATTTATTCTTATGGGGTTTTTTTGGTGATTTTAATAGGAATGAGTGTTATAGTTTGTCAAAAGAGTTCTCTGCATTTATTGGTATTATCTTATAAATTTTGCTATTTCTTTTGTTGAAATGGTCAATTATATTGATGGGTTGCTTACTGTTGAATGATCTCTGATTTCCTCATATAAATTTCACCTGTTCTAAATCTCATATGGTTGTATTGTACAATTTTTATGATATGTGACTGTAATATACTTGTTAGTATTGTATTTAAGGTTTTTGTATCAATGTTTATTAGAGAAATTGGCCTATTGTCTTCTCTCTCTGTTTTCATTTTCCCTGGCTTTGTTATCAAAATTATAGTTGTGTCATAGAAGGAATTTGGTAGAACTCTTTCTTATCTTAATCATATCTCTCCTCCCAATCCCCTTAGAGTTTTATTTCTTTCAAAATTTAGAAGATTTTTTACTCTTCTAAATATACATGTATTTTCCTTTTTTAAACCCATCCCTGATGAAAGCATGTTTCCAGATATAACAGCTCCACCTCTTCTAATTCCTCTGTAGTGGTTCTTCCCCTTGCACCTCATTTGTATAAGATAATTACTCTTTTAGCTATTATTGAATACTTTTAATTTTAAAGTCATAGCATACTCAGGTCTACTCCAATTTTTCTTATGAGCTACCTAATTACTAGTAACAATCTTAGACATAGGCTTTACATTTTCATACATAAAAGGTAAACATTCTATCTTTAATTAATCCCTTGTAATTGGTCACTGGTATGCAATTTATATTTCTCTTGGCTCTTACATGTCAAATCTGTTGAGTACAGGATTGTAGTTTGGGGTTTTTGTTGTTGTTGTTGTTGCTTTTTACAGAGATCTAAAAGTCCAACAGTTGAACAAATGTCTATTTTTTCATTCAGAATTATACTGAGCTTTGTTGTGTATGATATTTTCAACCAAAGGCCCATTTATTTTGTTCTTTGATACACAGAATTCAAAGACTTTCAATCCTTTAGGTGCCAACCCTAGGTGTATTGTGACTCTAATTGTGGTATTTTCAAATGTAAATTGTCTTATTTCTTGTTGCTTATAATATTTTATCCTTGATTTGATGGTTTTGGATTTTAATAATAAAATTCCTGTGAGTTGTGCTTATAGGATCTCTTTTGGGTGGCAGTCAGTGGATTTTTTTAATATTTCTACTTTCTCCTCTTGTTCTAATGCTTCAGGACAATTTTCTTTAATTATTTTTTGTATTAGTGTGTCAAGATTCTTTTTCTGATCAGAACTTTAATGTTAGAAGCAGGAAAATTCCATGAGCTCCCCCCCAACACCACAAGTACCTACAAAATATGACTAAATGAATTTCAGAGCTATAGAACCCACAAGTAACAAAGAAAAACTAATCACCTTCTGAAGGTAGCCAGGCAGGGCTACAGGAAATGTAAACCACAGCATGCTGAGAGCCAAGCCCAGCCCCTCAAAAGCCATGGTTTTTGCCCCAACCAGCAGATATTGGAGAGGACTTCTAGAGGGTGGATCACCAGCAGCAGTGGTGGTTTCCAGAATTATAAACCCATAAGGGTCAAAGACAAAGTAAAATATCAGGGTGGAACTCTGTTGGAACTGGGGAGGATGAGCAGCCATTCAGGCCCCTGCCCCTGGGATGAGAAGAGGTGGAGGTAAAGTGGCCATGCAGCTGCTTGAGAGCTCCTGGCCTGCAAATTGTAGAGGGACCAAGTTATCGTTGAAAGTGTAATCACGTTTGCTTTACCCTGCTTGGATATGAATTGCTGTCTTGGGAGGAAGTCATAGGTCTTTTGGGGGTACAAAAGGGATCAAGCATGGAATGGGAGGAAGAAAATACAGTCAGAACTCCTGCCCCAAAAGCATCCAAGAACAAAAATGAATTGGTTATAGGACATGGAGGAGCTCAAGAAGAATTTTGAAAATTGAGTAAGAGAACTGGATGAAAAATTGGAAAAAAATTAAGAATGATGCAAGAAAATCAGGAAAGAGAGTTAACAATCTGACTGAAGAAAATAACACCTTAAAAATAGATTAACTCAAAAGGTAAAAGAGGCTCAAAAAGCCAAAGAGGAGAAGAATATCTTAAAAATGCCAAATTTGCAAGATGGAAAAAGAATTTCAAAAGCTCACTGATGAGAATAATTCCTTCAGAATTACATTGGAGCAAATGGAAGTAAATTACTTTCTAAGAAATCAAGATACTATAAAACAGATCTGAACAAATGAAAAAATTAGAAGGCAATGTGAAATACATCACTAAAAAAGCCACTGACCTGGAAAATAGATCTATGAGAGATAAATTAAAATTATTGAACTACCTGAAAGCCATAATAAAAAAAAGACCAATGTAGAAATCATCCTTCAAAAAATTCTCAAGGAAAATTGCCCTGATATTTTAGAACCAGTGGGCAAATCAGAAGTTAAAAGAATTCACCACTCACCTCTTGAAAAAGTTGCCAAAAATAAAACTCCTAAGAATATTGTAGCCAGCTTCCCAGATCCCAGAGTTCCCAGATCAAGGAGAAAATATTACAAGCAGCCAAGAAGAAACAATTTGAATATTGTGGAAATACAATCAGAATAACACAAGATCTAGCAGCTTCTACATTAAGAGATAAAAGGGCACAAAATATAATATTCTAGAGGTCCAAGGAGCTAAAATTAAAACGAAGAATCACCTACCCAGTAAAACTGAGTATAATGCTTCAGGGGAAAATATGGTCATTCAATGAGGTGGAGGATTTCCAAGAATTCTTGATGAAAAAAATGTGAGATGAACAGAAAATTTGACACTGAAACACAAGAAGCAAGAGAAGCATGAGAAGGTAAACAGGGGAAAGAATCATAAGTACTTCATCAGTGTTGAACTATTTATATTCCTACATGGAAAAATGACAGTTGTAACTTATAAACTTTTCTCAGTATGAGGAGAGTTGAAGCAATTATAAATATGTGTGTATATATGTATGTATATGTGTATATATATATATATGTGTGTGTGTGTGTGTGTGTACATACACATATGCCTACATAGAAGGGTATATGTACATATAAATACATATGTGCATGTGTATTTATATGTATACAGGTATACAATTGATTAGGAAGGGATCATATTTTAAAAATAAAATAAAGAGGTGAGTGAGGAATATAATTAGAGGAACTAGGGAGAGAGAGAACAGGGTAAATTATCTTATATGAAAGGGGCAAGGGAGAACTTTTACAATGGAGGGGAAGAACAGGAAGGCAAAGGGGAATGGGCCAACTGTACTCTCATTGAATTGGCTTTAAGAGGGAATAACATACAAACAAAATTGGGTATCTTACCTTACAGGAAAGTAAGGGGGAAAGGGAAAAGAGGGCAGATGATGGAAGAGAGGGAAGATTGGAGAAGAGGGTAGTTAGAATAACACACTTTTGAAAAGTGGCAGGGTCAAAGTAGAAAATAGAAAAATGGGGTGGGGCAGGATAGGATAGAGGGAAATATAATCAATCTTTCACAATATATCCAGTATAGAAATGTTTTGCATAACTACATATGTACAACTTATATTGAATTGTTTATCTTCCCAGTGAGGCTGGGTGATGAGCGAAGAAGGGAAAGAATCTGGAAAGCAAAGTTATAAAATCAAGTGTTTAAAAATATTATTATTATTATTATTATTACCATTATAATAATATCATTTTACATGCAACTGGGAAATATGATATACAGGCACTGGGGTATGGAGATTGATCTTGCCCTACCAGAAAGTCAGAGGTGGAATGGGGGAGGATATAGCAAGGAGTAGATTGGGGGAAGTGGTATTCAGTGCATTCACTGTTTTGGCATGGTAGATAGGGGAAATATGGGAAGAAAATGTGTAACTTAAAATCTTGGGGACATCAATGTTGTAAACTAAGAATAAACATAAATTTTAAAATAAAATAAAATAAAGCATAAAAAAGAACTTTCTGGAACCTATCCAGCAAGATTGAGCATAATCTACCAGGCAAGGAGATGGACATAACAGTGACATAACAGAATTCCAGATCTCCCTAATGGAAAAGCCAGAGCTCAATGAAAAATTCAACTTCCAATTACAAGACCTAGGAGACACATAGAAAAGTAAATAAGGAAAACACACACACACACACACACACACACACACACAACTTGTTATTTAACAAGAGCAAACTGTTTTCATCCCTATATGGGAAGCTGATACCTGTTAATATCCTGAACCCTATACCTACAGCAACATCTAAAAGGGATATAGATAAATAGAGGGTGTGGGTATAAATTATTCAAAATGATTATAAAAATCCTTAAATGGAAGAAGAGGAAAGAATGAGGCAGAAAAGGGTAAATTATGGTACACAAAAGGCATAAAAACAATATAGTAGAGGGGAAGAAGGGAGGGAGTTGACCATTGTATGAACTTTTCCCTCACTGGTTCTGGTGCAAGGAAGGAATAACACAACCAGTTAAATAAAGGACTCTATTGAGAAGAGACATAAAACTTATTATAAAAGGGAAAGAGGGGAGGGAAAGGAGCACTGCATAAGATCTATTCTACTCAACCTTGGTTCAAGGAAGAAATAACATACAACATTGAGCATAAAAATCAATCATATCCTACAGTCAGTAGGAAGAGAGAAGAGCCAAGAAGGGAGTGAAGAAGTATTAAGGGAGAAAGGTAGGGAAAAAGGAGGGGGCAGATAAGAAGGGAATACTGAGGGAGGCAGCAGTCAAAAGAAAAACTCTTAAGGGGAAGCGAGAATGGGAAAAACAAAAGCATAAACAGGGGAGGGAAAAGGATGGAGGGAAAGATACAGATAGTAAGCATAAGTGTGAATGTGAATGGGATGAACTCTCCCATAAAACAGAGGTGGATAGCAGAACGGATTAAAAAACATAAACCTGCAAAATGCTATTTACAAGAACACATCTGAAACAGGGGGATAAACATAGGGTAAAGGTAAAAGCCTGGAGCAAAATATATCATGCCTCAGCTAAAGTAAAAAAAAAAAACAGTGGTAGCAATCCTTATCTCAGACAAAGCAAAAGCAAAAATATATCTAATTAAGAGATAAGGGAGGAAGCTATACCCTGCTAAAAGGCACCATCAAAAATGAGGCAACATCTTTACTAAACATTTATGCACAAAATGGTACAGCATCTACATTCCTAAAGGAGAAATTAAGGATGCTAGAGGAAAAATAGATACCAAAATTACACTAGTGGGGGACTTCCATCTCCCCCTCTCTAAGACTGATAAATCTAAACTCAAACAAGAAAGAAGTTAAGGAGGTAAATAGAATCTTAGAGAAGATTGATATGTTAGACCTCTGGAGAAAATTGAATGGGGATAAAAAGGAATAAACCTTCTTCTCAGCAGTACCTGGCACATACACAAAAATTGACCATGTACTAGGACATAAAAACTTCAAAATTCAATGCAAAAAGGCAGAAATATTAAATACATCCTCCTCAGATCATGATGCAATGAAATTATATATAATAAAGGGCCATGTAAGTATAGACCAAAAACTAATTGGAAACTAAATAACTTAATCCTAAAGAATGAGTGGGTCAAACAAGAAATTACAGAAATAATCAGCAACTTAATTCAAGAGAATGTCAATAATGAGACAACATTCCAAAACTTGTGGAATGCAGCAAAGGCAGTTCTTAGGGAAAGTTTTATATCCCTGAATGCATACGTGAATAAATTAGAGGAAAATGGAGATAAATGAATTGGGAATGCAATTGAAAAGCCTGGAAAAAGAACAAATTGAAATGCTTCAATTAAATACCAAACTAGAAATACTGAGAACCAAAGGAGAGATTAATGAAACTGAATTCAAGAAAGCTATTGGATTAATAAGTAAAACTAAGAGTTGGTATTATGAAAAAGCCAATAAAATGATAAACCTTTAGCCAATATGATAAAAAAAAGAAAAAAGAAAACTAAATTATGAATATCAAAAATGAAAAGGGTGAATCTGCCTTCAATGAAGAGGAAACTAAAACAGTAATTAGTAATTATTTTGTCCAATAACATGCACATAAATTTGACAATCTTAGTGAAATGGACGAATATTTACAAAAATACAAGATGCCTAGAGTAACTGAAGAGGAAGTAAACTACTTAAATAACCCCATCTCAGAAAAAGAATTTGAACAAGCCATCAATGAACTCCCTAGGAAAAAATTTCCAGGGCCAGATGGCTTTACTAGCTAATTCTACCAAACATTTAAAGAACAGTTGACTCCAATACGTTACAAACTATTCAGGAAAATTGGAGAAGAAGGAGTTCTATCAAATTCATTTTATGAGACAAATATGGTACTAATACCTAAAGTGGGAAGAGACAAAACAGAGAAACAAAATTTCAGACCAAATTCTCTTATGAATATAGATGTAAAAATTCTAAATAAAATACTAGCAAAAAGACTACACCAAATCGTCACAAGAATAATACAGTTTGATCAAGTAGGATTTATTCCAGGAATGCAAGGGTGGTTCAATATCAGGAAAACAATCAGTATGATCGATTACATCAATGGCTTGCTGCTATTTGTAAAAGTGAACCCTTGCCTGGAGGTGTTTACTCTTAATAGAAAAGAAATCTCATGCTGGAATTTTTTTCAGGACTTTTCCAAGTGTCTGGAGAGGACAGCTGTTCTGCCCCTAATCTTTATTTTTTTTCAAGGTTCTATGTTCATCCAAGGAAATTATTTTATCTCTTTTGTGGAGGAAAATCTTCGGAACTTAAAATTACAATAAAACTTTCCTTTGATTTTAAGATGTTCATTTGTGTGTGTGTGTGTTTGTGTGTGTGTGTGTGTGTGTGAGGGGTTAATTGGGAGTTTTTAATTTGTTATTTTTAAAGTTTTTTTTAATTATATAATTGCATTTCCAATTAATTGATCTGCTCTTTCTTTTACTGATGTACACATTTAAAGATAAAAGTTTTCCCTTAGGAACTATTTCACCTGCATCCTAAAAAATTTCGTCTTTAATGAAATTATTGTTTCCATGATTTTTTTCTTTAACCCATTCATTCTTCAAGATTAGAATATTTAGTTTCAAGTTAATTTTTAACATATGCTTCCAAGGTACTTTAGTAAATGTAATTTTATTACATTCCTGTATAAAAAGGGGGATATAGTAAATATTTCTGCTTTTCTGCATTTGGCTGTGAGATTTTTATGCCTTCATACATACTGAGAAAAAGATATGATTCTTTTATTCCCATTTAATTTTCTCCAGAGGTCTATCATATCTCACTTTTCAAAAATTCCAGTCACTTCTTTAACTTCTTTATTTTTTTAATGGTTCAATTTATCTAGATGTGAGAGGGGAAAGTTGAGCTCTCCTAGTAGTAAATTTTTACTGTCAATTTACTCTAATAACTAATTTAACATTTCCTTTAAGAATCTGGATACTCTTCCATTTGGTGCATATATGCTCAGTATTGTTATTACTTCTTTGCCTATAGTATCTTTTAGCAAGACATAGTTTACCTAATTATCTCTTTCAAGTAAATCTATTCTTTGCTTTTGATTTGTCTGATACCATTATTGCTACCTCTGCCTGTTCTATCTCAGATGATGCATAACGGATTCTGCTCCAGTTCCTCATTTAAACTCTTTGTGTTGTTTTCTAAGGTTTTTTCTTCCTTTTTTCTTGTTTTGTAAAAACATATTGTTGGATTCTGGTTTCTAATTCATTCTTTAAGTCACTTTTGTTTTATGGGTGAATTTATCCCTTTCACTTTCACAGGTATGATTCCTAATTGTGTATTTCCTCCTATCCTATCTTCTTCTGTTCTCATTCTCTGTCTCTGTCTCTCTTTGTCTCTCTCTGTCTCTGTCTCTGTATCTCTGTCTCTGTGTCTCTCTCTGTCTCTCTCTGTCTTTGTCTCTCTCTGTCTCTGTTTTTGTCTCTCTCTGTCTCTCTCTGTCTCTGTCTCAATCTTTCTCTCTCTCTCTCTCTCTCTCTCTCTCTCTCTCTCTCTCTCTCTCTCTCTCTCTCAAACGATCCTCCTCTACCTCCTCCTTCTGACCAGTGCTTTCCTTAATCTACTCTCCTTATCACCCCTAATTTTTTCTTAGCCCCTTTTCCTTCCATTTAACTATTTTGTAAGACAAATTTTATACCAACTGTGTATTTTACACCAACTAACACATATTGTACAGATGAGGGTGAATTTCAAATATTGCCCAATCCTTTGATATCCCCATCACTGTAAAAATAATTTCTAGTGCGCCCCTTTGATGCGAGAAAATTTTCCATACTCTTCATCTCCTTTCCCTCTTCTCCCAGTACATCCTTCTTCATAATTCTTCCATTTTTTTCTTCTGAGATAATTTAAACCAAACCCATCACCTCTTTTCAGTTAGACTCTGTTTAACGGCACCATCAATAATAAAGTTCTTGAGGGTTAGATGTATCATCTCCTCATTGGGGAATATAAACATTAACCTAAATAAGTTGTTCATGATTTCTCCCTCAATTTACCTTTTTTTATGCCTCTCTTGAATAATGTGCTTCAATGTCATATTTCCTACTCAGCTCTGGTTTTTCATCAGGAATGTTAGAAAATTATGAAATTCATTAAATATCCATTTTTTTCCATTGAGAGAGTATATGCAGTTTTGCCAGGTTTATTATTATTGGCTGTAATCATCAATGTGTTAGCTTTCAAAATATTATATTCTAAGAACTCTGTTTCTTTATTGTGGTAGCTTTAATCCTGGCTGTGGCTACATGGTATTTGAATTTTTTCTTGCTGTTACCCATATTTTCTTCCTGACTTCAGAGCTCTATTATTTGGCTATAATATTTCTGTGATTTTGCATTTCTGCATCTCTTTCAGGAAGCAATAAATCTGAATTTTTATTTTACTATCCACTTTTGTGGAATTGTGGCACTTTTCTTTAAATACAACATCTACATGCTTTCTTTTTATCATGGCTTTCAGGAAGACTAATAATTCTTAAATTATCTCTCCTCGGTGTATTTTCCAGATCAGTGTTTTGTTTTGTTTTGTCTTGTCTTGTTTTCCCTGATATTTTGGGTTTTTAAATCAAATTCTTTATTTTTACTTCATTTTATTGTTTCTTGAGTCTTCATGGAGTCACTAATTTCATTCATTCATTAATGAATTATAACTTTTAGTGAAGTCTGTAGCCCTTTTTTCCTTTTAACCAATTGTGCTTTTTAAAGTACTATTTTTTCAATATTTTTGTGTCTCTTTAACCAAGCTGTAAATTCTCTTTTTATATTTTTTATTAAATTGTATTTATTTTCCCATTGTTTTTTCTTTATAACTCCTAACTGATTTTTAAAATCACATTTTGGTTTTTTTTATTTCTTTAACTTTTCTAGGAATATTTTTTGGACTTTTTATCTAAACTGATTTTTTATGCTTTTCTTTTAGATGTTTTTGTATTGTTATGAGTTTATGAGTGTCTGTCTTATGCTTTCCTGTCAGCATAATAAGATTTTATTGTTGTTATTTGCTCATTTTTCCAGTATAATTCTTGACTTCAAACTTTATGTTAGAGGTGAGTTCTGTCACATGTAGGGGTTAGTAGTGGGGTATATTAGACATAGCAAGCCACTTCATGGTACACAATTTACCAAGTCTCAGTGAGGTTAAATCTGAAGCATAATATTAGGACACCTAGTTATTCTTTTTTGTTGCCTATATTTTGGGCAACTGTGTATGGATATCTAAGGAGATATGTTAATATTTACTCCTTTTCAGGTTTAATCTCATATGGATGTTTGGTTATTTCAGCTGTAATTTTATAGCAACTGTGTATTTTATACCAACTAACATATATTGTATAGATGAGGGTGAATTTCAAATATTGCCCAATCCTTTGATATCCCCATCACTGTAAAAATAATTTCTAGTTCACCTAGAATAATTACTTTTCCTTTGAGGAAATTCCTCTTGGGACCTAAGTTTAAGGATATATACAGGATATTTACTCTCTTCAATTCTATTTTCTCTTTTGACCCTGTCTCTTTACAAAAGTGTTTGCTTCTAACTACCCCTTTCCCTGAATTGCCCTCTCTTCTATCCTTCCCCCAAGCCCCTGCCTCTTATCCCCTTGTCCCTTATTTTCCTGTAGGATAATATATTCAATTGAGTGTGCATGTTATTCCCTACTTAAGACAAATCTGATGAGAGTAACATTCAACTTATTCCCTCTCCCGCCTTCCCTTCTTCCCCTCCACTGTAAAACATTTTCTTGCCTCTTTTATTTGAGATAATTTACCCTATTCTGTCTCTCCCTTTCTCTTTCTTCCAATATAATCCCAGATATCATATTCCAAGTCCTCTGATCCCTTAATGTAGAAGCTTCTAGATTTTGTGTTATCTTGATTGTATTTCAACAATTGTTTCTTTGTTTCATTTTGGAAATTGTTTCTTTCTGGCTGCTTGTAATATCTTCTCATTAACCTAGGGACTCTACAATATTCCTAGGAGTCTTCCTTTTTGCATATCTTTCAAGAGGCAATCAGTGGATTCTTTCCATTACTATTTTACTTTCTAGTTCTAGAATATCAGGGCAGTTTTCCTTTATATTTTTTTAATATGATGTGTAGGCTCTTTTCTTGATCATGGGTTTCAGGTAGTGCAATAATTTTTAAATTATCTCTCCTGGATCTATTTTCCAGGTCAGTGGTTTTCCAATAAGATATTTCACATTATCTTTTAATTTTTTTTCAGTCATTCAGTTCTATTTTATAATTTCTTGATTTCTCATTAAGTCATTAGCTTCCACTTGCTCCGTTCTAATTTTGAGGGAATTATTTTCTTCAGTGAGCTTTTGGATCTCCTTTTCCACTTGGTCAATTATGCTTTTTAAGGCATTCTCCTCTTTCGTTTTTTGGAAGTCTTTTGCCATTGGAGTTAGTCTATTTTTTAAGGTGTTATTATCTTTGGTATTTTGGGGTCTCCTTTAGAAATCTGTTGAGTCACTTTTCATTATTTTCTTGCATCACTCCTATTTCTCTTCCTGATTTTTCCTCTTCTTCTCTTACTTGATTTTCAAAATCCTTTTTGAGCTCTTCCATGGACTGCCACCAATTCATATTTTTGTTGGATTCTTTTTATGTAGGAGCTTTGATTTTGTTGCCTTCTTCTGGTTGTATGTTTTAATCCTCTTTATGACCAAAGTAAGTTTCTATAGTTTGAGTTTTTTACACTGTTTGATTATCTTCCTAGCCAAATACTTGACTTTCTAGTTCTTTTTGAGAGTAGGATTCTGCTTCCAGTGGGTGTGGAGGTGGGGGTGGATGTACTGTCCTGGACTTCAGAGTTTTTGTATCAGCTACTCCATCCCCCACCATCTGTGAGTACAGAGCTCTGAAAGCAGCAGCAGCAGCTGCTGCTGCCACTGTCCCTGCCACCAAAACTTCCACTGGCCCCATGCTGGGGCTGGACCCCAGTCAGAGAGTACTTCTCTTTCACTCAGGTATCAAAGAGTTTGCCTTTTGACCTTCTATGCTCTCTTTCACATTTGAGGCTTGAGAAGTCTGGAAACTGCCACAACTCTGAAGGGTTTATTGCACTGAGTCCTGTTTCAGACCTGTCTCTTCCTACACGTCCCATGCCAAACTGTGCTCTACTCCAAGCCTGGTGTAATATACCCTTCCTATCTACATTACCTTCCAAGTTGTCAAGCTGGAGTTTTGCTTCATTTTGTCATTTTGCTAGTGAATTTGTTTAAAGTCATTTTTACAGGTATCTGGAAGAGTTTGGGAGAGATTTCAAGCAAGTACCTACTCTTCCTCCACCATCTTTGCTCTGCTCCAAAGTGTAATAACCAGGAAACTTTTGATTTAGAATATAATTGAAGGTATAATGCAGAAATCCAAACCATATTTTTTGTAGTACTTAATGCTATTTTTAATGTTTTCATGAATAATATTTAATCTTTCCCTATTACATGTAAAAATAATTTAAAAATTTTAAGTTCCAAATTCTCTCGCTTCCTTTTCCCTCTCACTAAGATGGTAAACAATTTCTTAGATGTAATACTTGTATATTCATGCAAAACATATTTTCATGTTAGTTATGTTATAAAAGAAAACAAATCAGAAGCACCCACCACAAAAAAATGAAAAATTATATACTTTAGTCTGCATATAGACTCTGTCAGTTCTTTCTCTGGAGGTAGATAATATTTTTCATCATGAGTCCTTTGCAGTTGTCTTGGATCACTGTATTTCTGAGCATAGCTGTCACTCATTGTTCATCATCATACAATATTGCTGTTACTACATAAAATGTTCTCCTACTTCAGCTCACTTTATTCTGCATTAATGTAGGGTTTTTCTAGATTTTTTTCTGAAATCATTTGGCTCATCATTTATTATAGTACAATAGTATTCCATCACAATCATAAACCACAACTTGTTCAGTCATTCCTTAGCTAATGGACATCCACTCAATTTCCAATAGTTTTTCTATAAATAGGTCCTTTTCCCTTTCTGAAAATCTCTTTGGGATACAGATGTGGTAAGGTTATTGTAGCTCTTTGAGTATAGTTCCAAAATGCTTTCAAGAATGGTTAGATCAGGTCAGAACTTCACCAACAATGCATTAGTGCCCCAATTTTCCCACATACCCTCCAATATTTCTCATATTTCTGTCATATTAGCTGATCTGATAGGTATGAGAAGGCGCCTCAGAATAATTTAATTTACATTTTTCTAGTCAATAATGATTTGGACCTTTTTTCTAAAAAGCTAACTTTGATTTCTTCATCTGAAAATTGCCTCTTCATATAATTTGATCATTTATCAATTGAGGAATGACTTGTATTCTTACAAATCTGACTCAGTTCTCTATATATTTCCTTTCCATTGTCTCAACAACTCCATAGCCACAGACAAAAACATATCCCCTTCACTTTTGTACCAGTCTCCTCTCTTTTTCACTAATTATATCCATCTAGGTCTACCCTATCAATCTACCAAACCTACTATATATATTCCATTTAATCTTATCCACTTACCTTGTCTTCTCTTGTTACCTAGCTTCTCCATATTATTTTTATCCAACCTATTTAGATTCTATTTCCCAACCCTCCTTGTTCTTCCTTAATTGGTTTAATTGTGTTTGTGTGTGTGTGTGTGTGTGTGTGTGTGTGTGTGTGTGTATTTAAAATCTTCTTTTTATGTCCTCTATCCTGATTTCCTTTAACCGGGAAGTAGAATATGCAACAATATCTTTGCCTATTTATTCTTTACTTTATTCTCATTTTCTCCAATTTTTCTTCAAATTTATTCCCCCCAATATAATATACTTATCCAGTACAATTCATTCCATGTCCCCTATATGATTTTCTTTTCCTTCTGCTTTGGCCAAAATCCTTCTTTCTTTCTCTTTCTACTCTTACAATCACTCCAACCAAAGACATCTATATTTTTGGATAATTTTTGCTTACTTGCTTTTAAAAGAACTGCTTTTCCTCTCAGTCAAACAAATATATATATATATATATATATATATATATATATATATATATATATCTTTATTTATAAAATAAAAACAATTTTGTTTTCCTTTTGTTGTGTCTGTCTTTTCGTGACTCCATATTGGGTTTTCTAGGCAAAGATATTGCAATGATTTGCAATTTCTTTCTTCAATGTATTTAGAGAAATAGAGGTTAAGTGATTTGCCCAGGGTCACACAGATGGTGATTATCTGAGCCTAGGTTTAAACTCAGTTCTTCCTAACTACAGGCCCAGTGCTCTATCCACTGAGTCATCTAGTTATCTCTGAAAAACCAATAGGTTTTCTTATTTTTAAACTTAGCTGATAAAAGATATTGGGGGAAAGAACCATGGTTAAAATGATCCACTCTCTCTGGTTTCTATTATCCATGCAATATTCTTCCCTCTTCAACTCCCAATAGGATGCAGTCTTTGTAATTTACTATAAAAACTAGTTTTCAAAACAACTCTAATAAAAGGCAGATTTTCTATCATAAAATGACAACATTTTCAAAATATTGACATGGATAAGTCCTTGATTCTGGCAGGTAATAAAGAAATTACCTTCCTTCATTGTTAAAGGAATGGTTACTCCTCATGGAAAATAGACAACATGTGCATTCTATTGACTTAGGAAACAGATGTTGTCATGGGGATAGTCATAGCTACTCAACAGCAATTGTTTCTATTACTACAATTATAGTGGATATGGCAATAGACTAGTTCTAATCTCAGGGGCATCATATTTTTCTCACCTTTCATGCATTAATTTTTTCAGATAAAGTGATGTTTTGTTTGATTTTTGTCCATCAAAGAATATTGTGTTTTCAAACTTTGCTTAAAAGTATCCCTAAACATTTCTGAAAAGAATCTCTTCAGATCCTTGTTTTCCTGTTTTCTCAATAGAAACAATGCTGATCCTTGAAACAGCTGATGTAATAAATAGAGCAAGAATTGGTAATCAAAGGGGAAAAACAGGACAAAAAGTTTTGATTTCAAAGGGTCCTGTACAAATTTGTCTCAAGCAATTGTTTTTTGATAGGGAGAAATTAACACATGTAAACTGCAGTTCAGGTTCCTTACTAGGAGGCCCAATGCAAAACCTAAACAATAAGGTCCCTTTTCATGGTATTTTTGTTGCCTTTTTGAAGTACAGAATTATGTTTTACTCATAAATGAAGTGTCGGGTGGAATGATCTCACATCAAAAGACCCCAAAGTACAGAAGGTGAACCTTTGCCTCACTTTTATGCTGAAGAAAAAAAGGAGCTCCTGTTGGGTTTTCAGAGACAAGAAAGAAATGGGAAGGGTTTGTTCACCTGGGTTTGTTTTAATTCCAAAAGACTAAAGGCTTTGGTTTTACAGATTCAAGGTTCTTATTTTGCTGGCTTTCCTGAGTGGCCACTGTGCAGGACTGGAATGCGGGGTGGCTGTCCAAAAACTTATTTAGATTGGGACAGCTCACTCTTTATATTTAATTAGTCTCACTGATTTCAGCACCAAGATCATGATTAGTTGGAAATATCATTATGTTTAGGGAAATTGTAAATAATCAATGCTGTTCTCCCCCTTCTACCTAAAAAATGACTTGGAGTGAATAACTAGGCTTTCACATATTGATTAATAGAAAATAAGGACTTTTAAAATTGGTATCACCAATTTTGAATGAATGCAGTGCCTGTAAAATAGAAAGCACTTCAAAAATGCTTATTCATTAGTTGATGTTTTTGTTTTTTTCTTATTTGGCATATTTAAAAAAACAACCAGTCTTTCACATCTGATCTTAGAGTCTATACTATAAGGATATTGAACTATTTCCAGAGGAAATATCATTTATTTGGGGCATGATATTTCATAATAGAAATCTGAAAACACATTGGCATAATGTCAGTGATGGTGGGAAAATAACATTGACAACAGTTTTCCTGAACTTATACCCTCAATTTCTGATGGTTTGGAGAAAACAAACTTCTTAGTTTTATTTCATCTTCCCTTAGATAATAATGCTACACTATTGCTCTATAAGGTACCTCAGTCAGGCAGTCCTTAAATATTTAATAAGCAACAACAATGTGCCAGACTCTGTCCTAAGAGTTAGAATTACAAATTTTTAAAAAAGAGAGACCATGCGTATAAGGAGCTTACATTCAATTTATGAAGACAAGACAAAGGTAAAAGGAGTTAGGGAAGGAAAGGAAAAGTACCTGGTATGGAGTCATGATGGAGAAGTCTGCACAATGGAGTGCAGACCTGTGAGAAATGAAGAAATGGCTGTTTTGGCAGATACCATGTGAGATACACACACACACATATACATATATCTATACATACATACACCATATAACCATATATCTATGTATATCTATATACAAACCATATAACCACATATGAGAGAGAGAGAGAGAGAGAGAGAGAGAGAGAGAGACTTAGGAAACATGTTTGGATATATATACATCCTCAAATCAGAAATATCTCAAGAAAAGAAGGTAGTGATGAGGCCATCTAGTTCAACTAGCACATTCTGCAAATGATGAATTAGAGATCTAGAGAGACAAATGTAACACAAGCAGTGACACAGCTGAGATTAGAACACAAATATCCGTAATCACAGTTCTGTTGGTGCTCCTTTCAGGATAACCAGTTTTAATTCTAATATCACATGAAGTTACAAAGAATTAGGTCACATGATCCTAAAAGGAAAAGTTGGGCCCAGGTGTGGTTGGAGGAAAAAGCAAAATTATATAAAGTTATTTATCAAATACTGGTTGGAAAGCAAGTTTAATTCAATCTAACCCAAAATAAGTCTTTTGATGTTTGCCAAGGAGACAGCAAAATTATGTTCTTTAATGTAACACCTTCAGAAAAATAGATGACATTGGCTCTAGACATTAGCCCTCAAGAGAGTGTCACCTAGCACTTAGAGGACTGGTCCTGAAGTCAAGAAGGCATGGTTTTAAATCATGCTTCTGACACTTGCTACTTGTATAACCATAAAGAAGGCACTAAACTTATTTGAACTTCTGTTTTCTCACCTGTAAAACTAGAATGAGGGAATGATTGAATGAAGGAAGGAAAATATAAGAATCGTGTGTAAGGCACTGTAATAAATGTTGTTACTTCAAATACAAAAAAAACATTCACTAACCTTAAGAAGTTTACTTCATAAAAGATTGTTTGAAGGCTCAAATGAGATGATATAGAGAAAAGCAGCTTACAGAATCTAAAGGGTTATTTCTTTAAATTCCAGTTCATATGATCGTGCTATATGGTTTCCAGGAAGAAGACAGAGATGCCACTTATTCATTTTCTCTCTCTAGGGAAGTCAGAGTAGAGATTCTAAATTTTATTTCATTTTTTTAAAAGTACTTTAGTCATTAACTACAGAGATTGAAGACAACTCTGAATAGTGACTTCCTATTGTCTCAGCATGAATCCCTACAAAATCAAGGATAAATGTGAGAAGAGAACTTTATGTACTGCAAAATTTTTATTTATCCATGTGAATCCTTTCCAATCTCTAATCATTTGTACTCTCCTTAGCTCAGCAGTTCTTAATTGTGTGTGTGTGTGCGTGCGTGTGAGTGTGTGTGCATGTGAGTGTGTGTGTTTGTGTGTGTGTGTGTGATGGACACCTATGGCAAACTGGTAAAACAGATAGACCTTTTATCACAATATTTTTAAATACACAAAGTAAAATGGTGGGGTAGAAAGTAACAGCAGAGTGACTCTGCCAACCCCCTCAAGAAAAGAAAAACTCCAATCAGATCTAGAAAATGCAGCACACAAAATCTGGATGTGAAAATATGAGAAAATGTAAAGATTCATTTTTTTTCCCAGTTCAATTTGGTATAGGGAGTTAGAGAGTTCTGTGAACACTGGAAAGGTCTGTCTAGGAGTTGTGTAGGGAAGACTCTAGCACCCAGAAAAAATCTGTGTATCAGATAAAAAGGAGATTCCAGATCCCTATCTGGGTACAGCAACAAGAATGAGTGCTATCTGGAGGCTTTGCTACTCGCTACCTAGTTCTGGGTCACAGATCCAGAATTGACTGAGGAAGACAACTACATACATTAAGGGTGCTCCAAATTAAGGAGAGGCTATTTATAGGTATTAGGCAGTCGGAAAGTTTAGAACAAGCAGCAGCAGTAAAACTCATACCCTATGGAAGAGAGTAGGGTCTCAGTAGGGCCCAATATGAAGCCTGTGGGAAAAGAATCAGGAAATTAATGTGAAATAAAATTGATTCTGCTAACTCTCGATCAGTAGAGCTTTCCAGCTGGCTACTAGCAACTGAACCCAGGTGTGCTGACCCAAACCAAGCTCAGGAGTCTGCAGAGCTCAAATCAGAGGGAAGCAATTAGATTTTGCCCTTAATCAGATCAATTGAGTAGCATGGAAAGCTTGCAGATGGCCATCCTGATCTGTCCCTGAGATCCTAGAACACAATATTAAACACCCCAAGCAAGTAGCATCATGACAAATACAGACCTTTCCTTCAGATGTAGAAAAAGCCTAGTCCTAACACCAATAAAATTAGGAAATTGCTTGAAAGAATGAGAAAACCAATTTTTAAACATATTCTACCACAAATTACTTATATGGAAACCAAGACCTTCAAAAACTCCAAAAAAGAAAAAGACCCCCAAATATATGCAAGTAAACTTCAAAGAAGAACACAATTTGGACACATTCACTAGAATTCCCTAAATAGATAAATCAGGAGATTCTTTGAGACTATTTTTAGATAAATGAAATGAGTACTAGGGCAAAGAATAGTGAAAAGGAATGAGAATCATAGAAAAATGAATTGGAATGGGAATTAACACAAAAGGTCCAAATCTTATCCAACCAACAAATTCCTTGAAAATTAGAATGGACCAAATAAAAACCAATACTATCAAGAGATGATAAATACTAAAACAAAATCAGACGACTGAAAAAAAGAACATGTAAACTACCTCATAGCATAAATAACTGCTCTGGAAAATAGACTAAGAAGAAAAAATAATAATCATTGACTACTTGAATTTCATGACAAAAACAAAAAAAGCTTAGACACCTTATTTCAAGGAATTTTCTTTTTTAAAATGCTCATTGGTCTTAGAATCAAAGGGCGAAATTCAGATAAAAAAATTACAAATGTCATCTCATGAAAAAGTCCCTGAAATTAAAATTAAAACAAAACAAAACAGGAACAATATATTCAAAATCCAGAGCTTCTAAGCCATTGAAAAAAAATCCCATAAGCAGCCAGAAAAATTTAAATGCCACAGAGCATTAATCAATATTATATATGATTAAGGAAGCACCACTTAGAAGAATGCAAAGCATGGAACACGTTTACCAATAGACAAAATTATACAGACTTACAGAGAGTAAGAATTTCCCAGGAAAACTGAATGTAATTCTGCAGTGGGAAAGACTTTAACGGAATTGAGAACTTACAAGCATTCTTGGTGAAAAGCACAGGTCTGCTTAGAAAAACAAAATTTCAAACATAATTGTTTTTTATTTTAATTGTTTTGGGTAAATAGTGTTTTATTTGCAAAAAGAGTCTTCAGCATTATTTTTTAAATAAGATTTTGTTTTTCAATTTTTTTCTCCCTTACTCCATTCAAAACCCCTACCAAAGATTATCAAGAAATCCAATACAGGCCACACAAATGTAATCATGCAAACACATTTCCCCATTAGTCATTCAGTGAAAGAAGAAATAGAACAAAAGTGAAAAGCCACAAAATAAAAAAAGTAAAAATACTATGCCTTGTTCTATATTCAAACTGCACAGTTCTTTCTCTGGATGTGGATAGTATATTCTATCATAAGTCATTTGGAATTGCTTGGATCATTGTATTGCTGAGAAGAGCTATGTCTATCAGAGCTGATCATCACATAATGTTGCCCTTACTGTGTATGATGTTATCCTAGCTCTGCTTACTTCATTCAGCATCAGTTCATGTATGTCTTTATGGGTTTTTCTGAAATCTGTCTGAAATTAAATTAGGTAGAATTCTGGAAATCGTTTTCCAGCCTTCTGTCTTCCTTCCAATCTTGGTTGTGTTGGTTTTGTTTGTGCAAAACCTTTCTCATTTTATGTAATCAAAATGATCCATTTTGAATTTCATAATGTTCTCTATCTCCTGTTTGGTCATAAATTTCTTCCTTTCTCCATAAAAAATTTCTTATGGCACAATAGTATCCATTACATTCAGATACCCCAAGTTGTTGAGGCATTCCCTAATAGATGGGCATCCCCTTAATTCCCAATTCTACCACAAAAAGAACTGCTATAAGTAGTTTTGTATGTGTTTGTCCTTTTCCCCTTTTTAAGATCTCTCTTGGATACAGACCTAATAGTGATATTGCTAGATCAATGAGTATGAAAAGGTTTAAAATCTTTTCGGTATAGTTCTACCCTGCTCTCCAGAATGTCTGGGACAGTTCACAACTCCATCAACAATTTATTAGCATTCCAATTTTCCAACATAGCTTTAATTCCTTACTCTGAAAACTGACTGTTCATATCCTTTGACCATTTACCAACTGGAGAATGACTTGTATTCTTACAAATTTGACTCAGTTCTCTATATATTTGAGAAATGCGACCTTTATTAGAAACACTGGCTAAAAAAAATCATTTTCCAGCCTTCTGTCTTCCTTCTAATCTTGGTTGTGTTGCTTTTGTTTGTGCAAAACCTCTCTGATTTTATGTAATCAAAATTATCCATTTTGCATTTCATAATGTTCTCTATCTCCTGTTTGGTCATAAATTTCTTCCTTTCTCCATAGGTCTGACAGGTAAACTCTTCCTTAATCTCCTAATTTGCTTATGGTATAAACATAAATGTTATGCCTAAACCATGTACATGTTTTGACTTTATCTTAATATATGTGTGAGATGGTGATCTGTGCCTAGTTTCTGTCATACTGTTTTCAAGTTTTTGTCTGGAAATCTGTCTCCCAGCAGTTTTTTCAAATAGTGAGTTCTTATCCCAGAAGTTGAGGTCTTTGGGTTTATCAAACAGTAGATTAATATAGTCATTGAATATTGTCTCTTCTGTACTTAACTTATACTGTCGATTCAATACTCTCTTTCTTAGCTAATACCAAATAATTTTGATGACAGTTGCTTTATAATATAGTTTTTGAAATGTTATGGCTAGGCCACCTACTTTTGCATTTTTTTTCATTAATCACTTTGATATTCTGGACCACTTTTTCTTCCAGAAGAATTTTGTTATTTTCTTTTCTATCTCTATCAAATAAGTTTTGGTAGTTTGGTATAGTACTGAAAGGGTAAATTAATTTAGGTAGAATTATTATTTTTATTGTATTAGCTCAACCTACCCATGAACAATTGGTATTTTTCCCAGTTGTTTAGATTTGACCTTATCTATGTGAAAAGGGTTTTGTAATTGTAGTTATATAGCTCCTGAGTTTATCCTGTCGAGTAAATTCCCTAATACTTTATATAATCTACAATTATTTTAAATGGAATTTCTCTTTCTATCTCATCATGCTGAGTTTTGTTGGTAATACAAAGAAATGCTGATGATTTATGTGTGTTTAGTTGATATCCTGAAACTTCACCAAAGGTGTTAATTATTTTAAATATGTTTTTACTTGATTTTCTCGGATTCTCTATGTATACCATCATATTATCTATGAAGCGCCATAGTGTTGATTGCTCATCATCTAGTAGACTTCTAATTCCTTCCATTCCTTTTTCTCCTTTTACTGTTAAAGCTAACATTTCTCATACAATATTGAATATCAGCAGTGATAAGGGGCATCCTCTTTTCACCCATGATCTTATTAGTATTGCTTCTAGTTTTCCCCATTACAGATAATGCTTGGTGATGTGTTTAGAAAGATAGTACTTATCATTTTAAGGAAAGCTCCACTAATTCCTACTCTCAAGTGTTTTTAATAGGAATGGCTGCTATGTTTTGTCAAAAGCTTTTTATGCATCCACTAAGAGAGTCATATGCTTTCTTTCCACTCTGATACTGATATGTTTTCTAACAGTTTTCCTAATATTGAACCAGCCCTACATTCCTTGAATAAATCCCACCTGGTCATAGTGTGTCACCATCATATCATATTACTGCAATCTCTTTGCTAATATTTTATTTAAAATTTTTCCCATGAATACTAATTAGGGAAATTGACCTATAATTTTATTTCTGTTTTGACTCTTAATGGTTTAGGTATCAGCACCCTGTCAGTTCCATAAAAGAAATTTGGTAGAACTCATTACATAATTTTACAAATAGCTTATACAGAATTGGAATTACTTGCTCTTTAAAAGTTTGGTAGAATTTACTTGTAAATCCACTTAGTCCAGGAAATTTTTCCTTAGGGAAAGGGGGAGCTTGAGGTTCCACAGTAATATAGTTTTGATATTTCTTCCTTTTATTTACTTAACTTCTCCTCTAAGAATCTGGATACTATACTACTTGGTGTGTATGTATTTAGTATTGATATTACTTTATTACAGTAAGATATAGTTTCTTTCCTTCCCTCTTTTAATTTGTTCTATTTTTGCTTTTATTTCAGCTGAGATCAGGATTGCTGCCAGTGAGAAGATGACTCTATGGCCTGTGTACTGGGTTGTGACTTCAGCTCCCATGGTAGTTGCCTCTTTCCACAAGATTTTGAGATAGGTAAAAATAGTAAAAATGATGTGGGTTATGTCTTTGATTTGCACATAAATTGGACTTAAGTGAGGCAGAATTGATTAAAGTCATCAGCTGCACATACTTGCAGTCATCAAAGTCCAGTGCCTTGGTGTCTTCCATGTCTAAACAAGCTCTAAGTATTCCACAGTGCCTGCTTTAGCCATTTTCATAACTGTTCGAACAAACTGTTCTCATCTTCCCATTCTGCCAAGGGAAGCCTTCCCATGCTTGAGGTAGACACCCCACCTAAGCGCACAGAAGGATTTGAGATGCCTTGGTTACACTAAATGTGGTTTAGCAAATCTGCTATAATGGTTTATTTTGGTATGGCTGCTGCTTATGCTACAGCTTCTAAGTCACAGGTGAAAATTGGGGGATTCAGGTGGACACCAAAGGTGGAAAGCAGCCTTGAAAAGGGTTCAACAGCCCTCCAATCAGAGGTACTAATCTTCCTTGAACATACCCTACACAGATATTCAAATACAGGATCACAGAGAATCTTTATGATATCATTAGTCCTCTTCAAAAATGAAGGATAAACATGCCTTCAACTTCATAGTTAGTAACCTCAAGGGTACAATTAGTTTTCTTTGTCTATGTAATATGCCTGAAAGACCTCCAGGAAGAGAGTACCCACTAATTCCCACAGAGCACTCTACTTGACTTTAGAAGAACTTAATTTTTTAGGCATATATTTTTCTACTATCAACCATAAATCTACCCTTTTCAACATCTACTTATTGTTTCTGGATCTATCCACCATTTTCTAAAAGAAGTAAAATTCTTCTTTCAGATGATGCAGCCCATTAAATATTAAAATTTTGGTATTATATTCCTCCAAGTCTTCTCTTCTTTTTTTTTTTTGCTTTTTGGAGGGCAATTGGGGTTAAGTGACTTGCCCAAGGTCACACGGCTAGTTTTTGTGTTAAGTGTCTGAGGCCGGATTTGAACTCAGGTCCTCCTGACTCCAGGGCCGGTGCTCTACTCACTGTGCCACCTAGCCGCCCCCAAGTCTTCTCTTCTTTAGACTAAAAATCCCCATTTCTTTCAATTTTTATTCATAAGTGATATATACTCATGGTCAATAAGCAGTAAAGCTGCATGATAGAAGAGAGCAAATGATTTGAAGTTTGAGTACCTATGGTAAAATCACTCCTTTGTTACTTGCATATAACAGTAAACAATTCATGTAACCTCTTAAGGATTTAGCTTCCTCATCTATACAGTGGTCCTTTCAAGTTCTAAGTCTATGAATCTCCATACCAATGTTCATCCTAGTGACCATCCTTTTTATGTTCTCAGACTTTCAATGTTCTTTATAAAATGAGAAGCCCAGAACAGAGGACAGTACTTATAGATGTGATTTTAACAGCTTAGCATACAGCAGGACTATCACTACTTAATCTTCATCTCTTTAAGCAATCTAATATAATACACAATTTTTGGCTACCTATGTTGTTGATTTCTCAGACTCCACTCTTGACTCTCTTTTCCTTTTTCTATGATAATACCACAGCAGCCTCATCAGTGTGGAATTTCACTCTACCTTCAGCCTTCTTCCACTAAAAGTACACCTTACTTCTGTGGGCCCTTCCTATAACTGGTTGGCTACTGCCAAAGCCTCAACTTTAAATAAATTACCTAGGTTAGCTTTGTCTTCATTCCTCTCCTCTCTAGTGTCCATTCTTGACCTTCTAGAATTTTTCCACAATGCTTTTACATGGCTATCTGCCCAAGTGCTTGCCTTTAAGCTTTACTTTTGTGTATTTTCCCCAATTAGAATTTAAGCTCCTGGAGGGCAGAGTTTATCCTACTGTCTTTCCTTCTAATATTTTTATCCCCACAGTGACTGACACATAGTAATCAACTAACATGTTTTAGTAAATCTTTTAACTATCAGCTTTCCAAACAACAACAACAAAAGTGTGCCTGACAGACTTTACTTTTGGAGGTAGGAAGGCAAGGCAATTGGGGAAAAGTGACTTGCCCAAGGTCACACAGATAGTAAGTGTGTCATGTGTCTGAGGCTGAATTCAAACTCAGGTCCTACTGAGTCCAGGGTTGGTGAATATTCACTATGCTACCTAGTTGTCCCACCAGACAGACCCCTTAAATTTAATAGGCATCATTAATATCTTCTCTTTCAGTTTGTCATCCAGACAACAAGTAAAACAATAAATCAAGCCCTGATCTGTAGTGTTTCCTAATTTATAAAATGTAAATGCTAACACTGAAAATTTAAACAAAAGATCTCCTGAGCCAGTTTGAGCTAGCTCCAGCAAACCTCTGATATAAAGAATTTCATAAATGTGTATTGACTACATTTGACTTGACTTAATAATGAGTATGCAGTCAAATAATCATAGTATAATAGGTTTAGAGTTGAAAAAGGTTTCAAAGATCATTTATTCCTCTATTTTACTGAATTTTACTGGGATCATGAAAACTCACAAGATATAATAATAATAGCAATAAGAATAAGAGTGAAAATTATAATGAAATTATCATTATTAATATCAATATATCCCACTTAGAAGCAGTTATGGAGTTGATGGAGTTGATGGAGTACCAGGCTTAGAGCCAGGATGACTTATCTTCCTGAGTTGACATTTGGCCTCAGACACTTATTAGCTCTGTGATCCTGGGAAAGTCACTTAACTGTTTGCCTCAGTTTTATCATCTATAAAATGAGGTAGAGAAGAAATAGAAAACCATTTGAGTATCTTTCCCAAGAAATCCCCAAGTGGGGTCACAAAAAATGTTGGAAACAACTGATAAACAATTGAACAACGTATCCCATTTTAATTTTGGAAAGCACTTGAATACATTTATCTTATTTGACCTTTGAAACAAGTCTGTGTGGTAAGTAATATTATCATCCACATTTTACAGTTAAAGAAACTTAGGCACAGAGAGTTTACATGAACTACTCAAGGTTCCACATAGCTACTAAGTTCTAAGGATTCAGACTCAGGGCTTTTTGAATCTAAGTTTAGCATCCCATGTACTATTCCATTTAACTGGGACTTTGATACGGCTAAGAGCATATAGCAGAGTTGAGATAAAATCTCTCATCTTCTTTTTTTTGTTTGTTTCTGTCATGCTACTTCTAAAAAAAACTGGGTTATTTTTTTAATGAACTCATATAGTCAGGTTTTCCATATCTTCAACTAGTAAAACTGATTTTTAACAGGTACAAAACTTCATATTTTTGTATATATTTATATGTATATAAACACATACACATCCTGATTTTTCTCTTTTAATTTTACAGCCTAAATTCTAATCCAGCAAGATTTTTTAAAAATCATTTCATTTCAAGTTAGTTATTCCTCCCAGCTTTGGGTCATTTACAAATTTGATGATCGCATCATGTGTGCAATTGCACAAGTCATCAATAAAAAGGTTAACTGGCAGAAAGGCATACACAGATACCTACATCAAACATTCAGGAACCTTTTATCAATGTCCAACAATGTCTAACAATGTATTGACGAAAAATGATTCATTGTACTCTAGTTCTTGTCATTCAGCTAATTAGAACCTCATATAATTATTCTATTGTGTACCTAAAATTCTCTTTAACTTTTCCCCATAAAATATACTAACATTTATTAGATAATTAGCTAAAATCAAGGCAAACTATATGTTCATATATTCCTAAATGAATAAATGATTTGTAGGTAGAGTGCAATTTTCATTTATTTTTAAGACCTTGAGTGTACTTCACAATAAATGGTACAATCTTTGACTTTGTGATTATTAATTGGAAATTACTGGGGAGAAAGAGTAATAAAATTTTTAAAAACTTGAGAAAATGATGCTATTGAACTCCACTTGAAATGAATAAAATGAATTAATTCAATTCATCAAATAGTTATTGTCTATTATGTCCAGTGGACCCAGAGGCTGCAAAAACTAAAATAAAACAGTAGTTGCCCTTGAGGCTCTTACATTTTATTATGGAACATAGCAGGAAATATACAAGTTAATATAAGGTTATTTGAGGATAGGAGATAGCAACTAACAGCAGGATAGTGTTCTAGCTTGTAACACCTGACAGAAGCCTGTTAAGAAGCTAAAGATTTAGTCAGAGGTAAAGAGAGTACATATACCTATGGATAAGGATAGTCAATGCAAAGGTAGGAATGGGAAATGGAATGCTGAGTTTGGGCTACACATAAGTCAGTTTACTGAGGATGTAGTGAATAAATATAAAATTATTACAATATAAATTGCCATAAAATGAGGCGAGAAAAGTAAGCATGCATCAGATCGTATGGATCCTTCTATCTCAAACTGAGTTTTTATTTTAACTTAAAGGTAATGGAGAGTTAGTGGAGGTTTTAGAACAGGGGTGTTAAAATGTTGGTACCTATATTTATTTTGAAGGAAGTTATTAGTAACCTTTTGAGTTCATTCCAATATTACCATTTTTTAAAGAAGGAATTACTTTGTTTCTTATAAAAACCCTACCTGCCTAACTTCATTAGATAATAAACTACTCGATTTTTTATTATTAATTTGGCATCTGTTTTGAGCATGGATTGGAGAAGAATAGAAAAAGAGACTATTTAGGATGCTATGGCAATAATTCTGGTCAGAATTAAAGAGAGGATGAGTATGGTGGTGATGAATATAAGTGGAGGCTGAGTTATACCATGGAAAGGCATAGGTTCGGGAGTCATAGGGCTTGGGTCCAAATTCTCTCATTAAGACTTTGTGACTTTGCCCCAGCCACTTAGCCTCTTTGGGTCTCAATTATATCTCAATTATATCTTCTCATATATATATGAGAAGGTTGGGCTAGGTGCCCCCCAAGGTCCCTTTCAGCTCTATGATTATACTACTAATGTCTTAGAAATAGAATCTACATGACTTGGTGACTGAGTGGATAGAGTTTGGGCAGGGCAGGTAATGAGTAATAAGTCAAGGATGATTATGAGATTATGAATCTGGATGACTAGAAGGTGACTAGAAAAACACCATTTTAAAGATGGCCATATAACATGAAATAACAAATCCAATCAGTTTCCTGAAAGATAGTTTACTATAGTGTGTTGATTTAAGTTAGTCTTGTTTACATTCCTTTTTTCCCCTATAAGCATTTGCCTTTCAGATAGGAATAGCTAAAGAATTATGATATAATTCATGTTTAACAGCCCTCCTTCACTTTTTATAATGTATATAAAGCTGCTTGTAACCTTAAAATGACATACAAATTTGATGTATTATTTAGTAAAATTTCACTAAAGTATTGATCACAGCAATTCTTTTTAGCTCTGGATCAGTTCCTGTATGTACTGCCCTCACATCAGATTTATTGTGGGTTTTTTTTTCCTTTCTCTTGAGCCTTTTTGCCACAGTGGAATGTTTTAGATGTAAATATGCTTCATGTGCTTTGTTTTTTACTTTGTTGGCTTCACCCATAGAAATGACATTGACTACAAATTAGATTTTGACTTTCATATGAAGGCAACCAGAAGGTGGATCAGATGGAACACAATTTGTCTTGTAAATGTTCATCTTCTGGGAATAGCAGCAGTAAACACATAATAAAGGGAAAGTTGAACTAACTAAGCACATCAAAAATGTTTATCATTCCAACAAGTTTTGACCCCATGGTATGAGAGGAACAATGCCACACCCCTTTTAAAAGTTGCTAGTAAAAGGAAAAGAATTAAATTTAAAAAAAAACAATTTTCTTTAAGAGAAAGGTAACACCTGACTGAATATAATGCTTGCTCATTTTAATTTTTTTTAATTTCTTCATTAGAGAAAGACATAATACTAGTTATGCTACTGAGTCATATATTTGTCTAACAAAGACTGAGCAAGTAGTTTCTAACGCAGTAAGAGAACAGCAATTATTGCCATAGATTTCTGTGGCCAAGAGAATAAGGAAAATATTTTTTAAATTCATTTTTCATGTTCTTTTGTTACAATAAAGTAGGAATAAAGTACAATTTCTACGTTAGATCCATATCTTATGTGAGAATTAAGTTCATATTTGGAGATTGTGGGTTACTCCTATTTCTTCTTCTGTCCTTTCTCCTCCTCTTCTACCTCCTCCTAATTTCCTAGTATTCATCTTCCTCCTCCTCCTCTTAAAAGATACCATTTACATAGCGCTTTAAGGTTTGCAAAGCACTTATATCACTACTTAGTGAAAGAGTTGCAATTATCTTCTACTTTTTGTAGAGGATGCAGGTGGGGCTCAGAAAAATTAGATAAATTGCTCAGTTCTCATTGTTACAAGACTGTTACATGTCTGAGGAAGATTTGGAACTCAAGTCTTTTTGCTTCCAAGGCTAACACTCCATATAAATCTGTCTGTGAGATCTCAGGAAGTAACTGGGATGCAAGAAAACACCCTCTTCTATATTTTGACCTTACCCACAAATTATTATAATGGCATGTGGTGTTGGGGAATCTGTGGATAACAGAACTTATTTTCTTATTAAATTCATGAAAAAAAATATTGACATCTATATTTATTTTCAAGGAAGTCAATAACCTTTCTTAGTTTATTCCAATATTACCATTTTTTTTCTGAACAGGAATTACTTTGTTTCTTGAAAATAGTGCAATTCCTACCTGCCTAACCTCATTAGATTCATTAAATTATAAGCTACTTGAGAGTAGGGACTGTAAATTTTGTCTCAGGATTATTTAGCACAATGCATGGTACATAATAGGTATCTAAAACATTTTTTAGATAGCCAAAATTTAAATATAGAATGGTTTGTTAACTGGATTCAATAAATTCTTCATTAGAGTGAAGCATACTCCTCAATAAGTAACCATCTTCCAAAGTGCCATAGATCTTCTTCCTTATTTATAGTCAGGAAGATGTAAGTTCTCCTGTTACTTCTATGAAATATTACCAGGAACATCTCCTGCAAGTTCTCAGAGGTTCCAGCTAGGTCAGCTGTTTATCTCTGTCATCTCTTGTAGTTATGGAAAGTATCCAGGAGGTGGCATCTGATGGTTTTTGTCCATCATGGCTATTACTACATATCTATATTTCTCTCAGCTGATAGCAACAGTAGTAGCTTTCATGTGAGACCAAATCTCAACTTTAAAAATTAAATTAAAGGGACGGCTGGGTGGCACAGTGAATAGATCACTGGCCCTGGAGTCAGGAGGACCTGAGTTCAAATAGCTCAAAACTGGCCTCAGACATTTAACACTTACTAACTGTGTGAGCTTGGGCAAGTAACTTAACGCCAATTGCCCTGCCTTACCCACTCCAAAAAAAACAATAAATTAAATTTTAAAAATCAAAAGTATACTACAATACAGATGAGACTGTTATAAAAATCTCTCTGATCCATTCATTCAATCACTGAAGAAGCAGAAGGGATTCACACAGTCTATTTATCCATCTATCTATCCATCCATCCATCCATCTATCCATTTTGCCATTGATTCCAGGCAGATTTTTATGCCAACTTTATCTCATAAAAAAGGATAATAATGATTGTCAAATTTTGTATTTCATTCTAATGGTTGAAAAAACATGTTACAATTATTATCTCACATCAACTTCAACACAATCTTTAGAGATAGCTGCTATTAATATTGACATTTTACAGATGAGGTAACTGAGGCAGAATAAGGTGCCTAGGTTCATACAGCAAGTAACTATCTGACAATAATTGAATTCAGGAATTCTTGACACCAACTCCAAGGCTTTATCCTTGTCTCTTGACATTGTCTCTGTCTGTATCTCTTTGTCACTCTTTGTTTCTGTGTCTCTGTCATTCCTGTCTATCTCTTACTCTATCACACACTCTCTCCTGTTATATTATGATAAACAACTTTCTTTTAACATATCTCTGGCATCAGTAGAAAGATATGTAGTTTTTTTAAAACACATACAACATCACTCACAAATATGAATCTACAATTACATAAATATGTATACATATGCATATATGTGTATATATGTATGTATTCATACACATATCTATCTTGATACATATTCACATAGATATCCAGATTAAAGGCAGGGTATCACAAAATTATTCATAAAGATTTTTATTTCAATAGTCTTAAATTGCAATAAGTCTTTGGGGGCATTATATATATATGTATATATATATATGCATATATACGCTTTTATACACAGGTATATATACCTTTACAACATATATACAAGTGCTCAATACACATACAGCTATATACCATGTACATATGTACATATGATTAGTAACTGAAATAATCTCCAAAGCTTTGTATTTTAGGTATATATTGTTTACACACAAATATAAGTGTGTATACATATATGAATATATATATATACAATAATGTAATATATAATAAATGTGCATATGCATATACATGTTTATTCATATATGTTTATATAGTGTCCCAAAAATTTAGTGTATTTTTATGTCAATAAAACTTAAAATTCCACTAAGACTTTTTGGGTGCCCTATATCTCTGCATCTCTCACTCTCCCCTTTCTGTACATACATATGTGTGTATATATGTACATGTACACATATGTGTTTATGGTTTGTGTATCTGTCTATGTTTATGCCTATATATCAAACATCTGTGATTTTGTAACTGTTGGCATTCCCTATACCAGTATAGATTACATTTCCTTTGTGATTTAAAAAATGACTTTCAATTTTTTTGAAATCAGCCTTTGCATAAATAGGTAATGAGTTTCTCAGAAATTATCAGTGCTATCTGTTCAATAAAAGAACATACAATGTCTCTCAGGCCCGTGCTTAAAACCTACCTATCTTAGTTAGCCCTGCCAGAATCTGCTGGTGCAGTCTTCAGGTCACCTCTGGTGTTATTATGAGTCATATATACAATGTGGCTCTTCAACGAGTTATACTCTGAAAATATCCTGCCTTTCCTCTGTTTATTTCTCCTTTAAAAATTGACTGCCTCTTATCCTAGTTCCTAGTTTGCAAGTGTCGCAGTGTGACCCAGTGGACTCCTCTGGGAACTCAAATATGTCATTTGAACAGTTCCAGAAGAGGAGCATTACATTCAGTTAACCTGAAGCCACTGGTCATTATTTACAACACCGAACTTTATTTTTTTTTTCTCATCCATCTCCCATCACTTTTGTTCTACAATGCAAATACAGCTATTATCTAGGGAAGACATGTTAAGCAACATACCCCACCCCCTTCCTTTTAAAGGGCATGTCTTCTAGCTTTAGCTTAAAAGATGGAAGCATATCTACTTAAAGTTAAAAAAGAAATCTTACCCACTGCTGGGACCTAAGTTCAATACTTCTAATGTTAACGAACACAACTTGTCTTTTTCTTGCAAGAGACATAAAAATACATAGGCTCTAGTCATCCTGGAAAAAGATGTCTGACAAAAGAACTAGCTATGAACAGAAAAAAAATAAAGTTCAAGAAATAAAAATAGATCTTTTAGTTAACTGTCCACTGAAATGTATAAAAGCCAGTTAAGACAGAATTCAGCCAGCAAGCCATTCCCCTTCAGCTACTCAACTACAAATGGTCCTAATATCCATCATTACAATGCAATTGTGGCTTCACAGCTCATATATCACACATCTTCTGGGTTGGAGAGAATATTTCTCAGACAGCAGATTATTAGGTGTTCCATTTTCTTCTCCAGAGCACAATTGTGCCAGTATCAGCAGAACCTCTTTTTATGAATTTGAGTTCTGATCATGTAAAAATCAAAAGGAGATTGTGATATTCATTCCCACTGATTGTTAGAAATGTGAAGGCTTTTAAACATGACTGAATTGGGAGGGTAGCAGCAAAGTATTTCACAAACAAGTTCCCTTGGGGATTTTTTCAGAGAACCATTTTTTATTATAACAGTTCATAATAAGTTTCAACATTTAAATATAACGAACAATCCACACTTTGACATGGAATCAGGATTTGGCTTAGATTTCTAACACTGCTCCCTATGTTCTGGTGGATTTCTCTGTACTTTATAAAGAACTGTCAAATTTGGAATGGACATAATAATATCTATAAATTGATCCATGTTAAAGACAGGGCCGTGCTAGAGAATACAAAAGCAAAATTAAGAAGCAATATGTATTGACTTTTCATTTTGGTAATCAGAACTCTTTATTGTAGAACGAACTAGGAAATTTCCATATCTGATTTCTAAGTTTTGTTATTTTGTTTCTGTTTTTAGGAGAATCAGTCAGTCAACCAGTTCATTAGCATTTGTTATTCACTTATTATATGCTAACTTACACTGTGCTATTGTTGAAGATACAAAAAAAGTAAACATACATGTACATTCACACTCACACATACACAAGCAATCCCATCTCTGAAAGAGTTAGCAGTGTGATGCAAGGTCAGAATAAGTAGCCAAAGGCAATTATTATTTGTTTTAACTATGGCTACTGAGACCCAATTGATGAGCTACTAAAAACCATTGTTGGAAAACTTGTATCTTTAGAGGTATGATTTTGTTTTCCATTTCTTCTGGCTAATAAACTTAATTTTTTCATTGAAATCTTTTACTAGTTACGACTTGTAGGTGATCCAAAGATCTCAAAGCCTGTGCCAGCCGAACACACAAACAACTAAATCATTTTAAGTAGGTTTTCGTAAAGTACAGTGAGACTCATAGATTCTTAGAATATTATTTCTGGAAGGATCTATACAGTCCATCTGGCCCAGCTTTCTAATTCTATAGATTTAAAGATCAACTTGAGCAAATTCTGACAGGCTCAGCAGCAGAAACATTTTATCTACATTATTGACTTGCTTTTCTTTTGTCTTATGAAGTCACAAAAACTATTTCCTAAAACGTAAAGGTTAAGATCTCCATTAATGGAAAAGGTATTTACATTGATGAAGTTATAGATCTTTGAAGTAAGGTTTGAATGTATCTTAAGGAAAAAATCTATAAAATATGGAATGTGACTTAACTTTAATTTTTTTGGGGGGAGAATAGTACAGAGAAATTGCTCTGCTCTCAGGAAGCCCTGGGTTTGAATCCTTCAGATGATATAAACAGACTGTGCAATCCTTAACTCCCCAGAGCCTCAGGCAACTCTCTAAGGCCAGAAATTTCTGATTACTCTACTGCAGAAAATTTTCATGCATGGCATTCTCCACATCATTGAAACTGTAGGTTTCCCCCAAGATAACAAATAGCAATAATAACAAAACAAAAAGACTGTCAACCAAAAGAAAAGCAACTACCTGATTTTTTGAGTTTGGACCTTTTCCACTTTCTATATAAGATATGACCTCTCTGAAAACACATTTTCAAATCTGCAGAATATGGATTATAATTCCTGCCTTGGTGATATGATTAATTCATATGATATGCATTATGATAATCACATAAAAATGCAAGTGAATCTTTGTAAGAGAAGCCCTCTGCAATTGTCATTAATTTTTTGTTATGTAATGTCATTTGTATAGGGAAATCTTGTTGGGACAATTCCCTTTACCAATATAAAGGGGCATTTGCCCCAAGATTTATAGTTGATGGGACTTGGCTGAAATAATAAGTGATGTGACTTGTGTAGTATCACACAGAGAGCATGTGACAATCGTAGGACTACCAAGTCCATTTGAATGGGTAGCCTGTTTTCTCTTAACTTTATCACAGTTGACTCTCTTCACAAGTGTAAAATAGCTACATGTATCATCAAGAAAGAAGTTTTCTTCAAGATTATTATTCATAGCGAGGCATTTTGAAAGTTAAAAGCTTTAGCTCCCCAGGTCTGAAGACAATCAATTAAGACATGTTGGTAGAACAGTCAAAGCAAAAAGCAAGATCACAGGTGACAATCTGCAAAAGAATATCTTTCCTGAAGTCATAGGTCAGGCTAGTTATTGTATAAAAGAGGGACAGGTCAGTTTACAGAGAAGTCAGGATGCATTTTCAGTACTAATATTGACAGGGCTTGGAGTGAAAGCCTGAGAAAAAAGTGTTACTGACAAGGTAAAAAATCCATACAGTGCAATTGCTAGAGGGGAAGGACAAGACCTCCCTTAGTATATATTGATGGAAAGGCACATAGTTACATTGTATGGCAGCCCAATCCTACTTTTCTTTTTCCTCTGATGGTACCAGAAGCTCATAAAACACCCAGAAAATAGATACCTCATGCACAAAGATAGTAATGCTTTCTTTAAAATGTTTGTGGCTGCCCTCTGTGCAAGACCAATTGGGTTATCTGATGAAAGCCCAAATGCCAAATTGTTTCTATGATTTTTTTGTTGTTGTTGAGGAGAGATTATTTAACACTAGTAAAACAAAATGACAAGCCTGTCAGCAATGTTTATGGAATATTTGCTATGTACAGGAGTATGGCAGCTGGGCTCAGGTGGCTGGTTTTTGCTGTCATTTCCACTACTGCCAGTCAAGTCCTTTCTTTGAGCTATAGTTTGTGTAATAGAGCCCTTAGTCCTTCTTCTATCCTCACATGGGAAGTATGGTAAAGCAAGGCATTTCAGATTTCTTATTTACAGTAATAGGGGCTAGAAGGGACTTTCCTGGTTAAATGAATAGAATAAATGAAAAGAAAGAAAGAAAGAAAGAAAGAAAGAAAGAAAGAAAGAAAGAAAGAAAGAAACAAGAAAGAAAGGAAGAAAGAAAGAAACAAGAAAGAAAGAAAGAAAGAAAGAAAGAAAGAAAGAAAGAAAGAAAGAAAGAAAGAAAGAAAGAAAGAAACAAAGATTATGGATGGGTTGATTAGACAGACACATACAGCTCAAAAATAGATGTGGATAGAAATAGGAAGAAAAGAGGTGCTGGAAAGATGAGTGAGAGGGAAGGTAACTGGGTGGGGCCATAGAAGCCTGGACCACAACAAGATAAAGCAAAGATTAGTCTATCAGAGTTAGGAAACCCAGGGACAGAGCCTGAGTTTCACAGAGACAGATAAAAGAGTAGATCCATGGAGAAGAGCAAGAAGAGAATTCAGGTTTAATTGCCTCATTAGCAGAAGTAAAATTTAGATATAAATCATGCTTGTATGTTTTCCTTCAGAAATGAATTATCATTTCCCACATACTATAATACAGTCAAAAGATGACTGGATTTAAAGTCAAACAACTTGGATTTAAATGCTCGCTATGTTATGACATCAGGAAACTGATTTAATCTCATTGGGTCTCAATTTTTTAACCTTTATTTTATCTTTTCCTTTCTAACAGGCCAGATTGTAAACATTGCCACAGGGTCTTGGAATAGAGTTGAATGGTTTTCTTGAACTCATCAGTTAACTACACTAAATGTTATCCAAGTGAATCTTTTTTTCCCTATTAGAATTCCTTGACATTTAACTAAGATCAATTTTCCCATAACAACATTCATCTAGCATGAAAAGATAGTAAGGTGATCCATAAAGCAAAGATTTGGTTCAGTAGACTATATATACAATAGGGAGCATTTCACTCAAAAAGTAGTTTCCTAGGCCTGACACCATCTACTTTCTCTTGTATGAAATCTAGGAGGACCTTCTGGCAATGTGTGAAAGCAATATAGTATAGGAGACAGGATGCTAGGATGGAGAGGCAAGATACTCTGTATTTTAGTACAAGTCAGCTTTGTGATTCTGCACAAGTCTCAGAATTTCAGTTACTTCATTTAAAAATTAGAATAATAATATGTGTACTGATAAGGCTTGTGGAGAACATGTGGGGTGGGTTTTTTTGTTTATTTAAAGTATAGTAAAATTCAAGAGAAATTAAATGGTAAGTTTTTTTTTAATTCTAACAGTTATGCAAGGGGTGATCCAAAAACCATTATTCCCAAAACAAAGTAACAAAGAGTAATGGCATAAAATATAAATATACATTTTGATTTCAGAAATATTAAAATAACATTCTTATATTAATTTCAAAAACCAAAAATAAAATAAGATACAACTGGGAGTTATGAGAGATACCTTCAAAATTAGCAGTTACGCCTGTTTATATTTTCTAGGTGGTTCAAACTACAGCAGCAGGATTTCTCGCTTGTTAGTATCTTTAGCCTCTCCTATCAAGGACATGGACTAAAGGATTGCTCTGAAGTGAAAAGGGAGCTTTAGTGAGCACTGTTGTAGGAAGTGATTACATGCTGCTAAGGGGTAAAAAGCCAATCAGTGTTTTCTCTAATTGACACAAATAAGACTGGCCACTGAGCCCAAGAGAATGGTCACAGAAAAAAATAAAAATATTTGCATCATAATCCATGACATCACCTTAGAAAAGAAAATCCACTTTGGAGAACACCAACTGGAAAGAGTAAAGAGGTTGAGATTAGATGAAGTCATTAAATTGTTTCCAGAGAAAGATAATCATGATGAAGGAGAAACTAAGGCCCTTGCAAGATGAAGAAATGTTGAAGGACATGGGAATGTTTATCTTAGAAAGGAAATCATTTTGGTGGGTGAAATTAGGGGAGATACCTACTTTCAAATATTTTAAAGATAGTAGGAAGTAGACTTGTTATAGTTCATTCTGGAAGGCAGACAAATAGGTAGAATTCACTAAAAATAAATATCCTTGCAGTGAAACAGAAAACTGTGTAACATAAGAGTCTAAATGTAGAATGAGACAACATATTGGATTTTCCCTGAGTTTTCCAACAAAGTGCAGAAGATGGCACAGTAAATAAAGTGCCAAGCCTGGAGTCAAGAAGATCTGAATTCAGATCCAATAATTAGTTGTGTGACCCTGGAAAAGTCACTTAACCCCTCACTTAAACCTCTCAATTGTCCCATCTGTACAATAAGGGTAATAATAATATCTACCTAATAGGGATGTTGTGAAGATCAAGTTAGGTAATATTTCTAAAGTGATTACTTAGGACAGTGCATGGTACATAGTAAGTGCTATAGCCATCATCATCATCATCATCATCATCATTATCATCATTGAAACTGAAATCAATGAACAACAGAAATCTGGAATGCAGAATATATGAAGAGAATTATAAACCTGTGAAGGTAAATCAAATTATGGAGATTCTTAGATACAAGATTAGAGAGTTTAGACTTAGTATGGATTTTATTTATTTTATTCATAATAGAGCCATTGTTTTGTTTTGAAGAGCAGTGATGTAATCAGAGCTATGCATTAGGAAGATTATTCTGGCAAAAAAAAAAGAAGAGAGAAACAGAAGTTGCAGACACCAAATAAGAGGTTGCTTTAAGAGTACGGGCAAGACTTAATGAACTTGCTTGAATTAAGGGAGGTGTCAGTGATTGGAAAGGTAGGAGTGGTTATGACATGAATTACAGAGATAATATTGTTAGAATATAGTGTTTATATGTGGAGAGTTTTAGAAGGAGAGAAAAGAAAGAATTAATTAAATATCACTGTATTTTCAAACTTAATTGGAGAATAACTAAAGCTATGGATGTCCACAGGAGAAATGGGAGGGGGGGGGAGAGAAATGTTGATTTTATCTATGACCATTGTTTGATCTGATGACAGAACATCTACACTGAAATATTCAGTATAACATTGGAGATTTGGTAGGATACTCTTTAAAAAGAGAGAGAAATTGGGGATGTAACCTCCTAGAATGAATAGTGGAATCTGTACTCATGAAAACAATTTCATCAGCAGACATAAGAGAAAGAATGGAAGAAGATAAAAGACAAGAGATAGGATGAATATTTCAATTTATAGAACAAGTGTAAAATGAGCCAGTGAAGGCTTCAATTGAGTAGCTGTCCTATATCAACCCCATTCTATAAGGAAATTGTCATTCATATTAGAATTCTAACTTTCCTCCTTTCATTTTCTTCTAATCATAGAACCCAGGTACCTCACTAAAAGCACTAAACTGTTTGGGGCATATGCCTAGCAGTGACTAGAGTGTGCCCTAGAGTATGAGGATTTGGACGAAGATCCTTTCCCTCATATCCTTAATTTGGTGATATCCTTACTCATCTGTTATAGACTTTAGTGTCTGCATTTGTGAAATGAGGAAAATGGACTAGAAGGACTCTGAGGTACCTGCCAGCCCTAATCTAGTATCCTCTAATTGAATGTTTTAGTCCCTTTCTCAACAAAGGTCCAAATTCCTTGGAACAATCCACAACTCTGTCAGTAGTACATGAGTTTATTTCCTAAGACATAGCTACATATCTACCATCTCTCCAAAATATACTATTCCTTTCTTTTGTCATCTTTGTCATTTTGTTGTGTAGAGAGAAATATTTCATATTTTGATTTCAATTTCTCTTAATTTTTATGGTAATAATAAATCTTTTTGTGATTTATAATGTTACTATTTGTCAGAAAAAAAATTATTCACATCACTTGACCTGGAAAATACTATAGTGCTTCTTTATGTGTTGACTCTACAGTTAATGGATATTAAGCCCTATTAGAGCTATTCATTGTAAAAATTTCTTTTTCCCTAATAGACAGCTTTCCTTCTCATGTTACTTAAACTATTTTCTATTTTTAATATTTTTGTATTGATTTATTTTGGTTTTAGGTGATTAACATACTCTAACTCTTGGACTCATTTCTTATAACGAAAAAAAAAGAGGAAAAGAAATAAATTCAAAAAAATTAACCAAAATATTTTATATGTAGTATTTCTTCTCTTATAGTCCCCAGTTTCGGCTTAAAAAATAACAATTAAGAACAACAGTCTTCTCCTGGATTTTCATCCTCTCTTTATTTGCTATTTTTTCCCCTGCTACCAAGAAACATGTCTGGATCACCTCTATTCCTAAAGCAGTAACAAAAATATCCACGTTCCTACTATTCCTTCAACTCATCATCCAAATCTTTCCTACTTTTTACAGCCACGCTTCTAGAAAAATCTATCTGCATTCACTGCTTTTACTTTCACACCTCTCATTCAATTCTCAAGCCATTCAAATCTGTTTTTTCTGACCCATGATGGCACTGACCATCCCTTTAATTCTGTATGCTCCCTACTACTTGAGTTTGCATAATACTGTTTTCTCCTGATTCTCTTGAGGACTGTCTAATTTCATCTTTTCAGTCCCTTTTACAAAATCATCAGTGATGCTCTGCCTCCCATGTCCAGATATAGCTCATCCTTCCTTCGTTTCTCTATAAACTCAAAACTTTTAAGAATTTCCATAGGTTCAGCTACAATGTCTTCACAATCTACATACATAACTTTCATTTTTGTTCTGAGTTCTGGTCCATTTTCAAGTATCTGCTGCACATTTCCACTTGGATATTCCACAGACTCCTCCAATTCAATTATATGCAAAATAGAACTCATTCATTTTTCCTCAAAAAAATGCCCCTTTCTTCTTAACTTATTCCCAATCTCTTCCAACTCTCCAACCCAGGAGTTCAGTGTAAGAGTTATCTTTCATTTTTCATTGTCTTTCATCACACTCTACTTCCACTGGACCTCTATACCCCAGTCAAATAGTTACTAGATTTTTCTCAGTTTCTCCCTTCACTACTTTTCTCATCTACTTCAATTCCTCAATTTATACTCAAACCAACCTCATTCTGATTCTTATCCCCTCTTACTTGAACTACAGTATTAACTTCCAAATTAGTCTCCATGTATCTAAATTATCTCTTCTCTAATATGCCCACCCACATAGCTGCCAAATTCATCTTCCTAAAGAATAGGAGTGACCAGGTCACTAACCTGCTTAAAAAACTTAAGTCACTTCCTCTTACTTTGAGCATAAAATGCAAATACTTCTATTCACCATTTAAAACTCTTCACAAATTTCCTCCTCATTATCTTTCTAGGCTGATTACACATCATTTTCTCTTACATACTTTAGCATTGCTTAACTTGTCTACTTGTTCACTGTGCATGGAATTCCATTATCATAGAATGGGGACAGCCAAGAATTATTTTTCTCCTCAACTCTTCATCTTGGAATTCCTAGGCTTCCCCAAGACTCAGGTAAAGAAAGTGAAGTGACATAGTGAAAAGAGTACTCAGGAATACCTGAGTTTAAATCTGGCCTACTTGCTGTCTGTATAACCCTGGGCAATCCACTTAATCTCTGCCTGCCTCAGTTTCCCAATCTTAAAATGGATACAATAATAATACCTATTTCATGTAGTTCTTTTGATGACCAAATGAGATAAGATGTAAATTGTTTTACAAATGATAAAGTGTTATATAAATGTTTATTGTTATCACCATCATCATGATGATTATACCACCACCTAAAAGAGGGATTTCTTGATTATTCTAGTGGTACTTGATTCCAATATAATTGCTTTATATGTATTTTCTATTCATTTTCTATTTTACTAATCTGAAATTAGATATCCATCTACTGAAATGTAAGTCAATTGAAGGCAAGTACACAGTTCCTGGCATATGGCAGACACTTGATTAAGGGTTGTCAATAAATGTATTACACGTGGAAAAATGTAAACATCATACTAACAATGGATATGTTGATAGCATCATACTTTTTTCATTATCTTTGCCTTCAACACCTTGCCCTTGTCTTTACTTATCAATTCCGTATTACTATGAGAGCTTCACCATGATCCCAGGCACCTGCCTGACAAACTAGATGGTTTGGTTCCTCATTCTCTCTTACCCCTCAGTGTCTAATCAGGTGCCAAGTCCTATGAAAATGTCTTGAAACTTACATCTTTCCTCTCATACTGCCAACCACTCTAGTTCAAGCCTACACCACCTAATGTCCAGCCTACTTTTTTTTCTTTTTCTCACTGCCTCAACCCTTTCTCAGTCTAGTCAATTTCACCATATCAATCTTCAATTCACTTCAATCAATCAAATCTAGGGGTTTTCTATTGCCTCTAGGATCAAATATAAAATCCTCTGTTTTTTTCAAGCCCTGCATAATCAAGCCTCTTCCTACTTACCCTATTTCTTAGAGCCCCCCGCATATTCTCAGATCCAGTAATATTGATCTCATTTCTGCTCCTACATAACTCAAGGCATTTTTCCTTGTTGATCTCCATGACTCAAACTGATCTCTATCTTCCAAATTCACTACATCTCAACTTCTACAAGAAGCCTTTTATGATGCCCCTTAATACTAACTGATTATTTCCAATTTACCTTTTGTGTATATATGTGTGTGTATACAGACATACATATATATATATATATATGTATACACACACACATATATATACACTTGTGTGTATGTATATGCATATATATACAATAGACACATACACATATACGTATATGTATAGGCATAAACATATGTGTATATACATGTATGTATAATCATATATGTGTGTATACATATGTGTATAGGTACATGCATATGTATATGGATAGATAGGTAGATAGACAGATGAGAGAGAGGTCCATAACTGTTTGCATGTGGTATCTCCTATTAGACTTCAAGCTCCAGAAAGCAGCATCTTTTATTTGTCTTCATATTCCCAATGCTTACCTCAGTGACTGGCATGTATTTACCACACTGTAAATGCTTACTGACTAACTGAAGGAAAATGCACATGCACCAGGAGACATTATGATCAGCAATTTAATTCTTAGAATGTACCAATACAATTGAATGACTTTTCAAACCATTCCAATTACAAATTCATGAATTTATATGTTGGTCAAAACCAATCTGGCATAAGCTTATGTTGCATAAAACAATATTCTGAGTGTAGAACCACACTTTAACAAACTCAATAGTTTCCATATGAATAGTTCCAGGATAATAGAGCTTGGCTCCATAATGACTTAGGTAATGTGAAATCCTTAATGAAGTCAAGATTTATACAAGAATACTGACATTTATTCAGAATATAATGGGAGTGATCAAGAACCTGGAAGGTCAAAAAGTTGTGGACTTTATTTAAGGTATTTTCAACCAAGGGAATTGGCATAAGGCTTTGGTTAAAAAGGAGAGAAGACATCTAATTTCACAACAGGTCAGTCAGTCAAGGTAGAACAATTATTCAAAACAGTCAATGTTATCAGACCCACATTAAAGTAATAACTATAATGAATCAATCAATAACTACAATCAGTTACCATATCTTGCCTCTTCTACCTCAATAATATTCTAACATTTGACCCTTTATCTTTAGTTATGTAGATAGTATTACCTCAATTCATTACCTTATCAACTTTCAGATATTTTTGCAACAGCTTTTTAATTGGTTTCCCTAAATGTTCTCATCACTCGAGTCAGTGTCAAAATGAATTTCATTAATATTTGACTACACCACACCCTTTACTCAAACAACTCTTCTGACTCCCCACTGCATTACATACAACCCTCTCTGTTTACCTTTTAAAGCTCTTCATTGCTTTGTCTTAGTACATCTTTTTAGCCTCACTAGACAATACTCCTTTTATCTGTTGTGTGCACTTCAGTCAAATTGATCCTCTTTCTGTTCCTCATTTGCAGTCCTTCATCTCTTGACTCCACATTTCTTCACAGGTCATGCCCCATGCCTGAAATGTATTCTGTCATACCTTTCCTATCTTAAAATTCTTTCTCTTTTCATCAAGATACAACTCAAGCAGCCCTTGAACACACATGCTTTCCTAATCATCCCAAATTCTAGTCTCTTCCCTTTTGGACTACCTTGTATTGAACTACCTTCTATTTATTATCTTCATGTCTATTTTGTATATCCATAGATAAATATGTATTTTAATACATAACATATATATTTGCCATGGGTAGCAGATACAGAAATATGTTTGTTTGTCCTTCATTCTCAAAGAGAATGGTATCAGGAAAGTAATGCCATGATTTGCAAGTGAATTGGATTTAAGTGAGGGAGGGCTGTGCAAAGTCATCATTCTAACTCTCTCCTCCAGAGTCATCTGCCTCCAGTGGCAAGATATACATCAGGACAACTGGAGGTGGCCCCCAATACAGTGAAAGACCTTAGCTTTTTTGAGCTAAGGTCTTTCCCTGGGCTCAGTTGGACTGAGACAATGTCCATTCAGTAATATTAAGGATACATAAGAAATGAGGCAAAGAATGGCCCCTTTTACCTAGTTAAAAAAAAAATTGGAAGGGGAAGACCCTCAGAGTTTCTGAACAACAATAACAACAAAAACAATTGCTATTTACACTCCCTCTTGGGCAGGGACCCATTATTGGATTGTTTATCTATCCTGGATACCAAACTCTTGTCAGAGAAATATGATACTAAGATTTTTTTTTAACAATTTGTTCACTTTCCTTCTATTCTAGGTTTTGAAAGACTATGCCATTGGATAACTTCCTTTTTTAGAATTTTATGTTCATTATGAGTAGGGACTACTTCATTTTTCCATTGTATTTGAATCCTAAGTGCCTAGTACAGTCTCTAAATGATAGTGGGTCCTCAAGAAAATATTTATTGATTCATTCCTTGACTGACTGATTGAACAGGCAACCAGATGATATAGTGAATAAATTACTAAACTCAGAGTTAGGAAGACATGAGTCTGGATCCCATCTCTGACATTTATAGTAGTTTGACACTGGATAAGCCACTTAACCTCTCCCAGTCATCATTTTCATCATCTGTAAAATGGAAATAATAACACCTACCTCACAGAAATTATTGTGAGGATTAAATGAGATCACATATATAAAGTATTTTGTAGACATTCAAGAGCTATACAGATGCTAGCCCTTCCCCTTCTCTTCCCCTCCCTTTCCTCCTTCCTCTTCCTCTGTCCACATAGTATATAATATTCTCTCCTTAGGGTGCTCTACCCAAAGTAATGTACATTTTGATCACAGAAACCATTCCAAATATGTTGGTGTTTACTGCCTAGATTTCCTTCTTAAAGACCAGGCTTTAAATCCAAATGACTCTGGTTCTCATTGATTGGTAAACAATAGGTCCAAGCCCAAACCCCACCTGATCATTGTCTCAGATTATATAGCTCAGTGTGCTTTTAAATAACAACCTTTTCTGTTTTGATCTTGAGGGTCTTCCCCACTCATATTGATCAATTCATTTTTTAAACTACATAAAAGAGGCCATTCTTTGTCACATTTCTTACCTAGTCTTAATCACTGAATGGGTGTTGCCTCAGTCAAACTGAGCCCATGGAAAGACCTAAGCTTACAAAGCCCAAGGATTCCAATTGCACCCAGGGCCATCTCTAATCATCCTGATTTATATCTTGTCACTGGACATAGAAGAGCTATGGCAGAGAAAGTGAAACTGGTGACTTTGCACAGCCCACCCTCACTTAAATCCAATTCACTTGCAAATTCAGTCATCACCTTCCTGACCTCATGATTTCCTTCAAGAACAAAAGACAAACAACAATACAGATGCTATTTACTATCATAATTATACTGGAGAAAATTCCCCAAGAAGGAGAGGAGAAAGGAATAATTGTGATTCCTTGAAAAATAATAGCCTTTCATATGCTAAAAAGTACATTCCTCACAGGTCAAAAAATGCATGCTTATGGAACACACAGAGAGATATAAAGGAGATATACAGACACAGACACATGCATGTGTATGAAAATAATTTTTACAAGGTGAAAAATCATACAATAACCAAAAGTCTGTCAAACAAAGAAACTGTCTAACTAATTGCAAATTCCCTGAGGTCAAAGAGCTAGTAGAGTCATAAAATACAAAAACAAAAGAACAGATTTCAAGAGTTAATAAGATTCTCTAGAAATTAGCAGTAAATAAATAAAACAAACAAATAAAGTACCCAAGGAAATTAATGAAATATATGTTGAATGAAAGATATTATTTTGGGATTTCAGTCATTCACAAGTGAATTAATGCAATTTGAGTAGAATACATGAGGAGAAGATGGAAAGGAGAGGAGGAATAGGGGAGAGAAAGAGAGAGAGAGAGACAGAAAGGAAAAGGGGGAGAGAATGGGACAGGGTAATTAGATAGTGGAAAGAGGTATTGGACATGGGTTTCACTTGCATCTCTGAAAACTAGCTCTGTTCCAACTAACAAGTCACTCTCTAAGTTATTGTTCCTCATCTGTAAAATGGGGAGAATAAAACTCATAATTCCTATGTTGGCAAAATGTTATAAGATAATTCATGCAAATTCCTTTGTGGAAAAAAAAAGAAATAATATCACACATGTTTTGAGTATATTAAGTGTAAAAACTAGTATTTAGGAGGCACTTTACAGTTTGCAAATATCTTTATCATCTCATGTAATCCTCATATGGACATTAACATGAATGGAAATTGATAGACTATATTGAGATATTAAATGACAGAACAAGATGATCAACATTTATTTTTTGCTATCTAGCTAGATTAGTGAAAATCTAAGATCAAACCTTTCTAAGGAATTTTCTGTTTCCCTAGTATCAAACATACCTCTTATAATGGTAATTAATTTAGCAGGTACTTACCCCTTAGGTACTAAGTTAAGTGACTAAGTTACTAAGTTACTAGTTACTAAGGGCTAAGTATAGAGGGTGTGAACTCTGTCTCCATTGCTGATATAACAGGAAAGGGTTGGCTGAGATAGGAAGCCAATGTGTGTGTTTGTGTTTGTGTGTGTGTGTGTGTGTGTGTGTGTGTGTGTGTGTATAAGGCTGAAGTTGCCACATGGAAGGCTGAGATTTCTTCTGGGTCCTAGGGACAGATGAACTGCTGGAGGACTGAAGAATCATGACTAGAATAAGGTTTTGTTTGTTTGTGGCTTGGTTTATCCTTGAGTTCCCAGAAACAGGAGTTATGAAGGATTTGAGATGTGCTGGACCCTGTGAACTTCAGTGTGTACCAAGAACTGCCTGGAGGATTGGATGAGAACCTGGGAGCTGCCTGCCTCTGAATCCAAGTGACTGTTTAGTGGTTCATGTAGGAGCTGGGACCATGGCAGAGTATCCAGGGAATCTGAGAGACCACACTAAGTCAAGAGGAAGAAAAGGCCTCTCGGATGCGTGATGAAATTGAAGTTTACTAGACACCAAGGGGTGGAGGGTTTGTGTAATTTTCTAATGATTATATTTAGTGATTAAGGATACTTAGTAATTATGAATCTGGATAAGTGACTGATTAAGTTAATATATAATTGTCCCATGAGTGGAAGATTGATTATTATATTGTGGAATGATTGAATGATTAAATAAAGCAGGTTTCCCCCTTAGGGAAATCAGATGATTATTCTTTTGTTCTTTGTTCTGAGTACTGTGGCCACTAGTGAAAACTAGGTGGTCATTCCAATTTTAAGCTGTTGTGAACACTATATTGTGATTTTTTTTGTGATAAGGTGTAATGCCATGAATATTATATTCTGATTTGCTATGAATGTTTGCCTTGATTTGTAATGGAATAAATGGAGTGTTCACTACACTGTGTAATCAGAAGCGGTTTATGAATGGCATTATACCTCTATAGGTCAATTTACAAGAAGAACTCATAGACTATTCTCCATTATTGTAAACGTACATGAATATAATTTGTATTCAATTTATTCATATGGGAGTCTCAGTGTATTTGAGGGAATTACATTATTAAAAAAAGACACAGAAATCAAAAGGAAATCAAGGAAGCATTGAAAGCTGCTTCCAGACTTTATGGAATTCCTAAAATGTCCTGGTCATTGTGGAAGCTGGAAAGATTTCTGTCATGATATGACAATGTTGGTAAGTAGTATAAAAGCACTATAGGTGAAAAGATAAGAAAAAGGCAAAATGACAATGACAATAGGAGAAATTTAATGGCTGACCAGAAGAACCACAAAAGAATCATATATCCAAATCTGAGTTTCCCCTTGTACCAAATTGCTTGAATATCTATCAATTAGGGGCATTTCTATATTAGGCTATAGAAATATAGAAACATTTGTGTATTTAATATATTTCCATAGAAAAGTAGATTCTGAAGCTAAAATTATTATTTGAATTGGATTTTTAGAGTATAAACTATGTCCTGTTCTCACACACTAAAATATTTGAGTATGAGAGCACCAGGACCTTTTTGAGGACTCATCTAAAATTATGAGGTTGATCACTAGTAACTTGTCCAATAGATGATTGATGATGATAATGATTTTGCTCTGACAATCCTGAAAATAAGAAAAAAATAAAGAATAATTCACAATCATGGACTTTACCCTTACCTGTGATTCTGTTGTAAAGATATTTGCATGGTGGAAAGGAAGGCAAAAGGAACTGAGAATCACACTTTTATATCAATAACATAAAATTATTATTGCTATTCCATCATTTTTAAGTCATGCCCAATTCTCTGCAACCCCATTTGGAATGTCCTTGTCAGGGATACTAGAATGGTTTGTCACTTCCTTTTCCAGGTCATTTTATAGATGAAGAAGCTAAGACAAAGAGGTAAAGTGACCTGTCTAGGGTCACACAGAAAGATGAAATCTCTCTGACTCCATGCCCAGCATTCTATTCACTGCACTCCCCTAGCTGCCCAAAATTAATTGTATATATTGTAAATGTAAGGTTTATTTGTTTGTTTGTTTGTTTTAAATAGAACTCCTTATTAGCAGAATTACATCTTCAGCAAACAATTTGTGAAGCCATTAAAAGTGGAGAGATCTAGGTTGAACTCTTCAAACATTCGCATGGTTTTCAAGCATTCAGTGCTACATAATCAATTAGCAGTTTTAGCAAGATTATGTGTAACTGTGATCACAAGTAACCTTTTAGAACATTGCTTATTTGACTCAAAATAAGTTTAGAATTTTTTTTTAATTTTGGCAACTTAAAAACTATTATGTGAATTCAATCTATGAGAATAAAAAAGGCAGGGGCAAAACTTAAACTGCAATACTTTTTACTTCCAAGGACTGAGTCAAGATAGCAGAGTAGAAGAAGCAGCCATGTCTTCCAATCATTTTCCTCTAAATAACTTAAAATAATGTCTCAAATAGAATTCTGGAGTAGCAAAGCCAACAAAAAAATCAAGGTGAGGAATTTTTCCAGCCCAAAACAACTTAGGAAGTTAGAATGAAAGGTCTGTTGCACTGCGGTGTAGACACATCTGGAGTTCAGCTGGCAGCATCTTGGAGGTGGCAACAATAGCATCAGCTTTAGAAGTGCCACAGCTAGAGATAGTAAGGGGATCTGGCAACTGGTCAGAAAGAGATTACATGGGACCACTGTGCTAGCATTAAAAGCAAGACAGGTTACAGTTTGACAAATCTACTTCCAATATTCAATTACAGCTCAGAATTGTGGGGAAGAAAGAGGTGCCTGCAGTCAGCCCCAAGGGATCAGGGGTGCTGAAGAATGCTGTTGCTTGCCTTAACACAACAGCAGAGGCCCAGAGGAAGAGTATCACTCATTGCTAAAGGGGATCAGGAGCCTCTCCTAAATAAGGACCTGAATATAATTAAGGAGATCAGTCACAAGATCTCTTCTTATATCACACCACCTCTAAAGTACCAAAAACTTTCAAAATTCCACATCAAGCTCTGAAAACACTAGAGAAAAAAAGCCTGAAGCTGACAACAGCACTTGACCTAGAAGCTAGAAATAGAGCCCAAATTTAACATAAATTTCAAAGTCAAAAAGTAAGCGGCAAAAATGAGCAAAGAAAACCAACAACAATTAAAATAATCTCACATAAAAATCTGAGTTGAAAAACAATATCAAGACACAAAACTTAGAAGAAGACAATGTCAAAATACCTACCAGCAATGATTTAAAAAAGAAAAGAAAAATGTTAATTTTGCACAAGCCCAAAAGAATTTCTGGAAGAATTAAAAATCATTTTAAAAATCAAATAGGAGAAATAAAGGAAGCATTTGGGAAAAGAAATGAAACTGACAGGAAAGCAACACCTTAAAAAGAAGAATTAATCAAATGAAAAAGCACAAAAGCCCACTGAAGAATAGAATCCCTTAAAACTCAGAATTGGGCATTTTAAAAAAAATGACCCCATGAGATATCAAGAAATAACAAAACAAAATTAAAAGAATGAATAAAACAGAAAAAGGTGAAATATCTCATTAAAAAATTGACATGGAAAAAATATTGAGGTGAAACAATTTAAGAATTATTGAACTTTCTAAAAGCCATGTCTGAAGAGCCTAGACTTAGATATTTTATTCAAGAATTTATATAAGAAATTATATGTATATAAATTTTATATATATAAAATATATATTATATATGCCCTATATATGGGGGAAAATAGAAATCGAAAAAAAATCCAACAATCATTTCCTAAAAGATATTCCAAAAGGAAAACACCCGGGAATATTATAGCCAAATCCCAGAGCTCCCAGGTAAGGGGGAAAATATTGCAAGCAGCCAAAAAGAAGCAACTCCAATACCATAAAGTCACAGTCAGGATCACATAAGATCTAGCAGCTTCTACATTAAATGACTGGAGGGCTTGGAATACAATTTTCAAGAAGGCAAACAACCAAGAATAACCTACCCAGAAAAATGGAGTTTAATCCATTGGGGAAAATTAGCATTTAATGAAATATTGAACATTAAAGTATTTCTTTTGAAAAGACCAAATTTAGATAGACAATACGATTTTCAAATACAAGACACAAAAGAAGCATAAAAATGGTAAACATGAGAGAGAAATCTTAACGGAGTCAAAAAAGGTTGAACTATTTATAATCCTATATGGGAATATGATACAAATAACTCCTAAGAACTTTTAACATTCTTATGGCAGTTAAATGGTGCCTACAAAGAATGAAGTCATGAAAGTGAGTCAATTTAGTTGGAATGATTAAAAAAATGTAAAGAGGATGAATGTACTGGGAGAAGAGTAAGGAGGAGGAAGAACAGGGAAAACTTTCTCACTTAAAAGAGTCCTACAAGAAAGAGCTTTTAGAGTGGAGAGGAAAATGTTGTGTAGAATGGGGCAGACAACAAACACATGAACTTTACTGTAATCTGAATTGGTTCAAAGAAGGAAGAATATGAATACACATTTAATTGAATATTGAAATGTGTCTTACTCAACGAGGAAGTAAGAGAGGAAGGCAATAAGGGAAAGGGAATAGGATGATGAAAAAGAATGCAGATTAAGTGAGACTGTGGTCAGAAGCAAAACAGATTTATGAGGAGGGAAGAACAGCACAGAGAGAGAGAGAGAGAGACAGAATGAGGGACCAAAAGATATAAATAGGATGGAGGGGAAAACACAGTTAATAATAACTGTGAATGTGAATGGGATAAATTCATTGATAAAATTAAAGTGAATAGTAGAATTGAGTTAGAAACCAGAATCCAACAATGTGCTATTTATAGAAATGCACTTGAAATAGCAAGATACATAGAGTTAAACTAGGGGTTTGGGGCAGAATCAAGTATCCTTCAACAGAAGTAAAAAAAAAATAAAATAAAGTAAAAGGTAGGGGTAACAATGAAGAATTCAGGCAAAACAAAAGCATAAAACAGACCAAATTTAAAGAGATAAGCAGAGAAACTGCATTTTGCTAAAAGGTACTATAGACAAAGAAGTCATAGCAATAATAACATATGTACCAAATGGCATAGGATCCAAATTATTAAAGTAAATTTTAAATGAGTTAGAGGATGAAATAAACAATAAAACTATGCTAGTGGGGGACCTTAATTTTGTTCCCTTAAAGCTACATAAATCTAGTCACAAAATAAATAAGAAGCTAAGAGATGAATAGAATTTTAGAAAGTGAAATTTGATAGACCTCTTGAGAAAATTGAGTGGGAATAGAAAAGATTTTTTTCAGCTCTACAAGGCCCCTTCACAAATGAAAACTAGGTGGGCAAAGGTGGAGTTAGGGAGGAGTTTGGCAGGAGTTTAGGAGTGGTCAGTGCTTAAAGGGACATGCACTTTTTATAACAACTGCGCATGCAAATTGCCCATAATTCACTAGGAAATCTCCCTAGGGGGGGCTATAGGGAGGTGTGTTTTTTTTCTTGAAACATCACTAGGCTACTTTTGTTCAAGGATGAATGAGATATGTCTAATATGACTGTTGGGAGGGCAGACTTGATTGTTTCCAAGTCTGGGAACTAGACTGATTAGGGATTCAGGAAGTACCATATTGAGATGGAGTTATCTGTCTGATAATGTTGTTCAAGGCTTTTGGGTGCAGCTGGCCACTTAAAACAAAGGGGCTATGCATTTCTCTAAGGGTTTGTTTATAGAATACTATTAAGGCTTCACACATGCTTGTCTCTAGGCAGACTTCTTTGCTAAGGGAAAGACTTTTGGGCTAGGGGAAGGGAAGAGGCAAAGCTAATGCCTTTTTGGCAGGGGGGAAAGTGTGACTTTTACAACTTAATTACACAGGCTTACAAATTGATGTTACATACATAGGGACCTGAACACAAATGAGATTTTACAAACTGAGGTTACAGACAAAAGCATCCCAGACCACATCATTACCCAGATATTTAAACCCATAAACTCCTAAGACAAAGTAGAAGTTTAGTGGAGAAATTCTGTTGAAACTGGGTGAGAGAAGAGTGTGGTAAGGCCCTGGCCCCTGGGACAGTGGATGTGGCAGCTACTACTAGCGCACCTGGCCCACAAATGGAGGGGAGACCAAGCAGCTTATCAGAGGCCAGATGCAGGAATCTCTTTGCTGGCACTGAGACAGCATTATCTTCCTTTGCCCTGGTTGGATCTGGGTCACAGACTTGGATTGTGTTCCTGGGGTGAGGAGTGCTGGCATGACAAAGCTTGTTGAGGTTGTGGAGAAGCCATTCTTCTCACAGTTCTGAGGCAGGTGACTTAAAGGAGCTATGATAATAGCTGAGCAAAACCTCAGAAATATGAGACCCAGTACTCTCCACTCTAGGCCACGGAGGAGCTCAAGAAGGATTTTGAAAATCAAATAATAGAAGTAGAGGAAAAATTGGGAAGAGAAATGAGAGTAATGCAAAAAAATCATGAAAATGAGTAAACAATTTGCTAAAGGAGACCCAAAAATTAATGAAAAATAAATTGTCATAAAAAAACCAAACTCAAATGGCAAATGAGGTTCAAAAAGCCAATGAAGAGAAAAATGCCCTAAAAAGCAGAAGTGGCCAGATGGAAAAGGAAGTTCAAAAGCCCACTGAAGAAAGTAATTCCTTCGAAATCAGATTGGAGCAAATGGAGGCTAATGATTTTATGATAAATCAAGATATTATAAAACAGATCCAAATGAATGAAAAAATAGAAGGTAATGTGAAATATCTCATTGCAAAAACCATTGACCTGGAAAATAAACCCAGGAGAGACAATTTAAAAATTACTGGACTACCTGAAAGCCATGATCAAAAAAGAAATCATTCTTCAAGAAATACTCAAATAAGATTGCCCTGATATTTTAGAACCAAAAGGTAAAACAGAAACTGATAGAATTTATTTATTGCCTCTTGAAAAAAGATCTCCAAAAGAAAACTTCTAGGAATATTATAACCAAATTCCAGAGTTTCAAGGTCAAGGAGGAAATGTTACAAGCCATCAGGAAGAAACACTTTAAGTATCAAGGAAACACAATCAGGATAAAACAAAATCTAGCAGCTTCTACATTAAGGGATCAAAAGGCTTGGATAACCCAGAAGTCAAAGGAGCTAGGATTAAAATCAACAATCACCTACCCAGCAAAACTGAGTATAATATTTCAGAGGAGAATATGGATATTCAATGAAATAGAGGATTTTCAAGCATTCTTAATGAAAAGACCAGATCTGAACAGAAAATTGGAATTTCAAATACAAGAAGCAAAAGAAGCATGAAATGGCTACAATGAGGTGAAGAGAATGTTTCAACATCAAGGGATATTGTAGAAAAGGAAATGACAAGATTTGGTAACAAATTAGAATTATGGGATGAGAGCGGAGACTTAGAAGTGACACTGAGGTTGGAAACCTGGGTGACTGCAAAGATGGTGGTGCTTTTAATATAAATAAGCAGTTCAGAAGAGGGGTGGGTTTTGGAGCTTTGCTTTGGACAAGCTGAGTTTGAGATGCCCACCTAGAACTATCCAGTTGCCACTTGGTGATATGGGATTGGTACTCAAGTGAAGGCTTCCCATTCCCTCCTCATTCCTTTATCAACAATGTCCTTCATTCCTGTATAGATTAACTAATATGGAAGTATGTTTTGCATGATTGCACATGTATAACCTATATCCAATTGCTTACTGTCTCAGATTAACTAATATGGAAGTATGTTTTGCATGATTGCACATGTATAACCTATATCCAATTGCTTACTGTCTCAGATTAACTAATATGGAAGTATGTTTTGCACGATTGCACATGTATAACCTGTATCAAATTGCTTACTGTCTCAGGAGAGGAGGAGAGGAGGGAGAGAATTTGGAACTTAATTTTTTTAATGAATGCTAAAAATTGTTTTTACTTGTAACTAGGAAAATAAAAAATTATTAAAAAAAACTTTTAAGGAAAGAAAAGCTAATTGGAAACAGACTGATTTAATCCTAAAGTATAAATAAATCAAAGAACAAATCATAAAAATAATCAATACTTTCAATATAAGTATGACAAGTAACCAAAATTTGATTGCTACTCAATTTCCCACATGAAATCAATCCAGTCCCTTCCTCTCATTCCACTATGCTGCCATTTCTCCAACCATAGCCCAAGCATCTCATCAGCTTTGCCTGGAATATGCAAAAACTTGTTATTTGTTCTTCCTCCACCAGGCTTATTGCACTCCAAGCTTTTGTCCACAGCAGCTAAATTGCCACACCACAGAACTTGAGGCATGTCACTCTACTGTCTAAAAAACTTTTAATACAGGGGTTTTTTACTTCACTTCCAAGGTCCTTCAGTGGGTAGATTTCCAGGGGGTTGAAAACTCAGAAGGAAAAAAAAGAAACTCAAGCAAAAAACACATCTTTGTTTTCACTATTATTGATTTCCTTTGCAATCCTGTGTATTTTATACATTTAAAACATCCATCTCTGAAGAAGTCCAGAGGCTTCACCAGACTGTCCAAGGTGTCTATCACAAACACACTTATACACTCCCATACAGGTTAAGAGGTCTTCCTTTTAATGATGTCCTGTTGCCTCCAGGATAACTCTCCTACCCTCCACCCCGCCCCACACCACCAAAATAATTTTTTATGTAAAGTTCTATATTGTATGGCTCTGACATTATGTCATTGCCTGAACAATTGATGTGCTTTATCTACTTGATTTTTGTTGTTATTTATTTACTTATTTTCATTTTATTTTCCTATGTGGATTTATCTTAATAAAGGATAATAATTTGGCATTATGTTACCATATGGATTAGAATGAGTTAAAAATAGGAATTAGAGAAAACATCAAATAGATTTTAGGAAAAGGTTTTAAAACAGGGAAAAGGCAATAATGATCTGGTCTGAAGTGGCTGCTATGGAAAATAATGGGAGATGTGGGAATGACATGAAACAACATGAAGTTCAGACAAGGCTAGTAAGACAGTATCCATGGAATCAAAGGAAGGTGAATGGATATGAGCTGTAGGGAGAGGAGGGGACTCTATATCTTATCTGAAAGTTATCTAGTACTAAAGAAGCAAATATGGTGACATGGGCACAGTTGTTAATCAAGACTGTATGTAGACTGAAATAGATAATGTGTTGGGTACAGGGAAACAAGTTTTAAAAGAAATGATCTGTTCATAGGATACCTATGAGTGCAGTACTTTTATATGCCATTAGTGGTTTGGGGAGTCAGTAATGACAGTACTGGGAAAGACACTAGAGGACAGAATTGGCAAGATATGGTCAATTAATTAGATTGGCTATGGGGAAGGAGGAGGGGGAAGAATGAAGAATGAAGCTAAATGACAATTTTGTTTTAGATAATTTTATCCTAAGAACATTTGGTGAGATAAGTTTTCTGGTATTTGTGACATTTGCTTTTTTGTTTTAGAAAGCATATTTTGAGAACATAAGAAAAGGAGTCATGAATTACTAGACAGAATTTACAGAAAAACTGAGTACCTTGGGGATTAAACCCTGTTCAAGCAAAATTATTTTAAACTCCCCAAGTGTGATTATCACAGAGAAATAATGAAGTGATCGTTAAAGAACCATGATGGATCACTAAATACATGGATCACTAAAAAAGGGTGGGGGGGGAATGTATGAGATCTATAAACCAACTGTGCATTCTTATAAAATGAGTTCTATATACATCTAAAGAGTTAAGGAAAAAATAACCCCAAATTAAGAACTCAAATGACAGGGAAAGTGATGGCATAAGATTTAAAAGGAAAATAAAGAGAATTTTAGAAGTGCATAGAAAATAAAAGGTCAGGGAGATATATCTCAAAGCTCTGGAGAGCTTGTGTAAGAACTTAGTGAAAAATGAAGTAGATATTACTGATGTCTTTGTCTCCATGACCACTAGGGAGAGCAAGGGAAATATGTCATAAGAAAGATAAATCCTCCTGGAAAAAATGAGAGAAAATCATGCTTAACCATGACACACCTGAATAGGTTAAGAAAGAGAACAGCTGGCTTCTTACTTAGATTCTGAAGATGCTATTAGATGGAATGTTAAAAAAAATACACTAAAACTAAAAGGAAATACTTCAGTTCCTTGATTCTTAAACTGGGTTCTATTAACTTAATCTTAAAAAAAGACCAAACCTGATGATGGCATTTCAATCTAACTATTTCTTTTGCAATCCTATATAGCCTATTTTATTAATTTAAACTATTTTAATAGGGTTCCATAGGCTTCACCACATTGTGCACACACACACGCACAAACACACAAAGAAGCAATGTCTTAAAGTGAACTGGAAATATACTTATATCCCAAATAAGTAATTTTGGACAGTGTAAGTTTTTCTCAGCAATCAAAAGAGTTTAGACTTAATGGAAAGAATGGATAGAGCAAGACAATATAAATAAGTGCAATGCTTCTCTGCTTGAGACTGCAATTTTCATTAATTTGAGATGATGACAGTAACCTTTAATTTTTCACATATCATTGGGTATCTGTCCAGTTTCAAGTACACCATCCAAACATCAATTAGCAGAGCAGTGGGTTATAAGAAAGGCCTGAGTTGACTTACATATTCCTAAAAATTGTCAATCAGGTTTATTCAGAAAAAGTACATTTTTTTACTATGGTTCCATTTTTATATGCTTAATAATGAGAAAATAGAAGATGATCTGAATCATACAACCTAAACATGAGTCAAAGAGGAGAAAGAGTATTCAGTGCAACAGAATCTAGCATTCGGTCGAACGTCAATAGATGTAGATTCAGTTCCTGTTTTTCCTAATTACCATCTTTGTGACCATGGTTGTATTATTTAATTTCCCTAGGCATCACAACTCCTTCACTGGAAAAAGTTAAGGTATTGGATTTTAGTGCTCTCTGAAGTTCTTTTCCACTATCAATAGCACGTGAAAGCCAAAGGCAAAGAAACAGTATCACTATCACAAATCTGACTTATTAAATTAAGTCAATTCATTGAATGAAATTTTCTTTCTCTATCCCAATGTCTTCCTTTTCCCCACCTTTCTCCCAACTGACTTAGTTTTCTAGAGTAGGAAAGACATTTTACCCCAATAATCCAGGGTTTAAAGTGGTTTGTCAAGAGATAATCATGGATTCATTTTAATGATTGATCTAGTAGGAATTTGGTTAGTTCTGAAAGCTTTATTTACACTGACGTAATGAGTGGTATAAAAATATCACTGAGACCAAGTATGGGATAAAAAGCAGAGGGAATAGTCAGAGGGAAGGAAATAAAACAGATGGGCAGTTTAAGGGATATGGGTAGTATATAAGATATTAAAATAATCAGAGAAAGGCCTCAATTTCATTGTGTCCCCTAGGGATGATTACGTAAAGACATCATCAAGAATCACTGAAGAATGAGAAATTGTGGCAGGAAATAAATAAAAAATTGAAACAAAAAGAAAGAAAGCCTGGAAAGATTGAAGTATATCCTAGTAGAGCAGGTACCCACACTGAGAGGATTCCTGATTCAATTAATTACCTATTTGTGGACATCGGAATTGACCTTGAAATCATGGACATATGGACATCAAATCTTACCTCTCATATATAATTTTGGTGTGTCCCTGGGCAAAACACTTAACCTCTCTAAATAACTTCTGAGGTCTGTTAAGTGGCAAAGAACTTGCCAATCTGTATTAGTAAAAGAGAGATTTCTCATCCAGCATTTACATTTGTAAGATTACAGGTCCAGTCATTATCCAATCTTTATCTCTATTTAAGTAATTAAGATTTTGCTGAAAAAAATATTTTGGAGAATAGTAGAAATAATACATCCAATACCATAAAAGACAGAGGATCAGGTACAGAGTGAAATTACTAGACTCTAGGGTTGACTTCTTTTTCTTTCCTGACATATTCATATAGTTCAAATTCTAAAGATGTATATTTCAACTCCTCTTAGCAACATATTACACTTTAATATCTAGTTTAAATCCTTTTTACTGTTATTAAGCCTCTTGCCTCCTTTAAACCTTAAAAAAATATGGATGCTCATTCTCAGCTATATCGATTCTTGTCTTGTCCAGGCCATTGAACACATTTATTTATTCCCGAAGTACTTATGTTGTGTTTTGTTAGCGGTTGTTGTTGTTGGTGTATGTGTGTGTGTCTGTGTGTGAATGTGTTTCTTTCTGTTAGAAGCAGTTATATTTCAACATATGGTCTGTAGCTTTTTTGTGTTTTTTCCCCCAGGAAGGTGTTTTTTTTTTCTTGTTTTGTTTTGTTTTTTTCTTTTTTAAATAAGGACAAAATGAATCCAGGCTGTTCTTTGAGTTTCACTTGAATATTCTGTGAAAGTTGCTGAAAGTTGACAGCATAATTCTCTAGACTAACCATGTTGCCCTATTTTTTTGCTTTGATTTTCTATTATCTCTAGGGTTTTCTGCAGTTTTCATTTAGTCAATCTCTGTAAAAAATATGACAGATATTAGTGATGTCCATTTTCATTCTTTTGAAAGACAAAGTATTTCTAGCCCAAGTGACACATTTTATTGGCACTTTGAGACTGGGGGGTGGGATGGTGGTAATGTAGACAAAGAAAGTTTGCATGATTTATATGTGTAAAAAGACATATTAGCTCTTATCACTAAGAATATGGCATTATGTGCTTTGTGCATGGAAGAACATAGTTTAGTAGAAAGTGCATAGGATTTTGAGTCAGTAAAGCAGGATTTTAATGACAGCTGTACCCCCTATTATCTACACCACTTTGGGAAAATCATTTCTGCTGTTAAAGTCTCAGTGTCTCCATTTGTAAAATGAGGCAGGACTGGATTAGATTATAATTTCACTGTGTTATAATCTTAAAAATCACAGCTTTGTTTTGAGTTTCAAGATAGCTAGCTAGCTAGCTAGCTAGATATAGATATAGATATATAGGTATATATGAATGTATATGTGTGTGTGTGTGTGTGTGTGTGATTTCCAGAACCCACTGTAGGTTAACAGTTTATGATTATCTGATCAAGCCATTTTTTAAAAACAGCCTTCTTATATGATTCTCTGCATACCCATAATTCACTTTGGTCACAAAATCTAAAACTAAGTGGACAACTAAATAATGTGACTTCTTAGAGAACTGTGAGTAATCTTAAGTACTAGCAGGTACATATCTAGAAGTAAGGCCTATAAAATTACCAAGATTTTAATAGATCTTAATTGGCTACAAACTGTTGTAGGCCAAGACTTTCAGGGTCCTTGGCCACATTAGCTCCCCAGTTCTACAAAGGTCATTAGGCAGATATGCAAGGAAAGTATAATCTTGTTGGGTGGATGCTCTCATTGATTTCATGAATATCTAAAGAAAGTACTGAGTTAATTTGCAAGTCTTGATTGTTACACCCTGTTTGTGCCTCTGGACATGGTCCCATGATAAAGAGCTTAACAAGTAATTGGCTTTGGGTTAGGGTGGAGAAAGATGGACCAAGGGTGGTTCCTTGCATTCTGCTAAGGGTATATAAACTTTGTGTCTTCCATTCGTCTTTGGCTCTGTATGAAATAGGTCTGCAATAAACAGACTATGGAATACATCCTCATCTCTCCCTCTTTCTTATTGTGCTAGAAGTTCTCTCTCTCTCTCTCTCTCTCTCTCTCTCTCTCTCTCTCTCTCTCTCTCTCTCTCTCTCTCTCTCTTTTATTTCACTCACCTGGTAGCTAGGCCCAAACCTGCTAGCCACAGCAACAGAAATTTAATTTATCTTCAGTAAATCTTTAGAGACTCATTCTTTAGAACCAAGAAGGATATGGTGAAATAGAGCACTATTTTAATAAACAGTATCCTTGTAGAACATATTAGTACTAAATAACAGGAGGCAAATAAAATGTAGACAAGGGAAGTAAGCAAGTCAGAACATAATACATTTTGTTTTATTTAATTGTCTAATGATATACCACCTCCGAAATAACATTTAGCCTTGGCATATGTTATTTTATTCAAATAATGATTAAAACAATGTATTTATCAATTATAAAAGAGTGATCTAACTTCTTTCTGAACCTTTATGTAATACAAAATTTGGGGTTTCCTTCCCTTCTATCAAATTACATCAAGTTAAATGTTAACAAACCCCTGATGTACCAAGTGAGCTTGTTAATCTTGTTTCCATAGTAGGCAAGTCTAAAAACAGTTATCAACTTTTAATTTTCCTCCTATTTTGGAATTTTAAAATGCTTTAACAAGGCCACCACTTTAAAATGAGTGAGATCTTGCAAATTTATATTGGAACAAAGTATTTCTTAAGATTAAGATATTTGTA
>CM053594.1:190344156-190360919 GCA_028646575.1 Pseudocheirus occidentalis
TCTCTCTCTCTTTCTCTCTCTCTCTCTCTCTCTCTCTGTCTCTCTCTGTCTCTCTCTCTCTCTCTTCAGTTCAGCATCTCAACTCCCACATACTGAGACAATCCTGCTTACTCCAACAGGAAAATTCCATTTCTGTCTCTCTGTCTCTAGAATTCTTCTTTATATACAAGCACTATCCTTCTGTCTCAGCCAATACCCTGTTAGTAACTGATCAAACCTCTTTTGGGTTAACAGAAGGTATGATCTCATATTTCCTATTGCTTATATAACAGGAAGGGATTGGCTGAAACAGGAAGCTAATGCTATGTGCATATAAGAAGAGCCCCAGAGAGGGGATGGTCAGAATTTTTGGGGACAAGAATCTAGTGGCATAAGTTGTTCTTCTGGAGAGACAGAGAGTTTGTCTCAGCAGCATCTAGAGCAGCAGTTCTCAACCTGTGGGTCACAACCTATTTGGGGGTTGAATAGGACCTCCTAAGACCATGGGAAAACACATATTTCTGATGGTTTTAGGAACCGAGACACTGCTCCTCTACCCGTCTCCAGGTGGGTACGCCCATATGCAGATATGCCCACATAAAGGTACTAAAGGGTTGTGGCATTAGGAAGGTTGCGAACCACTGATCTAGATGCTAGGCTGCTACTAGTGAACTGAGAACTGAGAAAAGAAATGAGATTTCAGAACTGAGTCAGAATTTCCTGAGAACTTATGGAGTTTCTTCTGAAGAGGAGCCCAAGAGGCTGACGAGGAAATCTCACCCCCCACCCCCCTGCCTGGCCTGGATAAGGTGATGCTGATTCTTTCACCAAGCTGCAGAAGACTGAGGAAGCATGACCAGGATGCTAAGAATTTTTCCTTTTATGGTTTGGTTGAGCCTTGAATTCCTGGGAACAGAAATTGTGAAGGATTTGAGATGGACTGGACCCTGTGAACTTCAGTGCGGAGCATGACGTACATGGAAAGCTAGACAAGGAACTGGGAGCTGTCTGCCTTTGAATCCAGGTGAGTGTTTGGTAGATTCAGGTAGGAGGTGACTGCCTTGAGCCAAGATAAAAAGATCTCTCTGTGGGTACTGAGTAGTGATGAAATTGTAGTTTACTACTGACCTAGGGGTGGAGGGTCTGTGTATTTTCTGATCATTGAATAATGAATGATAAAGGATGAATGAATGCCTAAATGACTGTACTTAGTAATTGATTACTGAAGAAGTGACTGATTGAGTTAACTTAGTGTGTCTCATGAGTGGAAGACTTTGACTATTGTACTTTGAGATGACTGAATGACTGAGTAAGGGGGCAAACCTCCTTAGGGATGATTGAATGATCAAGAAGATTTTGAATGATTGAGTTACTAGTTGATTGCTCTTTGTTCAAAATTTTGTGCCACTATAGTAGAAACTATGCAGCCATTTTAATGATAAGCTGTTGTGAATACTATATTCTGATTGTATATGATAAGTTGTAATATTGTGAATGCTGTACCTTGGTTTTCTGTTAAAGTTTTGCTTTTATTTGTTATGGAATAAATAGAGTGTTCACTATAATGTGTAATCAGAACTGTAAAAGCTGTTCACAGTAGCATTCTTCTGGAAAGTTCTTGTGCATGGCATCACACTTATGCATACAATTTGTACACAGACAAATATCACTAAAGGAAATGTATAGAGTTAGAAACTAGAGAACAGAAAATTTTAGAGAGAAGATGGAAACTGAGGTCAACATTCCCCCTCTTAAAAAAAGAATCTTTAACACTAATAGCCAACCAGTTCATATTGTTTCTTTATTTGTTTTATTCAATAACTCATTCTTCTATAACCTTAAAACACTTTGTAGCACCAATACAATATTTACCGTGCCAATGCAATATTTACAGTGCTCATGATCATGCTAAAGACTGTGACTATAAGTATCATTTAACATTCAATTTAAAAATATACCATATTTTTATATCAAGATAGAAGAAAGAACTAAAGCATTTATTAGGCCCCAGGAAACTGAATCCCAATACCATTAAGCCAATCCCATCATAGTACCAAAAATATTCAGAAACCATAATAATACTGAGAGCCATAGCATCCTTTAGTCTTCTCACACACAAATACAAGATCAATATTTACTCACAAAACTCTCTATCTCCTTGCCTGAGATCCTCTGTCCCCCGCTGTCTGGCTAGTTCTGAACCAACTTCCTGTGGGCTCTGCTTCCCTTTAGCAAAACCCCTCCTACTACAGGCTCCATGTGACTACATTCAGCCTATTAGGGGTCAGAGTATATCTTCACAACAGGGAAGCTTCCTATGGGCTTTGTTGCTCAGTTCAGCAAAATCCCTCCATCACAGGCTCCATGTGATTACATCCAGCCTATTAGGGGGCAGAGTTTTTTTTTTAAATCTGTATTAATTTATTTGTTTACTTTTAGTTTACAAGATTCAGTTCTACATTTCCTTGAGTTCCTGATTTTCTCCCCCTTTTTATCTTCCCACCCCCCCAAAGGTGGCATGTAATCAAGTATAGGATCTGAAAATACTCTCACATTATACATTAGTTAGGTTGTGAAGAAAGATTGTAACTGACAGGATGAACAATGGGAAAGAGGAAGCAAAACCAAGCAAGAAAAAGAAAGAGGATAGGTAGTTTGCTTCATTCCACATTTGAACTCTATTCTCTCTACTTCTTTCTATTTCATTCTCTGAATGTAATATCTTTTTCCATCATGAGTCTTTTGGAGTTTTCTTATAGCCTTGCATTGCTGAGAAGAGTCCCAGTATATCAAAGTTGGTCACTACACATACACTGTGTCTGTAACTACAGATTTCTCCTACTTCTACTCTTCTCACTCAGCATCAGTTTGTATAAGTCTCTACATGTAAACATGAAGTCCATCTTCTCTTTTCTTACAGCACAATAATATTCCATTACATTTATATACCACAACTTGTTTAGCCATTCCCCAATTGATGGGCATCACTTTAATTTCCAGTTCTTCACCACTACAAAAAAAGCTGTTAAATGTTTTTGTACATATAGCTCTTCCACCCACTTCTATTATCTCTATGGGATACAACCCAGAAGTGGTATTTCTGGGTCAAAGGGTATGCAATTATTTATAGCCCATTGGGCATAGTTCCAGATTGCTCTCCAGAATGATTGAATCAGTTCACAACTTCACCAACAATGCATCAGTGCTCCAATTTTCCCACATTCTCTCCAGCATTTCTCATTTTCCTGTTTTGTCATCTTAGTTAAATCTTACTGGGGAGATGTGGTACTTCAGAGTTGTTTTGATTTGCATTTCTCTAATCACTAGTGATTTAGAGCATAAAAGGGTGAATCTACCTCCACTGATGAAGAAATTAAAACAATAATTAGGAATTATTTTGCCCAATGTATGAACATAAATTGCACAATCTAAGTGAAGTGGATAAATATTTACAAATATATAAATTTCCCAGATTAATTTAAAAGGAATTAAATTACTTAAATAACCCCCACTCAGAAAAATAAATTAAACAAACCATCAACAAACTTGTAGGAAAAATTCTCCAGGGCCAGATCAATTTAATAGAAAATTCTATCAAATATTTAAAGAACAATTGATTCCAATACTCTACAAACTATTTGGGCAAATTGGTGAAGAAGGAGTATTGCCAGATTCCTTTTATGACACAAATATGGTACTGATACCTAAATTAGGGAGAAACAAAACATAGAAGGAAAATTATAGACCAATTTCCCTCATGAATATAGATGAAAAACTTGATTAAGATATTAGCAAAAAAGACTACAGTAACTGATCACAAGAATAATACACTTTGATCAGGTAGGATTTATTCCAGGAATTGAAGGATGGCTCAATATTAGGAAAACCATCAGTACAATTGATCATATCAATAATAAAATTATTAGAATTATCTTGATAGATACAGAAAAGGCTTTGACAAAATACAACATCCATTCCTATTAAAAACATGTGAAAGTATAGGAATAAATTGAATCTTTCTCAAAATTATAGGTAGCATCTATTTGAAGCTTTCAGCAAGTATTATATGTAATGGAGATAAACTAGAAATATTTCCAATAAGATCAGGGGTGAAACAAGGATGTCCACTATCACCCCTATTATTCAATCTGTTAATAGAAATGTGAGCAGCAGCAATTAGAAAAGAAAAAGAAATTGAAGGAATCAAATTAGGCAAAGAAAAGACTAAGCTATTGCTCTTTGCAGATGATATGATGATATACCTAGAGAATCCTAGAGAATCAAGCAAAAAAAACTACTTGAGACAATAAATAAATACAGCAAAGTTGCAGGATATAAAAATAAACCCACATAAATTCTTGGCATTCCTATATATTCTAACAAAATCCAACAGTAAGAGATAGAAAGCAAAATCCCATTTAAAGTTACTTTATACATTATAAAATATTTTGGAACCTACCTGCCAAAACAAACCCAGGACCTATACGAACACACCTACAAAACACTTCACACAATGTCAGATGTAACTAATTGGGAAAACATCAATTGATTGTGACTGGGTCAAACTAATATACTAAAAATGACCATTTTACCTGAAGTAAATTACATATTTAGTACCATAACAATCAATCTACCAAAAAGTTACTTTGTTGATCTAGAAAAAAACATTAAGAAAATTTATTTGGAAGAACAAAATGGTCCAGAATAAAAAGGGAATTAATGAAAAGTAATTCTAGGGAAGGTGACCTAGGCATTCCAGATTTTAATCTGTAGTACGAAGTAGCAGTGATCAAAACTACTTGGTACTGGCTGAGTACCAAGTAGGCAGATATGCAGGATGAGTCTAATCTTGTTGGGTGGATGCTTTTATTGGTTCTATGAATGAGAATAGCGGATCAATGGAATAGATTCAGTAGACAAGACTCAGCCGTCAATGACTATTGTAACCTACCGTTTGATAAACCCAAAGACCCCAGTTTTGGGGATAAAACCTCACTATTTGACAAAAACTGCTGGCAAAACTGGAATATAGTATGGGAGAAACTGGGCATAGACCATTATCTAACACCATATACCAAAATCAAGTCTAAATGGGTGCATCATCTAGATATAAAGGCTGATACTGTAAGCAGTCTGGGAAAGCAAGGAATAGTGTATCTCTCAGACTTCTGGAGAAGGGGGGACTTTATGACCAAACAAAAGTTAGAAAACATTATAAAATGCAAAATGGATCATTTTGATTACATTAAATTGAAAAGTTTCTGTACAAAGTCAATGCAACCAAGATTAAGAGGGAAGTGGGAACTGGGAAAGAATTTTTACAACCAGTGTCTCTGATAAAGGCTTCATTTCTAAAATATACAGAGAACTGAGTCAAATCTATAAGAATACAAGTCACTCCCCAATTGATAATGGGCCAAAGGATATGAACAGGTGTAGTAGACCAGATTTTCAAGGGTCCTGGCCCCATTAAGGAAATTCTCCCCACTTCTATAAGGTCACTAAGCAGATATGCAGGAGGAGTATAATCTTGTTGAATGGATGATTTCATTGGTTCTATGAATATCTAAGGAAAGTGCAGGGTAGTTAATTTGCAAGTCTTGTTTGTGACTCCCTGTTTGTTTGTGCCTCTGGACATTGTCCTAGGATAAAATCTTAATGAATGGTTAGCTTTGGGCTTGGGTAGGGAAAGGTCTAGACCTAGGGTGAGTCCTTGCATTCTGGTCACATAAGAATCTCTGCTATAGGGAATATAAGCCCAATGATTTTCTTGTATCATTGGTTCTGTAATAAACAGACTATTGAATACATCCCTGTCTCTCTTTTATTCAGCTGGTATCTAGGCCATACAACTGTGCTGGACACAGCAAACAGGCAGATTTCAGAGGAATATTAAAGATATTTATAAGCTTATGAAAAAATGGTCTAAATCACTAGCCATCAGAGTTCACTTTCAAAGCAGAGGAGGTCTTCAAATGCCCCCCTAGGTCTATTGAGGGGCAGGGAAGATCTTCAAATTCCCATTCTTATTACACCTTTCTGTATTCATCGTTATTTACCTGTTTTCACTTTTACATTTTTGTATGTGTTTTTTTAAAATCAGAATTATTTATTTATTAAATTTCATGTTGAGTCACATCATCTCTCTAGATACTGTTTTGTCCCCCATCAGGATAAATTCTTATTCCATCAGTAGATTTTCATTCTTAAGGTGCCCATCCTTTCTGATTAGGCTGTCTTTTTAGAATCTCAAGAGATGTGATCCTACCTAATCTATAGCTGAGCCCTCCAAAATCCAACTTTAATGAAGTAAAGAGTAAACCTCATACTAGGGCAGCTAGGTGGTAGAGTGGATAGAGTGCCAGGCCTGAAGACAGGAAGACACATATTCCTGAGTTTAAATCTGGCCTCTGATACTTACTGTGTGACCCACCTTTTCCTCTTTTCTTCCTTCCTTCCTTCCTTCCTTCCTTCCTCCCTTCCTTCCTTCCTTCCTTCCCTCCTTTCTCCTTCCTTCCTTCCCTCCTTCCTCCTTTCCTTGTTTATATCTTTTCATCCTTCCTTTTTCCTTTCTTTCATCTATCTTAAATCTATCAATCATTTATTATTTTCCTAGTCACTCATTTTTTTCTATGTCGATATTTCTATGTTAACATCTTTTCATTCCAAACGTTCCTCTTCCTTTTCCCCTAGTCAGAGAACAAAAGAATAAAAAATAATTCTACATTCATTACTTAGGATCAAATACTGTTATAAAATCAAACAAGAGGAAGATTAAGAAAAACAGTAAAAAGTGGGGATGACGGAGCATTACACAAATTAATCATTATTTCACCTCTGTCTGCTGATAGGTGTAATGCCCCAAATTAAGTCCTCCCTGTCTCCGCTGAAGAAGGGGGGGGATGTAGTTTGTCTTTACTTTTTAAGGATAATGTTTGCTAATCATCATTAGACATTAATTCTATCATTAGCATTTAGTTTTACTTCTAATTGCTCCTTACATATATGGTTGGCCATGTTTCTGTGTATTTGTCATATTCATTGACTTATTTTAGTGTAGTATTATTCCATTATACCTATGTACCACAATTTCATTATACCTGTGTACCACTTTATAAACACCTACAATGTTTCAACATATTTGCTATTTTTGTAAAGTGATGCTATCTATATTTTACTTTATGTAGGACTTTTCTGTCTTTGACAGCATTAGGACATATGCCAAGCAGTGGAAACTCTGGATCAAGTATATTAATTTTCTTAGCATAATTTTCATTTACATTTTAAAGCATTTGAACTAATTCACTTTCCCACCAATGCTTTGTGTTCCCTTCTTTCCTCAGTTTCTTCTGTATTGACTATGTCCATCTTTGTCAAAAATTAGTATAAAGCACATAAATTCTAGGGAACCTAATCCCAGAGAACTGAACAAGGCTACAGAGGAAAACTACATATTGCCCTTGGGATTTCAGGGTTACCTCACTGGAATGCAGAAATCAATTCAATTCAATAAACATTTATTAAGAGACTATTATATACTAGGCACTATGCTCAGCCCTGTGGGTATAAAAAGAGAAAAAAGAGGCAGTCCTTGTCCTCAGAGGTTTTACATTCTAATGGGGGAAGACAACATACTGACAAATATCTAAAAAGAAATTTAGATACAAGACAAATAAGAAATAATTATCAGAGGGAAATCACCAGGAATAAGAGGGGTTGGGAAAGGTTTCCTTTAGAATGTGAAATTTCAGAAGAGACTTAAAGGAAGCAAGGGAGGCAAGTAGTCTGAGAGGTAGTGGGAGAGTCTTCTAAGCATGTGGGACCTCCAGAAAAGAGCCCTGATTTGAGAAATGGAGTACTTGGTTCTTGGAACAAACTGAAGGCCAGTGCCATTGGATCAAAGAGTACATATGAGGGAGTTAAGTGTAAGATAACTAAAAAGTTTAGGCAGGGGCTAGGTTATAAAGAGCTCTTAATGCCAGACATGGGATTTTGTATTTGATCCTGTAGGTAAAATGGAGCCAGAAGTGTTGATTGACTGTTTGCATGTGGAGGGTGGCCAAGGGAACTGGTGGTGACATGATAGTATCTATATTTTAAGGAAATCACTTCAGTGGCTGGATGGAGTTTGTATTGGAAGGGGGAGACATAAAGTAGGCAGCAGGTTAAATACAATAGTCCAGGCATGAGGTGATGAGGGCCTACACTCCACAGTGTGTAGTACCAATGTGATATTTACAATGCCAACAGTGACTATAAATATGCTGGTGTAGTTGTGAATCAAAAATGTAACAGGCTCTCAACATGGAGGACAGAGCCAGAGCATTTATGCAAATATCAGAAAGCTGAGTCCCAAAACCAGGAAGTCAAAATCATTAGAGTAGCCACAAATTGGTACACATAGTTAATGCAGTGAACACCCACATTCCTGAGCCTTCAAAGGCAGCTGCTCAGCCTCCACACTTCTTGCTCCTAGCTGTTCCAGCTCCCAGTAGTTCTCAGCAAAAGTTCTTGGCAGAAGTTCTGGCAGGTTCTCAGAAGAAGTTCTGCCACCAAAAGTTCTGTTCTCAAAACCTCTCCATCTCCAGCCTGGGATTATCCTTATATATGGTATTATCTCCTCCCTTCCCCACCTCTTTCTGGGGTTATGTCAGCAAGTTCATCCCACTGTGGGATTCATAAGTTCTGGGTCTTAATATTTGACACAATTATAAACTTGAAACTAAATGCTAAGTGCTCGTTTGCCAATACAAGGGGCATAGAAGATCTTCAAATCTTTACATTGTGTCACAGCAAAAAAAAAAGAAAAGTATTTGAGAGACATTACAAGGGTAAAAGTGCAAGGCCTTAGTATCAACTTGGATATGGGAGCTGAGACTTAGTGAAGAATCCAGGACACCTGCTACCTTGCAAATCTGAGGGTCTGGGAAGATGGTGTTATCTTCTGCGATAATAAGAAAGGGAGGAGGGGACAGGATGGTTTAGGTCGAAAGGAAATAAGTTATACTTTGAACATTTTAAGCATTAGATGTCTACTGGATATCAAGTCTGAGATGTCAAAAAGGCAGTTGGAGATGCATGACTAGAAGCAAGTAGAGAGTTTCTAGCAGAATGTTACTGTTTTAACAATCATCAACATAGAGAGGATGATTAAATCTGTGGCAGCTGATGAGATCACGAATTGAAGTAGTATAGACGGAGAAGAGAAGAGAATCTAGGACTGAAGCCTGACTGGAGGGTATGGTCTAGATGAAAATGACCCTACTGACAATCTCCCTTGACTCTTACTAAAGAACACTTCAGGGGATCTAGGTACAGTGGAGACAGTGCCAAGCCTGGAACCAGGAATACTCATTTTCCTGAGTTTCAACTAGCTCCATGACCATGTGGAAGTTACTTGACCTTGTTTGCCTAAGTTTCCTCATCTGTAAAATAAGCTAAAGAATGAAATGGCAAACCACTGCAGGATCCTTGCCAAGAAAACCCCCAAAAGTGTCATGAAGAGTCTGAAAAATGACTGAACAATAACAAATAACACAATTTCCTGGTTCTTTGCTTACCTCTGAACACTAGTGCCAGGACCAATATCTGCAAATATCTCCCTACAACATGGGCTAGATTTATGTCTTCCCATTTCTTTCTCACAACATGAAGTTGCAAAGGAGATAGAAAAGGATGAGTCACATACACAGGAGGAAAACCAGGAGAAAGCAGTATCCTGAAAACCTAGAGAGAAGAGAGTATCAAGGTGGAGAAAGTGATCAACAGCTGCAAATAGATCAAGGAATTTATATCTTTACTAGTCATTTAGTAGACTGCAAATAGTTGTAGAAATCCTGCATATGTTACAAAGCACACACTGGAAGTTACCTTAGACAGTGACCACTGCTTTGCTTATTCATCAGAACTGGTCACTCATAGACCAATTCTCCCATTGCATGAGATTTTCATCACTCACTTGAGATATCAACACAAAGAAAATTCTCATTTTAACAAAATTTCTCCCTGATCACATTGGAAAGCTATATTTAAACTTAATGTCAGTAAATAAATTAGAAAACCTGATGCCTTTATAGTAACTCTATAGGAATATACTGAATTTTGAGTCATGATTACAAAAGAAAATTAACTTCATGTTTACGTCTTATTATTCTACTTGATGCAAGCATTATGAGAGAAAGGTCTATATCATTTAAACTTTATATTACACCCATAAGATAGGCATAATGATTTTCACACAGTAGAAAATTGTATGAATGCTTATTGAAAAGAATCAAATTGATGCTGCAGCAATGGAGAATTGGACTAAATACTAAAAGAATAAAAACTTCCTAACAATTTCATAAGAACCTTACAAAAGTGGAATGGGATGCCTCAAAAGAATTTAATCCCTTACATAGGAAGCTATTGCTTCTAGGTCAAAAGACCACAGAGTGGAGATAGTGTGAAAGGAATTCTTCCTCTCATAATGCTTCAACAAGAAGATCTTTGTGCTTCTTTACACATTTGGACATTCAACAATTCTAGGCTTCAACCATTGGTATGTGGAAGGAAGCCAGTTTTCCAAATCAGTTCAATTCAACAAACTTTTACGTAGCAAGAATGAGTGAAAATAACAGACGGATAGCTTTAGTCATACAATGGTGCTCCTGAGATTTGAAAAGAACAAGAGAAAGTTTTCCAATCTATTGGTAGATCCTCTACAAAATGTTGGTGGTAAAACATGGCACAGAATTGAACTGAATGTAAAGAAAGTAGAGATATTCTCTTAATATTGATAAAAATCACATAAACATAAGGAAATTTCTATAAACCAGTCATTACTTATTTGCAAAGAGTTACTGCAGAAAATGTTTACATAAAGGCATATATGTCACATCTGACATATGGCTGAAATTTTTCTATATCTAAATATGAATAATACAGTATGTATGACTAGAAAGATTGTGAGACTGACTCATCACAAACATCCACTAAAAAGAAAGAAGCTAAATAAAAGTGGATATATGAAGGCAACAAAAGAAGAAATCACTTTCTATGTCCCGACTATTGCCAATAGTATGCACTTGTTTATGCTCTTTGAAAGACATTAGCTTTTATTCCTTTGCAAATAGTTATTTAATAAATATTTGATGAGTTTTTTGGTAAATTGAATGTATACATGCCTTACCTTTATTTACTTCCTCACTAAGGAATAAATAATTATCAACTAGAAATAACTAGAAAAAGTAGCATGATAGCTTTTTTTAATTTAATTTTTACTTTTTTCCAGGTACTTCAAAAGCCAATTAAGATTTAAAGATTAATATTTTGCGGCAGAGCCAGGATGGTGGCATAGAAGCAGGAAAACCTTGCAGCTTGCACATAGCCACCTCAAATACCCATAAAATATTAATCTAAAGATTAATATTTTGCTATTTCTGCATAATTCACATAATACATTCTTCCTGTATTATACACATACATGGAGATATATAGAAAGGTGTGTTTTTCTCTGTGTGTGTAATTAAAAGTGATTTAAAAGATTAAGAATTATATAAGAAAAAATATATTTTAAATTCCCTGCTGCTCGTTGGAAACACTGATATGCAAATACGCTGCTTTTTAGCTCCTAACTAAATCCAAAATGTAAATTGAGTAATTTTTTGTCCAAATTCTTTCTGAAGCCAAACATTAACAGAACAGAGATATGAATAATTCTCCTCCTTATACCCAATTCATCTCAATGAAAAATTAAACATATATTTGAAATCATTAATCAAGGAAAACATAAGAACCATGATAAAAATGGATCTATGGAATTTTAATATAATTTTCCATATTCTGACTTTTATTTTGCTTAGAATTCTAAGTTAATTTCAAAATTAAATAAACCCTAACTCATTTAGAAATGCAAAATCAATTACATATATAACTAAATATCTCTTCAATCTATTATAGCCACATATTAGCAATCAATGTTGTATTACACATAATTTATATTTATATTCATTTCTGTAGTCACTAATTCTTATAAGAAAAGATCAGCAGGGGATTTGGGAACACAATGAATGTTTCCAAAGTGCTTTGCAACACACAAATGGAAAGAAATGTAGAAGTATTAATTATTTATTTAAGAAAAAACAAATTTGAAACATTAAATTTACTTGGTGGCTAATTCAATGAAGCATATCAACCATCCTCTCTCCTCTCCCACAAAATTTGCTATTCACACATTTACCCAATGAAATTGGGAGAAAAATTTATTCAAATTGATACCTTGATTTTTAAATACTAAAATTCTAAGACCTTAAAAACTCATTTCTTCTATTTTACCAACAGAATGAATTTAAATTGTTTTCTATAGACCAATAAAGTAAATGCTAATGTATGGAGTGGATTCATTCAATTAATAGTTGATTCTTACCCATTAAGGTGTGCACTAAGCATATTCAGCCTGAGAATATGGAGTAAAGAAGAGAAATATGATAAATATCCTTAAGGATTTGGAGGGCTGTCAGGAGGAAAAAGGATTAGCAATATTTCCTGTAAAGGACAGAATTGGAACAAGTGGGCATAAATTACAAAAAAGAACTCAGTTCAACATAAGGAAACTTTTTCTCATGAATGTTTATAAATGGAATTCCTTAGCCCAATAAATACTGAATTCTGGATCTTCAGAATTATTTAAAGAAAAGTTGCTTCAAATGTTGGAGAAGGCTTTCTTGCATTGTGACTGAGTTAGAACTCTTTGACTTTTCAGTTCTAAGAATTAATTATTCTTTATTGGGAAGAATATCATGGGATGGAGTTTTCAGGAAGGGGAAGATATTAACATCAATTGTGGTTGAAAATTTGAGGAGAAGGAAACATTAAGCGAAAGGCCAGTGGATTTGGCAATTAGGAGTTCCTTGTTGACTTTGGCAACACAATTTCTATAATTGGGGATGACAGGAAGTAAAGAAGGATGGTAAAGAAATAAACATACAGGTTGTAAATGCATTAGAAAAAATGTGGTAAAGAAAAGGAGAGAAAGGATATGATATGTTGAGGAAGCAAACATGCCAAGTCAGGTTTGTTTTGTATGTTTTTTTTTCCTTAAAGATCAATTAGGTTTGTGTGTGTTTGAGAGCAGAGGAGTAAGTGGCAAGAGGGAGACTATGTGGTATAATGGATAAAGCACTGGATATGGAGTCAGGAAAGTCAGAGTTTGAATTTTTCCTCAGTTTCTTACTATGTGACCAAGGTCTAATCACTCTCTCTTGGCCTCAGTTTTCTTATCTGTAAAATAAGAACTTTGGACTCAACCTCTAATGTTTTGGTAGTTCTAGATGTATAAGTCAATGATTAACGATCAAAGAAAGAGACTTTTTGAGGGAATGAACAGAAACAGGCCTGGGAGAGGAAGGGATAGAGAACAGTGGTGAAGTTGGGGAACTATTCCAAGGGCATGACAAATTTTGAAGATTGTTCTGGGCTTCTGGTGACTGAGAAATAACTTCAGAAGGTAAGGAGAGAAGACAGGAGGGAAAATATTCAAAGAGAGACCCAAAATGTGGTCTCTTTGCCTCTACCGTGGCTGTTTACTTTTTCTGAAAAAGCCTATCCCCTTCCACTGGTTAAATTCTTAGATATCCTATAAAGAGCAATATGAATGCCACCTCATCCAGGAAGCTTTCTCTGATTCACTGCAGGTCAAAATGTAAAGAACTTTTAGTTTGCACTTCTCAGACTTTTATTCTGTGATGCTGTGCATTAGAAAACATACTAATGGTTTCCACCCAGGTAAGTTACTCAGTCAGGCAATAAATATTGAGCAGCTTCTATGTGCCAGCATTTTGCTAAGCACTGGAGATACAAAGAAAGGCAAAAGAGAGTATCTGCCAATCTGATAGAGGAAGAATACTCATGAAAAGAAACTAAGAAATCAAGGTGAAGGAAGGGTATCCTGTATAGTGGCAGCATGAAGAAATAGAGAAGGGTGAATTAAGGTGGGAAATGAGGAAATGACTGCCCTGGTCACCCTCCTTAAATAGAAGTTCTAAGAGGAGTTGTCCACTACCAAACCTCTACTGTTTCCAACCAAAGGAAAGAAGGGTTCCCTGAGGCAAGGGGTACCAAATGTGAGTTTCCAGGTTAATACAATCTTGCAGAATAAAAATCTGATTAAGTCTTGGAATAAAGTACAAGAAGTATAACCAGGAGAGAAATGCTGAGGCACTGACTATAACCACAACGATTTCAAAAATTCTGCTTCTCCATACCTCTATCACTCAGCATACAGCTTTGAAAGCAACAGGCACTGAATCCGTATTTACTGATTCTACAGTTTTTCTCTGAGCCTTAGACTGCTCATCTCTAACATGATCAAATTCAAGCTAACTGTTGTGAGGAAAGAGTCTGTAGTAAGTACTTTTAGAAATGAATAACTCCTTTAGAACAGGGTTTTTGTTTTTTATTTTTGTTTTTCTTTGCATTTTTACCTTAGCAAAAGATCATAGGATCATGGACTTAGAGATAGAAGGAACCTCTGAGATCATTTAGCCAAAGTTCCTAATTTTTAGAAGAGGGAAATGAGGCGTAGAGAGGGTATCTGTCTAGGTCAACGTGACAAAAATAGTAAGTGTACCAGCTGAAAAGTGAAACCAAGGCCTTTGACTCTAAATATGGGAAGGCTAGTTCTTGGCACATCAAGGCACTTAATAAATGTTTGTTCAGTTGAATAGTCCTTAATTTCCCCAATTGTCACTGTAGTAAAAAACTGAAAATTGTCCTTTCACATTTTTAGGCGGCATATTATACACAAGTGATTCCTGTTCTGTTTATTCCAAGACTGTTCTTGAAATTAATTTTAATTTCATCTTATGATAAAATACAAAAGGTTATACCAGCTGCTATATATTCCATAGGCCTGATCCTTTTAAAGAATATGATATAAGTATGTCCTATGAGCAATTTTCCGTAGTCTGAAGACAGAGTAGGATCATCCTGGACTTGCTATGTCCTAGGGATAGTCCTTTGTAGAGAGATTAACCTTTGAGAGCAGAAGTATACTTTCTGTGCTCCAAGGTAAGATGTTAGGAAGAAAGGATAGACTTTGAGACAGATGTAATGATATGGGGAATGATTTCAGACTTCTCAATAAAATTATAAGAGTGAACGAACAGATTTTGAGAGTGTAGAAAGGTTTAGGGTTAGAAACCTGTATAAAACAGAAGAGATTTTTAAAATGTTCACTGTGGGAAAAGAATGAAAATTTAAAAAAGGGTTACGGAGCATTAGTAAATGTTCAGATTAAGCAAAACATAATTTTGCAGAGACAAGGATCTCATTTGTCCTATTGTATAGAAAGAGAATATATATTTAGGGTTCATCTGAGTTGGAAAATAGCAATGTAACCTTGTTTAAAGTTAATTTCAATGGAATAAGTTGGCAAATATTTTTTTATTTTTTTAATCTCTAAAAAATGATATGTTTTATATATAATTTTTCTTTGGATTGCTAGTTATACTAGAAATAAAGATGATGATGTAAAAAACAAAAGATATCAATAAAGATGTATTGAACAGAACATAGGAGAAGAAAAAGGGACAAAGAACATTTTTTTTAATCAAACTGAACTAAGTATACACTTAAACAAAGTGAAAATTTTTTTAAAAAAGGAAATATTCATGATGAGATAATATGAAAAAATGTCTAGGAGGCAGATAAAACAATCTGCAGCAGAAAAATCATACTCCAGTAAATAAACATTTTGAAAAATAGAAAAAAAGAGTGTTAATGAAACAAATATGCATTTTAAGAAGTTATAAAGCCCAAATAAACAAATATAAAATAAGTACAAAATATGACATTAAAATATGAGAATGACACAAATGAGAAACAAAAATATAAAAAGAGGGGAAAACCCAAATAGCAGAAGAACAAGGTAAGATCACAACAAAATCATAAGAACTGAAATGAACAATCAGAACCTATTATGCAGTTATATGCTATCTAAACTAAGAATACTAAATAGAAAGATAAAAGAATACACATACACACAATAACCAAAATATAAAAAGACTAAATAAAAATCTTATATATTCCACTTTGGGGTGTGAGGGAGAAGGGGAAGAACCAGTTACAGTACTACTGATAAAAGGTGCTGGAGGTGGGAAAAAGGGAATAAAACAACCTTTTGGTCCTGATGTAGTCATAGGAGAATTCCATGAACATTTTAAGGAATAGTTACTCCTCATAATTCCCGAATTATCAGCACATTAAAATAATTCTTTTAGAATGAGATGATTCAGGGGATTGAGCATTGGGTCTATCATCAGAGAAACTTGAATTCAAATCCAGCCTCAGAAACTTACTAACTTTGTAACCCTGGGTAAATCACCTAACCTCTATTTGCCTTAATCCATTGGATAAGGAAATGGCAAACCACTCCAATATCCATGCCAAAAAATTCCCAAATTGGGTCATAAATAATCAGAAAAAATGAAAACAATGAGCAACAATGGAAGAATAATTTAACGAGACAGGTATAGTTCTGATATCTAAACTAGGGAAGCATAAAACACAAGAGAAATACTTTAGGTCAATATTGTTAATGAATATTGACTACTGAATAATGACTATGAAACAAAACCCTATCAAATAATTTCAGTGATCTGATTTATCCAAGAAATCATTGAATGTGAACAATTTGGATTTATATGAGACATGCAAGAGTGGTTCAATAACAGGAAAATAACAAACAAAATTTCATTAAAAACCTAAACTTTAGGGGTGGAGCCAAGATGATGGCATAGAAGCAG
>CM053594.1:190361419-190382138 GCA_028646575.1 Pseudocheirus occidentalis
TATAATCACACATCCACGGCCTGTATTGAATTGTTTGTCCTTCCAGTGGGGGTGGTTGACAAGGGAGGAATTGAAAGAATCTAGAATTTAAAGCTCTGCAATACCTGCAACTAGGAATTAAGATATACAGGGGCTAGGGTAGGGAGACCCTCCCTGCCCTACCAGAAAGCAAGAGAACAGAGCAGGGGAGGGGCTTTACAGTGGGATTGCTGTTTTGGGTTTGGGGTAAGGGAAAGATGGGGAGAAAATTTGTAATTCTAAAATCTCATGAAAATGAATGATGTAAACAAGAAAACAAATTTAAAAATTAATTTAAAAAGATTAAAAACACCTAAATTTTAAAAAGAGCTTCATAAATATTTCAGTATAGAAAAATATTTTTACAACATAGAATTTGTTTATACAAAAAAACCTATAAAGTCTAAGCATAGAGGAATCTTTTTTAGTGTCCTAAAATACATCTATCTTAAAATTTAAAAAAGTACCACATATAATGGAGATACATTAGACTCATCCCCCTACAGTTAATATGGGAATGAACCAAGTTTTCCCACTTTTCCCACTATAACTGAATAGACAAAGAGCAGAACAAAAATATCCATTTGCTGTTAACATGATGGTATACTTGACCAATCCTAGTGAAAAGCAAAGATAACTGGGACAATAGCTTTAGCAAAGTCATAGGCTACAAAATAAATCCTAAAAAATTAGCTGCATACCTCCATAATAATAACAAAACCTGTGATAAAAATGTGAGATTTTTATATTATTTATATTGAAAAAATATCCAATTATGAAATGGTAAAAAATGTGGTCCATAATGGACTGTCATTTTTTGAAAGCTTAATCCTTCCCTATTATTACCCTCTATGGAAATATCCTCAATTTATGTATAAATAGTTCATATAAGAATTTTGTATAGATACAGAATTCAAATAATAAAATTATTTTTAACATTCATACACAAATGAATGTAATCCCTTGTAATAGTAGCAATGGGATTTTGCCCCATTGAGACTCTCTTGAGGCTGAAGATTAACATGCACACACACACACACACACACACACACACACACACACACACACACACCTTTCCCTTTATCCTTTCAATTCCTTTTCATATAACTACTCCCAGGTGGCCAATTGTCTTGAAACTTCAATAAATTTACATTCATCCTCTGCCAAAACATATCAGAAATATTATAAGGACAACCTCTTCCCAGCATTCCCAATGACCTTGAGGTTCTTAGACTTTTGGGATGGTTGAGTATCATATGAATTTGAGATCCTGAGTATGGATATGATAGAAATCACTAGTACAAAATAGCAATAAAAGTCAATGGGGTCTATTCAGTCCATAAATATTTATTGAGCATCTGCTGTATGGCAGGCACTGTAATTTTCCAGGGATAGAAAAAGAAGTAAAAGACAGCCTCTGTCCTCAACAATAGAGGATAAGGTTCTCTGAATCTAGAATCCAAGAAGAATCATGAATATGTATGTTTGAGTCACAGAGAATAGATCTGGTGATGAAGGAAAATGTGTTGAAATCACTGGGGAAGATAACATCCTAGTTCTATCACTTAGCACAGTTTCTGGCATGTAGTAGTCATTTAAGAAATGCTAGTTGACTGATTGATTGATGGCATTGAGGAAGATAGGGCATGGAAGGGAGCTTATTTCACATTGTTCATTTGCACTGTTCACTATATGCCTAGTCAAATTAGACTATTTGTCATTCCCCATCTCCTATGCCTAGAATTAAATCTCCTTCCTATTTCTACCCTTTTGAATTCCAATCTATCCTTTAATGTCCAATTTAACTGCTATATATTCCATGGACACAGTTCTAATCCCTGCACACTCTCCAGTCAATGAGGGCTCCCTTTTCAGAGCTTTTATATTTCTCCCATCTACTTATTATGTATCATTTTGTAATATATCAGGTGGTTATTGTCATGTCCAACAACTAGACTGTAAACTTTATAGGGGGCTGTTATATTTGTCTTTGCATTCACAATGCATAGTAAGTTTTCAACAGATATTTGTTGATTGGTTGAGGTCAGGAACTGGGTCTTATTTTATTTTTTCTTTTGCTTACAGTGCCTCACACAATGATATCCTGTTCAGAGTGCTTAATAAACATTTGTCAAAGACCACTTTGGTGTGAGGGAAGGGTCAGGATTCCTGGACTGTTTATTTGTCAGGTAAGTCTCTCTTCGTAATGCTTATGAGGAGCACTGTGGAGAATATAGCATATTTGGGTTGTTTGGGGTTGCTCTCACACAACAAACTAGATTTTTATTTTTGACATCCCACTCCTTTTAAAGAAGAAGTAGTCTCAGCACCTAATATTCTTAAGCCACCTTAAGCATTTCTTTAAATGGTTAACTCTAAATAGCCAATGAAAATGAGGATGGGAATCTGAGTCTTTTTGAGATCATATCTGAAGTGATCATCTTGAATATTCTTCTTATCCCATCCAGAACTTGTTTATCCATGTAACTTTATGCTAGATCATGCTAAACCCAAAGAGTTCAAAGTCCAGGAATTTTTGTAATCTTTGTGTTTTTCCTTTAATAGGAACCTATTCCAAATAATCAGATAGAGAAAAGACAAGTCCTTTTCAAAACTCATTAATGGAAATACATAATTATGGTATCTTCTCTTTAGAACATAAAGTACAAATTCCAAGATTCAAACGTGCCCTGTTGGAGTTTATCTTGAAAATGTCAGGCAATCTGCTATAGAACAATATGGTTGCCTGCATGAAGAAATATGTTCGTGCCAAGTCAGCCAGTAGGCAGATCATTAACAAACAGTAGAAACAGAGAAGAAACAAGATGAGTTCCCTAAGGAGATGAAGTATTTATGTTTTTTGGCTCAGAAATTCACTGATGTTAAGCCCAACAGGTAGTCTCCATACCAAGATGCCATCTGCTGAATGAAGTGAAATGAATCTTAGGTCTCAAATGGTAATACAGAACCATGATCTCATTGTGTATGTGGGAATCATGCAAGCACTTCTAGAGAAGTCTAAAGAGAAAATGATAACAACTCACCTTGTTTCCATTCCCTGTGAGTAAAGGAGGCTACAATGGATACATAAGAACTTAGTGTCCAAGAGACTTCACTTCTTTCTTTGGTTAGGTAAACCTTTGATTCAGAAGGAAAGAAAAGAGGAATCTTCAAGTAAAAGCATCTCTCTTTCTCTCTCTCTCTCTCTCTCTCTCTCTCTGTCTCTCTCTCTCTCTCTCTCTCTCTCTCTGTCTCCTTTCTTTCTCTAACACATACACACATGTATGTATGTTATACAGTAATTTATGCTTTAAACTACTCAAGTTATTATCTCTACTGTGCATTTTTATTGTTGCTCTTTTGTGTTGTCCAACTCTTTGTTACAGCTTTTGTGATTTTCTTGGCAAAGATAGTACAGTGATTTACCACTTCCTTCTCCAACTTACTTTATATATGAGGAAAGTGAGGCTAGCAGGTTGCCCAGGGTCACAGAGATAGTAGGTGTCTGATGCTGGACTTGAACTCAGAATGAGGAGTCTTCCTTACTCCAGGACTGCCATAGCTCTCTCTCTTTCTCTATAGATAGATAGATAGATAGATAGATAGATAGATAGATAGATAGATAGGTAGGTAGTAGGTAGATGGAGGGGTAGAGATAGAGATAAATATCTATATCTATATATCTATCTATCTGTATATCACATATATACACACATACCTTTGTATTTATGTGTATCTGAGTCTTAACACACATATATACATAATTTGAAGTACACATTGAAAGAAATTGTGAGATCTCTTTACAGTCTCATTAGCATTTTGCCAGGTTTTCTGCTTGATTCAAACCCTACAGTTTACCATACAGTTACAAAAGAAACTAAAAGGTTAACGCAAGGAAATCAAATACATTCCAATGAGTCCCACATTCCCCACATGTTATTTGCCTCTTAGTGTTTTGCTCACATCCTCTCTTTTTCATACCTCAGATGAACAAAGCTCACATCAGGACACTGAGCTGTGAAGCTGAAAACCTGTTCACTCAGCATCTCTCTGCTTTTGTGAAATTCCCTGATTTTGATGCTTTATTGGGTTACCAGGACAACAGATATTGTCTTAAAAGGCAAGTAAATAATATACTTCTGGAGAGGTAAGCCATTTGCCAGCTATTTGTAAACTCACTTTCTCTCTTGTTTAGCTTTTTTACCCTTTGCTCAGTAAGCAGAAACTGAGTTTTAAAAGTTAATATCTCCCATGTCCCTAATTAAGTAAAATTTCCCTCACATGCTCATGGACATAGTGCAAATTCCAAGAGGCTTCAATATCCAATAAATATAATATACTTAGGGAAGAGTCACTCAAAGGAACAATGAAAATTTCTCATATCTATGCCATGGTAGGGGTGGAAGGGTGGAGACAGGGCAGGGAGCCCTGATCATTTTTCCCTAAATATAAATCTTATATACAATATCTGATGAATAGCTTTTGAAGTCACCGGGAACAATGAGCCAGGTAGTGACATGGCATAATGAATGTAGTGGTGGGCTGCAAGTCAGGACTGGCCTGAGTTTTCTGATCCTACATTAGATGTTTGCTGGTTACATGATTCTGGGTAGGGTTTTTCATCAGTAAAATGAGGTAATAAGATCACCTCTCTTGCAGAGTTGTAAATATCAGATAACATAACTATGACTGTATATGTGTATACATAATGTTTTTACCTTAAAAATCAGTGTAAGTTTGCAAACTTTTAAATAAATTTAAAATTCTATATTAATATCTATCACTTTTTGCATTTGTATATCATTTTGAGTGTATTACATTAAACCAATGGGGGAAAATAGTTCATTTAAAGTAAATCTTGATTAAGAATGTAAGAAAAAACTCAAGAACAAAACCAATGCTAACATCATCCAATAGAGTTTAGGGTATCAATAACATCCACAAAGATGTTTATGGGGTTAATGAAAGTTGGGGGTGGGCAGAAACTTAGCTAAAATTTCTAAGCCTTGTTCTACTTCCCGAATCAGTCTTAATAGAATCAGATATGGGTGCTAACTATTTTATAGTCTTCAAAGGAATCCATAGATGCAAGCTAATATTATTATTTTTAATATGTTTAGTATACGTATTTCTGATATTTTAAAATTTCTACCTTGATAAATGACATTGTGATAAACATACAAATATGCACACATGCAGAGAAACATATGCACATATATGCCTCCATATAGCTTGGTCACCCAATTTCACTGATAACAAAAACTCCTTATGAAAAAAACCCTCTCTACCAATACAGGTCAACAATTACTTTGAAAATTATAGTCTTTGAGAGTTGTTTAGGTCACTGAGAATTTCATTGATTTACTAATTGCCATATAGGCAGCCATTGTCAGAGATATGAGTAGCTGTTTATATCATGCCTTCCCTCAACACAACATTAGAATACATGTACATAAATATATCCCATACATACATACATGCATGCATGCATACATACATATTAATCAACTTACCTGGCTTCAAGTCTTGCCTTTAACCCATATTGACCTATTGACTAACCCATACTGGCTAGTCATTTAATCACATAGTGTCATAGGCAACTTTCCACAGCTATAATTTTTCACCTGCAGTGGTAAAGGAAGTTTTCACCTAAGAGTTCACTATATTCATGAAATCACAGGTCTGATTCTTACCTTATGACAACACCAACTTTGCTACTTAAGTTGACCCTTTTTTCAATACAGTGCTTCACAAATTACCTAACAAGACAAAAGAAAAAAACTCCTAATTAATACTTTTTTCCCTAATATAATCCAGTCACTTAGGTAATAGCCAATCCATCTGTTATTACCATAATCAAGATGGCAGGGTTGCTTATTTGGGGAGCGGGATTAGATAGAGACTTTGCCTACCCCAATATCTCTAATAAGAACAACAGCCTCTTTTCAGATGTGAAAAGGTCCATAAGCAACATACAAAATTGAGGAGATTTCCAATGCACTGGTGTTGAGGTTAGTTTATTACATATCAGTGGAAGAGTAAGCAGAAGAAGAGAAATAACAAAATTTAACAATACACTGCATGATGGACATGTGAGCGAGTTATTTAAGGATGCCACTAAAGTTTTAACCTGACCATCAAGTGGTGTCACTGAAGACAAAAAATTATTAGAGAAGATTAGTGGGGAGTGGGTAAGGGAGGGGTAGATAATAAATCTGCTTTTGTGTATGCTAAAATGTTTGGGCTACTCCATTGTGGCAGTTACATGGCACAGTGGAAAGAAAGCCTGGGGACTGGATTCAGGAAGACTTGAGTTTAAATCTGGTCCCAGACACTAGTAGTGAGACCCTGGGCAAGTCACTTATGTTTGCTTCAGTTTCCCCATCTGTAAAATGGAGATGATGATAACATCTGCTTCCCAGAGTTGGGAGATTAAAACAATATAATATTAGTAAAGATGTTAGCACAGAGCCTGATACATAGTAAGTACTATATACATGGTAGCTATTTATCCACAAACAATTAGAAATATGGGTCTAAACTTCAGGAAAAAAAAAGTCAAGCTGTTGATTTAACTTTGTAACTCATATGCCGAGAAGGAAAATTTAAAGCTATGGCAGTTTATATGGCAGTTTAAACAAAAAGTTTAGATAGACAAGAGAAAACAGGAAAGGACAAAACTTGTAATGGTTGTATTATATGATCAGAAAAAAAGAAGAGTAAGCATGGGATACCATATAAAGAAGATGGTGGGGTTTCATCCCAATACCAGCACACTTTTAGTAAAAGTCCAGTTTTAGGACAAAAGGAGATGCTAATAAGGCATTTCAGTTTCTAGAAATGAGGTTTACTTTGCTCAGAACTAGAAAGGATTCCCACCAGGGATATAATAGCACCTATCTCTTCAGCTTTGGCCTCCCTCACCTCCTTATTGGAACACAGGCCAACAGAGCAGTGAATGGCAACTTGCATGACCTCAGGTACCCCCTGAGAGTCTACTGAGAGGAACAAATTTCCTGTGGCTTGGACATTTTCTGCCCTTAGGTGCCCAGGAATATATTTCAGGAAAGCTGTGTTCAATAAGGTCTTAGAGACCAGTTTGTCTCATTTTAGAAGTTGATCCTTGTCACATAAAAGAAAGAGGAGGGGCCTGGGCCCCCTTCTTGTCAGGGGTAGGAGGAAAGAAGCTACATCAAGAGGCATGTGCCAGTCAGATCCCAAGGGCAGGTTTGTCTACCATTAGGGAAGATGTATCCCAATCTCAGGAGGAAAAGAACATGCAAAATATATGTTTTGGGGAAGAGGTGGGGAGATCTGAGCCTAATACATGTCATAAACACTTGCAGATATTGGTCCTATAACACGTGTTCAGAGTTAGAGAACCAGAAAAGTATGCTGCCCTGGGAGCAAAGGGAGATTGTCATTAGGATTATCTTCATCTAGATCAGTGGTTCTCAACCTTCCTAATGCTGCAACCCTTTAATACAGTTCCTCATGTTTTGGGACCCCCAACCATAAAATTATTTTTGTTGCTATTTTATAACTAATTTTGCTACTGTAATGAATCATAATATAAATATCTGATATGCAGGATGTATTTTCTTTGTTACAAATTGAACATAACCCACAGGTTGAGAACTGTTGATCTAGATTATGCGTTCTAAGGTGTCCCTGAGGGTTCTATCCTGAGCTCCCTTCTCCCTCTATACTACTTCACTTGGGGATCTCATTGGCTCCCAAGGATTTAATTACTGTCTTTCTGTTAGTGGTTCTCAAGACAGCAACATCCTCTTGGAAATTCTTTGCTCAAGTCCAATCTCTCATCTCCAATTGCCTTATCTTAAACTCAACATGTTCAAAACTGAACTTAGTACTTTTACCCCTAAAGCATCACAACCGTCCCCCCAACCATTCCTATACAGGGGAATATATAGTATGTAATATATTTGTGTGTATATGTGTGAATATATGTATATACATACACATACACACATATACTATACATACATAACATACATACATACATACATATATACATACATACATACTGAAAGAGAGAAACTAGATAGGACTAAACAGTCCTCCCACTCCCTCTCAGGTTCACAGTACAATAGGTATCCTGACCTCTTCACTATCTCTTAGCCCTCATATAAAAAGCTGTTCCCAGGACCTACTGATTTCACCTGCACTATATCCCTCTAATACCCCTCCTTCTCTCCTGTGTCACTGCCACCACCATAGTATAGGCCCACATCATCTAATGCCTGAACTTCTGTAATTACCCTGCTGGTGAGTCTGCTTGTTTTGGATCTCTACCTATTCCAATCCATTCTTCAGCCACTAAAATTATTTTCCTAAATCACGTGACTGATCACATCATTCCCTATACCCTCTCACAACAGGTACACTCAATCGATGGCTCACTTTTGTCTAGGATTAAATACAAAATCTTGTCTGGCATTCAAAGCCCTTCATCACGGCCCCGCTTACCTTTTCAGACTTCAAAACGTACTCCTTGCTCCCCAACAAATACTCTTTGATTCAGTAAAGCTAAGCTCCTGGCTCTTCCATGAACAAGACACTCCGTATGTTGGCTCTAGGCATTTTCCCAGGCTGCAGTCCATGCTTAGAAGGCTCTTCCTTCTCTTCCCCAACTACTGACCTCCCTGGATTACTTTTAAATCCCAACACAAATTTCATCTTGTAGTTGAAGCCTTCCCCATCCTCTCTTAATTCTAATGTCTTTCCTCTGTTAATCATTTCCTATTTATTTGTATATAGTTTGTTTTGTATATATTTGCTTGCATGTTGATTCCCATGTTAGATTGTAAGTTCCTTGAGGGAAGGGATTGTGTTTTGCCTCTTTATCATATTCTCTGTTCTTAGTACAGTGCTTGACATATGGTAGGTGTTTAATATATGTTAATTGATATATTGATTGATTCATCATATTCTACAAATTAAGAAAATTTAAGAAATTGCCAGTAGATTTACCAACTAGAAGATTATTGGTGATTTGAAAGAGTATAGAATGGGAATTAAGCCAAATTGACAAGAGTCACAGAGTGAGTGTTAATCAGGTAGAAATAATAATATCATGATTTCAAGAAGATATAGGTAGGTATTTGTGTGCATATGTGTGTATTCACACATAAATATGCATGTGTTTACATACACATGCATATTCATGTATATACACATGCAGGTATGTATGGAGGTATGTAAGTGCATGCATACATATGTGCATATGAATGCATGTATGTATGTATGCATATGCATGTATGTATTGTCTTCTGCTGCATCTGACCACCACCAACCCTTTGTCTAGTTAGTAAAGTGAATAAGTTTATAAATGACCAATATAAAGTAACAATAGCAGAAAGTAAAACTGCATGGGAGAGCCTAGAAATCACATACAGATTGTCCCAAAGATCAAAGGAAGATAATTAGGAAACTGTATTACATATTAACTAAAATTATATTTTGAGACTATGTCAGGGTAAGCCAGTTAGGTCTTGCTGTCAGGGTCTTTTAGTCCTGCTAAACTGGCATTGTCTAAAAGCCTCCAGGTATCTCCAACAAGACCAGGAGAACACCAAATGTGGCTGATAACTTTGAGATTATGTGGATATGGTAATGAATGAATCCCCAAACGACATGGATAACATTGTCTATCCCCTTACCAAAACATTATAAAAATGAGACTCCACATTTTTGAGGAAGGAACAAAGGAACCAAGGAAGAAAGGGGGGAATGAAGGAAGGAAACAGTAAAAACCTAAGATGTGCCAGGCATTGTGCAACGTACTTTACATAGTATTTCATCTATGTTTCACAATATCTCAGGAACATAGGTGCTATTATTATAACTATTTATAGTTAAGAAAATTCAAACAAACAGTGGTTAAATGACTTTCCCAGGATCACAAAGCTAGTAAGTGTCTGAGATTAAATTGGAAGTTTCTGACTCCAGGACCAATGTTCTATCCAATGTTCCACCTAGTTGACTTCTAAATCTGTATAGTATTTTGAGTTTTCCTTTGTATTCCCAGAGCTCAGTACAGTGCCCAAAACATAGTAAGTCTTTTATAAATACTCATTAACTGGCTATAAGACTATGGTTTCTATTCTCAAGACAAAATTTTCTTATAATCTCCCAGTAAAAAAAATTGAGGTAATCATATTCCTTTACCTAGGAAGAAGCCACACAGCATCACAACGATAACAATGAAGTTACAGTAAATGAGCTGACAATTTTGGCTGATTTTAGGACAAGTTGCAGATTAAATTTGATCACTTGGCCTCTAAGGAGAAGAACATGGAGACAAAATCCACAGACTGACACTATGTCAATGGGCAGTAACATAAGGACAACAAGAAAATAAAATGTCTCAAATTGAAAGTTAACAAACACCCTCTTAAATGGAGTTGATGTAAAAGACCAATTCTTTTTCAAACTTCTCTATTTCTGCCAATGGTACTACTATTCTTCCAGTCACCCAGGTCTGCAACCTTGCAGTCCTCCTTGACTTTTTGCTCTATCTAATCCCATAAGTCCAATCAGTTATCAAGTCTTGCTAATTCTCCTCACACAAGATGTCTCACATGCACAACTTTATTTCTACCTGCATGGCTTACTTCTTAGTTCAGCTCCTTATTACTTCTAACAGACTACTGTAATAACTTTCTGATTGTCCTCACAAGTATACATCTCTGTTCTCCAGTGCATCCTTCAAACAGCTACGAAAGATTTTGGATATTCTTGTTCGCTTGCTTTTGTTTTGCTTTGCTTTTTTAAAACACAAGTTCAACTTGTCATTTTCATGTTCCACTGACTCCCTCTTATACCTGAAATTAAACACTTTCTATTCTGTATGTTATTAAAGCCATTTTTAAAGTGGATCTAAATTTATTTTCCTTTTATTATACATTATTCCTCTTCACACAGTGTATTATAGTGCACAGAGAATTGGACTTTGAAGTTTTCTCTGGTTCAGCCTTCAGAATGCCAGAGTGCTATACTACAATAGTATTCAGCCAGAGAAATTAGGACCAGAGAGAACCAGGACAGAATGGCAGCATGTGTAAAGATCCACCAGACCTGAAGCAAAGGGGACTAGCAGGTAGCTGAGGCTAGTAGATCCCTTGAGAAAATGTCTGAGACAGAGACAGATTCCAATGAAATATGAATTACCCAATGTACAAGGAGCTTAACATTGCTTTGAGATACAAATCCCAAGCTAACTTCATTCAAAGGGAAAGTATTCATAAAATAAATCATAGTCAGTATAAAGGGGAAAATCCATTACTAAAGACCTTGCAAGGAAGGAAACAGAGTAAAAAACCTTTAAGAAAAACAAATAAACCAAAAGGGAAGATACCGTTAATAAAAGGGAAAATGGTCTCTTGTTCATCTAATGGCATACAGACGTCTGTAAATAAATATTTTAAGACAGGGAAATGAATCAATTCTTGATGAAACAGAAGATCATGTAGGTTTTCTTTTTTTCTATTTTTAATTTTAATTAATTTTTTTTACTTTTGGTTTACAACATTCAGTTACTCAATCCTTCGAGTTTCAAATTTTCTCCTACTCTCTCTCCTCCCCCTCCTCCCAAGCTTGGCACATAGTAGGCCCTTAATAAATGTTTATTGATTGATTTATTTCAATATACATGGCAATATGATATGCAATGATAAAAGACTTATCAAAGAGGTATTTCTTATTTCACAAAAACAAGTTAATTTCTTCCAGAATTTTTCTCCCAACAAAATGCTTGTCTACCACCTTATGCTAACCACAACTCAATAAGTTCTAGTTGGTCCCAAGTGCCTTAGTAAAAAATATACATTCATTCCTCAAATTAGCATTTAATGCCTTTTTACCCTTTTCCTAGTTTACCTTTCTCAACACAATTTTTGCTCTTCACAGTTTAATTAATCTTTTCTTCTTACTATTCTTTATACCTACAATAATATTGCATCTCTTGTCTTGGTAATTTTTTCATGCCTAAAATACCCTGCTCTTTATGCCCATTGTACAGCTCCTAGTTTCTGTCAAAGTTTGGCTCAAGTAACACCTTCTACCTAAGCCCTTTCCTTATCTTCTCAGTGTCCAATGCCCCTCCCCAAATTATCTTGCATTCACTTGTTGTATATTTTGTACATATTTATACATATATTCTATGTCTTCTCTGCCAACAGAATGTTAACTTTTTGTGGGCAAGAACTTTTATTTTGTTTTACCTAGCTTCAATTGCCAAAGCAATGTTTGGCACTTCATAGATGTAATGGCAAACAAAATAGGATTTTTTTGCTATTTTTCTTGACTGAGTTTTAGCTAATCAAGTTCCTTTGAGCCTTGCCTTTGATTGTATCAAGAGTGTTTGATTGGAAATAGTATACATTGTATTGCCCTTAATAGGCCTAAAGGAATTGGAAGAACACAAGCAGAGCTGGGAGCACACATAACTGAGAGAGAGAATGTTTGTGATGTTAGTGTACTGTCTGTTGTTCTGTGTTGATTTCTTATCCAGAAGTGCTGTCTGTTGTTTTGTATTGTTTTCTCAGTCAAAAAGTGAATTGAGGTGATAGTTCCAGTAATGTGTGTAAATACTGTTGTAGTCCTGTTAAGCTTTGTTTTCCTAGAAACAGGAACTGTAAAGAGCTTAGAGTGGAGCAGTCCGCATGAGTTGAGATATAGAATAGCAGCAGAGAGCTGCCTACCTGTGAATTCAGGCAAGAGCTGTGAGCAATCAGCCCATGGAGAAGGAGCCAAGGGGTTTGAAAGCCAGTCTCAAGTCAAGACTCTGTATTGACTGATGAGATTTGTAACTTACTGTGTCCTAGGGTTGGATGGTGTTTGTATTTTATGCTAACCCTTAAAGATAACTATAAGATATACTGAATTATATGTTTTATTTAAGACTACATGGCCACCTTAGTAATAAGCTGTTATATCATGTTGTCGTGAATGTTATGATTTAGTTTCTTGAATGTTTTCCTTTATTGCTGAATAAATAGAGTTCATTATACTATGCAATTAGACACTTAAAGCTATTCACAACAGCAGTCCTCAGGAGAACTGTTTGTGATTGGCTTTACAGCAGGTACTTAATGAATATATTCTGAATGATCAACTAGTTAAAACAACAGAAAAAATTTAGAATAAATCTTTATGTAATTATGTTTTTATTATGGTCCCAGTCTGTTGTTAAATAATAGACATATATTATAAAACACTGAAAATCAAGAGATCTTAAAAAGATTACAAAGATAAAAAAATTGCTCCCCTCAAGTTTATATTCTAACAAGGATTATAATATACACATGAGAAGAAGTGACTAGGAAAGAGGCTGTTCTGTTGTTGTCATTGTTGTTTTTCTCTCTTTTCCAGGGAAGTAGTAAGTGGGAGGCATAGTTGCCAGGGCATTAAGATGGTGAAGTTATCTAGGCAGATGGCTAGATGGTGAGATAGAAACTGATTTTAAATTATGGGCTGGGGTCTAGGACCAGTCAGTGGATACAGTGGGCTTGTTTATACACATTCAGTCACTAGACAAGTAGGACCATGACCTAGGACTTACATGGATAAGACCCTCAAACATTGGGGCATGGATTCAGAAAGACTCCATTGTGGGAGAACAGGTTTTAGGTCCAGAGCATAAGGTACTAGACCAGGTGGTGAAAATCAGGGCAAGCAAATGGTGAGACAAAGTCAACAAGTATTTATTGTATCTAATGTGTGCAAAGGATTATGCTAGTCCTTGAGAAATGCCCAGCATTAAGGTAAGGCATTGTCCCATTTGTTATGGAACTTATACCAGACTGTATTCTAGTGTGTAGATGAACTAGAAATACAGTGTTCTGGGAGGTGAAGGAGATTCTTTCCCTTCTGATATTAAAATAAATTGTCTTCTTAACTTTCTAGGGCTTTCCAAGACCTATTCTTTAATCTGTATGAAAGAAGCCTTCACACATATTTTCTGAGGAGCTCTTTGAGGAACAACTAGAGAAACCTCTAAATTCTCTCTAAGGAGCTCTTTGACTCTAGATGTCTGCTGAGGGAGGGTGCCCCCCTCTATCATCCTCCTGCAGCAGCTCCTCAACAACTAGTACAGTTACACTTTGTGTGTCCGTAGTCTAATAAACACAGATAAATATCATAGACAATAATACATAGTAAATAACACATACTAAAGAGATACAGGGAAAAGTAGGATACTAGGATACAGAAATAAAATTCACCATAGTTATCATCTTGTCCAATCTTTAAACATCTTACAGATGAGGAAGATTTAAAATCATCTTGATGCTTGCTCATAGAAACACAAGCTAGTAATTTTCAATGAATATTTTAAATTGGTCCTCCTGGCTCCAAATTCAGTATGGAAGTCCTAAAGTAAGAGATTATAGCAATGACATGGAAACTTTTAGATTTCATAATAGTATATTTTATAAGAAGGCAGTAACAAAATCACTTATCAGACACAAAAATACCATCAATATTATCCTGGCATCTTGCTAAGGAGTAGAATGAGCTGCAGAGAGTTGGTGTTATTTGCTCATGGTCAAAGTTAGTTAATATTGACCTGGGATTTAAAACCAGGTCTTCTGACTACAAATACACAATTCATTGTATAATGCTATTGGCCTCTGCCAAAATATCCTTATGAAAATTTAAAATTTATTCACTTTTAATAATATTTTGAATATATAATATCAAACAAATCAATAGTTTGAAATGTAAAACATCAATGGAACTCTAATATCATGAAGGTCCCACAAACTTGGCAGCACAGTAAACTCGTGGTGGTTAAACATGGTTATCAGAAATTTTCCCTCTAATGATTATATTTTGACAAAATGTAGAGACTAGCAATGGCTTATTTTTATCAATTTGATTTGCAGGCCTTGGACAGAACACATTGTGGAAAATGTGGAATGAAATAGAATTATACAGACTTTTAATACCTTACATGAATGAACCACTAATTTTTTTCATCAGTTGTTCTATGTCAGCTTAGAATAAGGAATCTAGGAGAGTGCTTCAGGTATCTGTCCTTGCTGTGTTTTGTTTTGTATTCATTTTAAGTCCAGTGAAAACTCCAGATGTTTGTCAGACAAACACATGTCTGACTATGCCTTTTCCATCTCATACTGAGACAGGAAGACATGTGAAGTACTGCTGGCTGCTTGTACAACACTCCTGAGTACAGCCCAAACCGTATTAAAATGTAATTGGAAAATGTTTAACAAAATGAATGAAAACAAAATGTATATAAAAATATTTGTTAAACTAGGTCAACATGCAGGTTACCAGAATCTGTACGTTTGGATTAGTGCCCCAGATTTTATTTGAGTTTGATGCTACTGCTATAGGGGACATTCAGTCAAGATATTTTCCTTCTCTGGATTCAGATTGTTCCATTCAAACATACGTTTTCAGGAAAAACAACAACTTGAAATTCACATTAAAATGAACAATAATCAATAAATCTAATTTGCATTTTGGAACTGCACAAAGTTCTAGCCAGAAGCTCACAGGCAATATGCAATATGCACTAATGCCAGTATCAGAAACAGAAAACAAGGTGGCATCTTCCAGAGTGAAGAGAGATGAGCAATAAGCACATATATCAAATGAGGATTATATTCAGAATAACAAGTGCAAAGGGTCCCTTCAAAAAAGACCTACATCAGGGATGGGGAACCTGCTGCCTCAAGGCTATATGTGGCTTTCTAAGTCCTTGAGTGCAACCTTTTGATTGAGTCTAACTTTTACGGAACAAATCCTTTCATTGAAATGATTTGTTCTGTGAAGTTTGGAGGGCCAAACATGGCCTTCAAGCCACAGGTTCCCCACGTGGCCCTGACCTAGAAAGTTCTAATAGCTACAAGGTAATCAAAGAGCCCCAAAGTAAGGGCTTTGAAAACCCCAGGGTATACAAGCAACCAGAACAGTGTAGGAGATTGCAGACTAGTTGACACCCAACTCAGGATCTCTAAGGTTCCCATATTTCTCTTCTGAGATGCCAAAGGGAACATGAACATCAAAAATGCAGGTGATCTAAATCCTAGAAGAAGGTCAATACAAAAATCCAGTTAAATCAAGCTGAAACCAAGTAACCAACTCACCCACCAAAAGTGCAGCAGAGGATACAGTTTTATCCACGTGAAAAGCCCCAATTCAGGAACACAAGATTAGTAAAACCAAGAAGACTTTGGTCAGTATCATACTGTCAATATCTATTTCCTATGTATGTACACACACATTTGCACACATATAGGAATTCATATCAATATACATACCTATGTATACATATATATATCCTATGCATACACATGTAAATTCAAAATTAATACATAGAAGAAATGAAGCAAGATGAAAGGAAGAGAGAGAGAGACAGAGAGAGAGAGAGAGGCAGAGGAAGAGGGAGGGGGAGATCTATAAATTACATGTGATAAATAATTAACTCATAGATTTATGATTAGGAAAAATAAAATGATTTTGTGTTTAGTTATTGTTGTTACTATCATTGTTACATGTCAAGTAGGACAAAATGACTTCTGAAGTCTCCTATGTACAGATCTTCTAATTCACTTTGCTTTCACTTCATCCTTTTATGGCATCATACTATGCAATATTCTCACCATTTGAGTTTTCTTCTTCTGGATGACCTGCAGATTATCTGTGTTCATCCTGAAATGTGATTCTCAGATTGGAACACAATACTCCACATATAGTGTGATCAGGGTTCATTGTAAAGTGGGGCTATCAACTTTCTAGTGCTGGAAATTCTTCCACTTTTAAGGAAGTGTATGATCCTGTTTGTTGTTTTCTTTCATTCCTTCATTGTATGTGTTTTCAATTTCATGCTATTGATTAATATTGAGGTTGTAATCCACTAAAATCCCAACATGTCTTTCACATGATATGTCATCTATTTGCATTCTCTCCATTCTAAACTCAAATAATTTCTATCAGGGACAAAGTGATGGACCTGTGATTGCAAAGCTGTAGTAAATTCCCAGAATCCTACATTAAACCTTCCAATGCACTTTGACACTTTTTCTATACTTTGTAATCTTGGAGTGTTATGTGGGGCATTGTGCTATTAATTCACTTGCCTATTGTAACACAGCCATCAGTTATCAGAGGCAGAATTTGAAGTCAATCTCTAGTTAGAATGCTCCCTTCTCTTACATTATTAAAGTTCATCTCATTTGAATTGTCTGCTATTTACAGTTAGTCAAGATCCTGTTGGTTCTTGAGTCAGAGAGCCAATGGGAAACATATGAGTCACTCATTCATATGAGTGAGTTGGTTGTTTTAGTTGATATTTAAACATCTTATTTTCTGTTATGTCATTCCTATGGGGAACTGCAATTTATCTCTTTATAACCATAACATCAGCTCATCATCACCACATTAACATAAAAATACGTGAGAACAAAAGAGAGCAAAGTTAAATCATAGAAAATTATTCATGTACCGACTATCAATTTATCTGTCACTAATCTACATTGTTGTAGTTTGACTTCTTATGCTTTAATGATCTTTCTAATCTCCCCATAAAAATTATTATTTATTTGTATATTCAATAGTTTATTCTCCCTGCTCTCCTAATCCAAACTATAATTTAGGTTTAGAACTAGAAGAGACCTTGAAATCCTATTCTGTCATTTTTATATGTGAGGTAATTGAGGCACAGAGGGAAAGGAATACTTCATCTTCGCTTATCTGAAAATTTATTATGTTTCTCCCCTGCTCTTATCTCCCATACAGTACCTAGGTTATATCTGCATTTGCTTTGTTTGACCTTACCCCTAAGTTTGAGTCTTTGATCCCCATGTAAGGCCTCCTCCAAAAATAAAAGTAAATTTCAAATTATCATTGATTCACACAGCATTGGAAATTAATTTACTATCATTTCTTAAGATTATATTTTGTTGAAGGAATAGGTGGGAATGACCCTGAAGCTATAGAATGCTTAAAATTCGAGGAAGAAATCTCCATAAATATGGCAAAAGAGCTCAGAAGGGGGTCCTATGAGAGAAAATTTACATACGTGGATTTTTTCCTAGGACTAGTCCTGTAAAATTTCATACTTCTAACAGATATCCAGAAACCTTGTTCAGTCTTCAATACTCTTTTTTTTTGGAGGGGGAGGGCAACACAGTTGGGGTTAAGTGACTTACCCAAGGTCACATGGCTAATTTGTGTGTGGGGTGGTTAAGTGTCTGAGGCCAGATTTGAACTTAGGTCCTCCTGACTCCAGGGCTGATACTCTATTCACTGTGCCACTTACCCACCCCTTGTTTTCAATATTCTATAGCAATTCTTGAATATCTGTATATCCTAGGATAGAAAGAATCAAATGTAAGTGAAAGAGGATAACACAGTGACATTGTTTTAATCCTAAGCATTTTTTTCAGTTAAATGGAGTTTAAGGAATTTCTGCATCTCAAAGAGTGTAAAATGTAAACCATTTGTTCAGTGTTGAAATTAGACACAAATTACTTCTTTCAACATAAGCTATGTTGCCCCGTTCTTCTGTGCACCATATGTATTAAGTTGCTTTTGTAAATTCCTAGACCACTTGGCACAGCTGACTAATTATTCCCACCTATTAGGGAAAACTAATTTCTGTTAAAAATGTCTGCAGAAAGAAAAATAAATGCAATTTCTTTAACACATTAAGCCAATGTGAGAGACAGCTTTACTTTTGATTGGTTGCACCTTTGCTTTAATCTTTTTTTTCCCATTTTACTTTTTATTATTCCAACTAATAGTGAGATGTATATTTTAGGACAACGGTTCTCAAACTGTGGGTTGCGACCCCTTTGGGGGTCAAATGACTCTTTCACAGGGCTCACAGGGGTCACCTAAGGCCATTGGAAAACACATATTTCCAATGGTCTTAGGAGGAGAAATATGAGAGATGCTATGAAGATAAAGTCACTGACAAGACTTGCCAAGACCTTTTGATTGTTTACGTGGGGTGATAGAGAGTGAAGAGTTGTGAATAAAATATAGGTTCAGAGATTGGGGAACTGGTAGGATGGTGGTGTACTTGATAGTTATAAGTAGCCTATGAAGCAGAAAGGGAAAGGATGGATATAATTAGTACACTTTTGAACATACTGAGTTTAAGACCTTTATAGGGTATCCAGTATCAGATGTCTAATAGACAATTGTCAAGGAAAAAATCTTTAGGTCAGGGAAGGTGCTGGGGTAGACAAATAGATATGATAAACATCTGCATTGAACTTATCATTAAGTCAATGGAAACTGATGAGATAATCAAGATAAATTGTATAGAAAAGAAGAGAAGCAAGGACAGAATTTTTGGGGACACAGAGTTATTGAGCATTGCTTGGATGAAAAATTCAACAAAGGGTCTCCCTCATTAGACATTAAGCTCCTTGAATGCAGGTAAAGTATTTTTTCTTTCTTTATATTCTCAGAAATTAGCATAGTCCCTAGTACATTGTAGATATTTAAAATATGTCTATTGACTGAGGGACTGATCAAATCATCTAGGGAGGTATACAAGGGCTGCCTTGCCTCAAAGAAGATCCAGCTGTGATTATATGGCATAAATTTATACTGAACCAAGTCAGCACTTTATTTACTCCAGCTTTGTTTAGAAATACAGGAGTCAAAGGGAACATAGTAGATGGAGGAAGAAATTCAAGGCTTAGGTTGGGCAAGGCATGATCTGTATGTCATATGATAAGGAAGCAACGTAGTCAAGTAGGAAAAGCTACAGTGTTTCACCATATAGGGCAAGATATGGAAGGGAAGAGAGAATAGGGAGTATACCTGGGAAAGAACTGGAGGCAAAATGATCAGAGATTACAGTGAGGACATTGAACAGTATGGGAAGTTACGAAGCAGAGGGTAATATGGAATGAAAACAGATTATGATCAGGTAAAAGTATTTCAGAGTTGATGAACAGGGATGTGCAACATTTTTTAGAGATGCCAAGCTCAGTGTCTATAGCTGAGGTAGAGTAGAGGAGCAGGTCATGTGAAAGTATTAAGTTGAGCAACTATGAGGTCAGGGCATTTGCTGATGCCCTATATCAAAATATTTGTTGAATCCTCTAAAATAAAAAAAGGAGTGGGAAAGGAGAGAAAGGCTGTGATCCAGGCTTTGAACTCAGTGAGAAGGGAGAATGTATTAATGTCAATAGATAACAGCCACCAGAATCTTGATTAAGAGATATATATGGATTGAACAAACCTCAGAGGAGGAGGGGTCATCAAGTACTGATAATACTATGGTAGGAGAGCTAGGAATAGAAGAAAAGTGTAAATACTTTCACACTTAGATGTTGAATTCCCTGGAAAGGGTGAGTAAGGAAGCTGTCTCATCAGGAGAGAACCACATTTCTGTGAAGGCAAGACAATGGAAGAAGTGACGGCGGGGGGGGGGGGAGGGGAGGAGGGCAATTTTCCAGTGGAAATGGTGGGTTGCCCATGAAAATATTGTCTATGAACTCCAAACATCTCATGACTGATCTTTGTGTCTGCTGCCAAAACTAATTAAATACAATCAGCAAAGATACTTGATTTGTATCTTTTTTTTTAAAATGGTTTAAAATGTATTTCACAGTATAACCTTTATATATCTACTGTAACAATTTTTACCTAAGGCCAATACTATTTTGGTAAAAAAAATTGGAACTCATAA
>CM053594.1:190382638-190416805 GCA_028646575.1 Pseudocheirus occidentalis
GTAAAGTTGTAACAGTTATCCCTTGCTTCTTTTTTATGGGATGATTAACCCCATTTTGTCTCTCCCTGTCTCCTCTCATTCAAGTCCTCTCCCACTTCAAAATTTCACCTTTTGAAGTATCATCTCTTCCTAATTAATTAGAGTAGGTGGCAATGCCTTAACTGTACATGTGTTGTAAAGGCCACTAGGACCTCTTCCATCCTTATCACGGGGGAGTGCTAACCTTCTCTCCTTTCATACAACACTGCAATTCTTCTTTACAATGATCTCATACATATTTTCAGAAACAAAGGAGTAAAATTACATATAAATAAGTAGTAGGGTTCAGACTTACTAGTGACGGGCAAGTATTCCCAATGAGTAAGGCATGCAGAAGAAAGCACTGACATCTGTTATACGGCTTGTCAATGACAGATATGATTGAAACAGCTAGCCAAATTCCTTCTCCTTTACTGAACTACACCTGCTAGTATGACTTATGATTCCCTCTCTTGTGCTGAAGAAAGGGAAGGCTACTTGACACAGCCTGAGGATGGGAAAGAAAGGTATGCTTGACAGTTCCTTTGTGTGCTAATTCTTCCCTTCTTTATTGTTTTTCTTGAGTTTTTCAAAGACAGGAGACACAAGGAAGCCAGGTCTACACAACAGCAAGAATTCCTCTAAGAGGCAGAAAATCTAACCATGAAACACAAACTTCTTAAAGCATTCATGTGTTAACTCTATGAGCGCCAACTATGCTAGGTTTGGATGTGCAAATTCACAAACAAAACAGTCCTTGACCTTAAGAAGCTCACTCTGATAGGAGAAAGCACTTAAGAGAGAGACAGAGACAGGAAAAGAAAGACAGAGACAGAGAGACAGAAACAGAGAGAGAGAGAGAGAGAGAGAGAGAGAGAGAGAGAGAGAGAGAGAGAGAGAGAAAGAGAGAGAAAGAAAAAAAGAAAAAGAGTTTTATTGTTTGTTTCTTTGCCTTGCATAAGTCACTCTCTAATTAAACATTCTTTAATTAAAAAAAAAGAAAAAAAGAGATTTAGGCAAAAGTGAAAGGAAAAATGACTTAACAGATTTTCACCCTTCTACTCCTATAGTTAATTCCCAGTTTCTTTACTGAGTACAATAAAGTATTTCTCCAGACATGTGTTGTAAATTAGGGCTACTTTTGCAGTAAGAGATATCTGTGGAACTGGAAGAAAACTTTGCTGTATTGTGTGAACCTAACCCTCTGTGGCAATGAACCTGGACCACCCTGTACCTATTGCTTAGAGACTCTGAACTAAGGACCTGCATTATTCTGACCAGAAATCCAGTCAGATTCTAAGATTATATATTTCAAGCAACCCATATGTCTTATCTGAAAACTGAGCCTACAGATCAATCAGTTCATGTTTCACGTTTTTTTTAAATTGTAGACAAATGCTTCAGGGGAGTAGGATACCTTTTTTTTTTTCTTAATTACAGGGAATGGCATCTACTCACTCTTCTCTTCCCGACTTGGAAAGTCCTTGATCTTTCCTCCAGTTAGAAATCAGATCACCTAATTTTGTATTCTGGCTAATTGCTTTCTTTTTATTCATTCATCTTATTTGGTTGTTTTTAATATATAAAAATCTGTCTCCTCATATATTCAGGGTACAATGTCAAAGCTGAAGAAGGCTAGTGATTCTATGCTACTGGCAAACTATGTAAAATAGAGCACTTAAACCCTAGATATCTGTGTGATCTCTTTTTTCCCTTTTTATACAACATGTAGACAAGTAAAAAGATCTTTTTTAAGAAAACATACTTTTATTTAAATAATTCTACACATTTGGATAAACTTGTCTTGTGTAGAAGTGGGACAAGTAACCTAACTGACATGCATAGACAATCACTTTAGGACTTTATACTCAAGTTTTGTTCTATGTGTTTCTCAACTTGGGCCTCATAATTGAGTCTTTCATATGTATAATGTAACCCAGGGCTTTACAACTAAACCTTGCAGATATTGAAAGTACTCTGTGGAGAGCTTTGTATAATAAATGCAAAGCTGCATAGTCTCTATGGCCAGAGATACTGTACCCCAATGCTTACTTTTGCTATACACTCACAACTCACAATTCTGAACATGAATTGCCTCTAAAGATTGTCACTCATAGATATCCTTTATTCACACTGACTCCACTGCATTCAATAATCTTTCCCTCCATGTATCATAAATACCTCCTATTATACTCTACCCCCTTCTGCAAGCCTTGAACTCACAATTCCCTGAATTATCTCAATAATTCATCCACTGCTCATCATAAATTCACCCCAGAAGTAGATGTTAAATACTAAGACAAAGAGTGATGATCAATGTCAAGAAAGCATTTATTCTCTACTATACCTGGCATAGGAAACTCCATCTTGCAAATCAGATTGGCTGTTGTGTTTCTATTGATAGTCTTAGAGAAATACTTAAGGCATTAAGGCTAAGAGACTTCTGTGGGGTCACATGACCAGTATGCAAAGAACACAGGATTTGAACACAGGTCTTTTTAATGAGGAAGGCAGATTTTTATCTTTTATGCCATTGTGCTTTTGCCTACATTACTACTAAGACAACTGCAAAATTATTTTTGATTCCCTTCATTCTGTGTGTCCTTCCTCTTAGGTTAACAATCCTATGATTACCTCTACTTGAACTCAAATAGGTCTTTTAGTCAGTGGGACTCAGTTTAAATTCTTTATTTTGTCACACACAATCTCTGCAACCTTTGGCAATATCATTGGACGTGAGAGTCCTCATCTGTACTGAATGGTCTCCAGGACCCTTCCAGCTACAAATCCCTAATTATATGATCTTAAGATCCAGCATTTTGACATACTATGAGTAAAAAAAAAATGTATGACATCAGATTGTGAGTTTCGTGGTGGCAGTGTTTTGGGGTTTGTTTTGGGTTTTTTTTTGCCTTTTTATTAGTTTTAATCCTCGGGTCTTAATACAGTGCCTAAAACATATTAGGCACTTAACAAATCCTTATTGACTTAACTATATGAATACACTGATTCAGCAAAATATTTGGATGGAAATGACTTGTTAATTTTATATATCTTTTGACATTATGTGGCTAATCAAATATATTTTATATGGTAACCTTTTCAGTAATTCTCTATTAAGTTCATAAAGTACTTTGGCCACTAGGGAAATTGATACTACATAGCAACCCTGCTTAAGCAAACCTAACCAATTTCTTGGCATTGCATGACCCATTTTCTATAGGAATTTTGGGATGTTGGACTATTGGGTGTTCCTAAAAATTTAGTTTTACATTTGGGAAAATGATCATGGAAACTGGGGCAAATTTTACAACTAGAAGTTTCTCAAGTTCATGAAATGATGACTTGAATCTGAAGTTTGTAGTGTCTACATAATTTTACTAAATTGTATCTGATAGTTATAGTACTAATCAAGAACGTCATACCTGAGCATGCTCCACAGGGTAACCATCAATGGTCAAGAAATGACTGGGGTGTAAAAACATTTTTTTTAAGTTGCATCAAAAACAAATGAACAAAATCCTATTCTTTGAATTCTTGAAAAAAATTTTCATTTTTATAACACTGTCTTCTTTGTCTTTCTGAATTCTAGTCTAAAAAAAAGAAGAAATTCAATTTTCCCTAATTTTAAATTCTGTTTTCATGCAATCCTAAAAGCTGATGCACAAAATTTTCCTACAGACAGATTGGAGAGAGGAGTATTTCTTTTCTAGCCTATGTACATAGACTTGATACTATTCTTCTAGTTTTATTCAAATCTATCTACTATATATGTTTATCTCCTGTTCACAGATACGATATATTATTACTCCAACCATTCCTTTTTATTTTAGAATTTTAATACATGAGGTCATAGTTTATTTTGTGATCATGTTTCCTGAGGTTAGCTAGGCACATAAATGGCATTTGGAGTCCTTTCATCTTTAAAAATTTATAATACTTAGTGGATGGCTAGGTGGTGCAGTGAATAGAGCACCAGCCCTGGAGTCAGGAGGACTTGAGCCCAAATCCGACCTTAGACACTTAACACAAAAACTAGCCGTGTGACCTTGGGCAAGTCACTTAACCCCCCATTGCCCTCCAAAAAAAAAAGCAAAAAGTATATATTATACAAAAAGTATATATATATATATATATATATATAATAAAGAAGTATTATATATATATATATATGTATGTATCTATAATACTTTTTTTGTTGTTCTCATAGTACTGTTCTTGGAGGTATGTCTCATAATAATATTAATATTGTTTATTTCTAAAATTCTTCTATATAAAACATAATTTTCCCCTCAGGATTATCTGAGTTTAATTTTTCCATTGTTCTAGTATATATAACCTCTACTCAAACTAACGGTATGTACAGGGAATTACTTTTATTTTATTTTCCCCTTTCTTGTCATTCTCTAGTCTCTCTTTCCCCTTCTATTTTTCTTTTTCTTTTTTTTCTAAACTCATTTACCATTCTTTAGAGAGGAAACTTATCTAAATATCATAAGAATTAACAAAATTATATATTCTTTTCTATTTCTAACTTTTTTTAATTATTAGAATAAAAATAATGTATTATGAGATAGGAACTAGACCTGTGACCACACTGGTATACACAAATTACCTAGTAAGAAAACTTCTCCCAGCAATGCCAATTGGCATCTTCTCTTCAATTTAATTAATTAAATGACTAACTCTAACCTGAGAGAAAATGGGTCATGGAATGCCAAGAAATTGGTTAGGTATATTAAAGCAGGTTCTTTATGCAGGAGAAACATATTTTCCGTAGATTACCTACATCCACGATATTTAGTCTGGCTTGATCATAGGTAAGAGAATATAAGTCACTTATCCAGGGTGTACCATCAGTCTGTGTCAGAGGCAGGATTTAAGCCCAGTTTGTGCTGGTTTCAAGGCTAGCTCCCTATCTAAAATACTAGGCAGACTTGAAAAACACACAAACACATGCTCACATATGTGTGTATATATGTATTAGATTTGAAACATTGTAAAATGTAAATTTAGTATTACTGTCATATATTTGGTATTTTTCTTCATTTCCCTCTATAGATTCATTATCCTGGTTAGTGCAAATAATTATGTTCAGTGTCAAGAAGACCTTTCACATTTTGTACATTTTTTCATGTTTTAATTTAAAATATCACATCAGAATTAAGACTTTTTGTAGTCAATATAGAGTAATGAGTTTAATATATGCATCATTAAAAAATGCATTGGAGGGCAAATGATTAAAATTAAAATGAGATTTATAGACTGCTAAGCTATGTGGTGTGTGAATGATTCAAATAACCCTCCTGACTCTATAAATGTTCAAAGTAGAAGTCATCTACAATAGATAAATCCCTCTTTTCTTTGCTTCTCTTTCTCTATATAGCACCTGCAGAGTTACATTCAATGAGCTATTTCAGGTATTAGGCAGATAGTCTTCAGACTGTTCTGTCTGTTGCCTTAATTGCAGAAATCACATTTCCTTTCTTTGAGGACATACCTGTTTGCTTTGTGGAAAAGACCCAGACTTGGCTTTCTGCTTCCACAAAAAATAAGCTTTTCACTACACATTCCTCTCTTCCTACATTTAGCATCCTTTCACATTCCAGGTTTCTTGAAGTTGGTCTGGCAGTGGAAAGATCATTATCCTGGAAAGAAGACTCCTGGGTTCCAGTCCCAGGTCTGCTCCTAATTGTACAGCCTACTAAATAATCTACTAATCCTCAAATATCTTCATGTGCAAAACAAAAGACCAGGAGCATAACAAAGATTAATTGGTCTTAAGAATGCATACAGATATACAAAATATAAATCTGATATGGAGCCTGGCCTCCACAATCCATTAGAAATACTATGACATATGCATAAATGAACATACTTCCAATTAAGGCACACCAAGCACATAAGAAATTTCTGAAGTAATATGAGATTGGATGACAAAGACATTTTTTTCTGCCCTACTGTTCATGACCCCATTTGAGGTTTTCTTGGCAAATATACTGGAGTGGTTTGTCATTTCCTTCACAATTTCATTTTACAGATGAAGAAACTGAGGCAAGCACAGTTAAATAACTTGCATAGGACGACACCGTCATTAAGTATTTGAGGCTGGATTTGAACTCAGGAAAATGAATGTTACTGACTTTAGGTCTGGCACTCTAGTCACTGAACCACTTAGTGGCCCCAATAATATAAATGCCACTAAGCCACACATAAGGAAACCAGGGAGCCACACATTGACTTTGAAAACCACACAAACACATACACACACAGAAAAAAGTGTGCATACATTTGTATGTGCAAGAGTGTGCATTTTTGGACTTCAACACAGTAAAATCAGATAGGAAATATACTTTCATCTGGTTTAGGCAACACTTGGGAGTGTTGTACTCATGGCCAGTGTATCTGACAGTCCTGCACTACACCATACTACTTGTCTAATCTATAGTGGACTGCTTAATCAATGTTTCTTCAGTTGAATTCTTAACTTATTGAAAGAAAGAAAGAAAATAGAACAAAGTAAAGAACAAAATAAGAACAAAAATATAAAACAGGAAAAAATACCCTTTTGACCAGCGTAGACTATCTGAAGTTAGAAGCACTAGGAAAAAATATTACCATAATATCTAATTTAGCATTAACTTTGCCTTCATTCTCCTATAGTAAGGATGGCTATATCTTCCTTTAGGGGAATCCCTAAGAGGCAGGGCTATCTTCCTCTAAAACTTTTGGTTCCTGCAGCTGTTCTGGTGCAATTTCTCCCATTGTTAGCCAACAGTGCCTACTGTCCACTTTCATTTAATCTTAAAGCAGTTTTGCCTCAGTCAAAGTAGACCTGTTAAAGACTGTAGCTTGAAAAGGCCAAGGTTCCACACTACATCATGGTTTGTCTCCAGTTGTCCTAATCTATATAAACCCACTGGACTCAGGTGGCTCCAGAGGTGAAAGAGAGACTGGTGCACTTTGCAGAGCCCTCCCTCACTTAAATCCAATTCATTTTCATTTCATGGCATCACCTTCTGAATCATGGTCCTATTTGATACAAGGACAAACAGCAGTAGCAATTTTAAAGCAATAGACTTTTTTAAATGAATGTTATTTTGTAATTAAAGCAAGAATAGAAATACAAACATCCTTCTCCAATACCACCCCAATTTCTGGGGCACATGGACTCAGTTATAACTAAATTTCTACACAGCATTCATACGACCAAGTTTACCATTGGGTAAGAATGTCTCATCTTCTACTTGGTTATGTCAAAAAAAAGTTATTCCTTGGAGCACTGATGCTGAACCAGCTAGCTTCAATGTCAGTATAGATTCCATTCTCAAAGCTTGGGTGCCTCATTCTCCTATCCTTTTGAAATTCACAAGGTAATAGGAATCTCTAATCCCCTTTAATTAAAAACAGAGAGAGTAAACATAAAGGGGGAAAGAGAAAAAGACCATATTTCCTGGTCACATGTCAGCCTTGGATGAAGACACATAAAGGCTTCTTCCCTTAAAGCTTCTTTGTCTTCTTGGAACACTTCCACATGGGAGGGATTCAGAATGGCTCTGTCAATATAATGGCTTTGGAATACACACCATTTCTGGCTCTGTGACATTCCACATTTTCTTCCTGTGGTTACTAAATTAGAACCAGTTATGGAATATGTGCATATACTCCTAACCTAGAAGAACAAGGGACTACCACTATACACCATAATGGCTCCTCAACCTCTTCTTCATTATCCTAGCATTTGGTGTCTGTTCAAAAACCCTAATTTATATCTGGATGTTTTTGCCTGGGTTTTCTTTTAATAATTCCATATTAGATCCTTAAAAATTCCATATTAGCTGCATACCAATAGAGACTTGTATTCAGACAATATGAAGTGGTGAATAGCCTCATTTTGCAGTCTTAAAAAAGTCTCTGGTTCTCCAGAGAATTGCTGGATCTCCTATTTACTTTGTATGGCATCCACGTGGTTCTGGGGTACGTGCTTAATCTTAATGGAAGCAGGTAAAGTTTTGATGTTAGAAGTAGAGAGCCCAAAAGGGTTCTTATAATCCTAAAAAGCCTTTCAAATGGTCAAGATGAGGTGATATCTAACAAGGAAAGAATATGATTGGAAAATAATCAACTATCAAAATGATAGGAAGAATTCTTGTTAACTTGTTCAGTCTATGGGACTTGGAAAATGTATGGATAGCTTCAGTATCCAGAAAAGAAAGAAAATGAGTTGTACCTCTAAAATTATTTATCTTACTATAATTCTGCAGTGCTTTTACCTTCCATCATGGCATTTTCTTGCCTGAAGAGAACAACTCCAGAACATAGCACCACAATCTGATTGCTCTCAAAGTAGGTAGGTGACTAGGAGATCACTTTCCACTATACTGGGTTATCTTCCTTCAAACTTCATTGATTCCAGAAGTACGGAAGGGGTTACACTAATCCCATTTTTAAGGTCATGGTTGTAGAATGCATACCATTTTTATACAAGAGGATTTTCTAAAATATAGTGACTTCATATAAACATGTAAATAAACAGATACAAAGACAAAGTCTTGAATTCTAGTTACCTCAATTAATAAAGAATTAATCATAGAAACCAAAACTAATAGCTGACTTTTATATATGTCTATACCACATTATCTCCTTGAGGCTCACAATAGGTCCTATCATTGATCCCCATTTGACATATAAAGAGAGTCTTTCATAGATCTAGAGCTCAAAGGATTCAAGTCCATAATAAAACTCAGTCTCTGTCTTTAAGATTAAATGAAGGAGTTAAGGTGTGTTGCACAGATGCTGCTATTAAACCAGGTTAAATAAAAGAAAGTAGTCATGTAGCTAGAGAGCTGGGTCTGGAGTCAAGAAGATGAGTTCAAATCCAGCCTCAGACATTCCCTTGCTATGTTAAACTGTGAAAGTCACTTACCCTCTGTTTGCCTCAGTTTTCTCAACCCTAAAATAAGGATAATAATTACATCTACTATACATGCTTAGATAGATAGGCAGAAAGATATATAGAAAGATAGATAGGCAAACAGATAGATATAAAATATAAACAAATTAGACCATCCAAGGAACATTAATAGGTATGTGTAAAAAGGAGCTAGGAGGCTCAGTATTCAAAGCACTGGGTCTGCAATCAGGAAGAACTGTGTTAAAAATCCAGCCTCAGATTCTTAGTATCTGTTTGACCCTGAACAAGTCACTTAAATTTTGTTTGCCTTAATCGACTAGAGAAGGAAATGACAAAACACTCCAATATCTTTGCCAAGGAAACTCCATAGACAGTATGGTCAACAGGGTCACAAAGAATGAGACACAACTGAATAACAATAAAAAGAACTTTTAAAGGGGAAGTAGAAATGGGGAAAGGGAAAAGTTTCTCATGGATGTATGGTTTGGAAATGATTGGTAAACATCATAAAGGCTTCAGAAAAAGCAAAAAAAAAAAAGAAAAGAAAAACCCAGGAAAGACTATCTATCAGAGTTCAGGGTCTCAGGGGGGTAGATTCCTGTGGTGTAAGAGTAATCAATTTAACAGATACTTAGCCCATGGTAATTTAGGGATAAGTATTTCTTGAGAGAGGAAGAGGGTGTGAACTCTGTCTCCTGTGAAAGAGGCAGAGAGTGTGAACTCTATCTCCTGTGTGAACAGGGGGCATGAAAGGCATAATTGAAAAGAATAAAATACAGCACTTATATTCCTTCATTCTCTATTTTTGCCGTAGAACTACCTATAGCTTAAGAAAGCATACACTAGGTGATTGCTCATTAGTGGTTCACTTATACCTCCCTATAGGGAAGATCAACATTTGATAACAAATCAAAGAAGAAACTAAGATTTATATCACAAACTTAAAGTTGATATCATTAATAGGAACCAGAAACTTTTACTTTGAAAAATGGATACTCCATTTGATAATACTGGTATCAACTCATTCCTTTCTGCTGGTTCCACATGAGTTGACTCTGTATATTCCCATAAATCTACCACAAGGGTCTGTCCAAGATGGTGGGATTGCTCTCTGGAGTTCCTGACAATGTATGAATGCCAATGATTCACACAAGCAATCTATCACTTATTCCTCATTCCCACTAGGTGCCTGGCTCATAATTAGTACAAAATGTAATAAATGGCAATAGCTATTATGACATGACAAAAAATGAATTAACAATTTAAAAGGAAAGAAGAGAAACAATATCGTCTGGTATCATCTAAGTCATTTAGTATAAAGTCTAAGTACAAAGAGAGGCAGTGTGGCATAATGGAACAGAGGTAGTTTTGGAGTTCACAAACCCAGCTGAAGGATAGCCTCTGACATATATTTGCTATGCAATCTGGTCTAAGTCATTTATACTGTCAGTTCCCTGGGAAACTCTGAAAGTCTCTAAGTTACGAACTAATCACTGATCAGATTTAAGAGAGGGCACTTATACACCAAGAACTCATACACTCATAAAATCACAGATCTAAATTATCCCTGTTCCTTCTCCCCCTCCCCACCCCACCCCACTGTTTCAGTAGATTTTCATCTATGCAGTACAAATTTTGAAGTTATTTGGGGATCTACCACAAGTTCCACCTCTGACACTATGTGTGTGATGTTGAGTCAGGTGCTTAACCCTTCAATGTCTCAGTAATAGTTTGGGGCAGAAATGTCTCTAAATTTGTAGATGTCATGTTTCTTTTGAACTACTACAATTTGTTGCACACAGAGCAGAGCACCTTCTTTGATATGAATATGCCATGCTGGGTGGTCCTCTGCCAGTATCTTTCATGTCACCCAATCAATTCCAAAGTTCTTCACAGAGATTCATTAGCAGCATGAGGGGATTAGACAACAAAAACCAAAATCCTTTCCATCTCTCAATCTATGATTCTGCTAACCTATAATTCCTGATTAAGCAAGAGAAAGATCAAGGCAATCTAGATGGGCAAAATTAATTAACATGAAATTAAACAAGAAATAAGGACAAGCATGGGCTTCATGACATAATAACTACTGTTCTGATGTTCGATTTTAAACTGAAACATGTTAACCACAGTCCTCTGTCACGTTGTTTATTTCCTGATGGAAAAGATTAGTTTTCATTAAAGATCATTATGCATCATATCTGCTATTCACTAGCTAGCCCATTTTACTGCCATAAAATATCACAATGTTAATAATGTAAAAAAATATTCGGGTCATATTTTTCTCTAGGTATTCTATTAAAATGATAATTTTTATTGGAGGTTTTAAGCTTTCAAAGTACTACCAGTAAGGGTAAAAGACAAATTCTAATAGCATAAAGGAAAGAAAATAGCACAAGAAAAGATGATGTACATGAAGAAACTGGTAATATATAACATGCAAACTGGTATAAATCTAATGTTATCTTCATATCACATGTTTAAAAAAACTAAACTAAACCAAAACATCATAGAGGGGAGATTACTCTTATGTTTGGCTCTATTGTGTTCTGGGAGATGATATATATTGAGGAGTCTGGTCTAGCTGTCTGTCACTGAAACCTGGAATCCAGATTTCAGATTCTTCCTCTTGTCTTAGGGCAGTGGTTCTCAACCTTCCTAATGTCACCACCCTTTAATACTCACATGTGGGCATGTCTGCATGTGGGTGGACTTGCCTGGAGACGAATGGAGGAGCGCCAGTGTCTCAGTTCCTAAGACCACTGGAAATATGTGTTTTCCAATGGTCTTAGGTGACCCCTGTGAAAGGGTCATTTGACCCCCAAAGGGGTCGCGACCCACAGATTGAGAACGACTATCTTAGGGACTGATAAATTAACTTTAGACAATGTATTTATTTAGACAAATAATTTAACCAATTCTATACTCAGGTTCCCAAGATCAAAAATGGAGATAAGGAATGGACAAAATATGTGTCACACATTGAAAACATTAATATTAAGTTAAAAAATAAAATCCTGGATTGGATATCAGGTAATAATGGGAATTCAGAATTGAAAGTCAGCACAAAAACTGTTATGGGAGTTGTGAGGGGAAAAATGTATTTTTTAAAGGATGTAGATGATTCCATAATTAAGCATTCAGTCAAGTAATTTACTAATGTTTCCATATTGAATATATAGGATGAATTGTGATGAAAATCTTTACTAGAGAACTTCATAACTTCTGGATTCTAAGAAATGCAGCTCTTAGCTTTCACTTATTTGATACGCGAGGTTATACATATTTTATCATTTCTATATTATCTAGAATTCAGTTGTGGCCCTGTCCTCTCACCTTTAATGAAGCAGACCTAATGGAGTGTAGGTGGTAGGAGGAATGTAACAATGTTATGGAGTTTTCAGTAGCAAACCCAATCATTAAGGTGTCAAGAAAATTTCCATTACAGCACCTTGTTTCCTCTTATAACTTACCCAGAATTGACTTTGGGGCAGGAAATTTTCCATTCTTAATCCAAGCCTGAAGGTAAATTTATTTTAGAAAATTTGATCTAAATTCATTCAGACAGTTTGAGATTTATGATGAGAATTTCAAAAAAAATTTAAAATAAATACGAAGGGGTGCAGATACCTCAAAAATAGTTAATAAATTTAAATATCTATGCAGAGTTGAGATTCCATTTCAGAGAATACTGAAATATTTAATGGTACATTTTAAAATATTTACACTAATATCTTCTAGTATTCACGTTATAGGCTTGGAAATAAGGCTATCAGGACACTCAAGACACGGATATTCAAACATATTTCTTTTATTTCCTCCTTTACTGCAATTTTTTCTGAATTGATTTCATTTTAAAATCTTTAGATGTATGTCCTATTGTTTTTGCTTGCTTCATTCATTCAACTAATTTAGCTATAGTAACAATCAACACATGTCATTCTCCTTACCATCAAAAAATATATACATGGAGGTAGATCTGGAATTAAGATTAGAAACCAACCTCTTCTGCTGACTTTATACTTAATAGATTAGAAAAGCACTACTATCTAAAATTTTCATGCTTTTTGCTTTCAAAGACAGCAGCAGAACCAAGACAGTAGCTGTATGGTGGCAAACTGGACATTGTCTTATTCCCAGTTACATGGTAATTCTATATAGCATGATTTTGTGCTTTAATTACTCACCTTCTTCTTCATGAGCTAACAGAAGCTTTCTCCTTTGCACATAGATGACAATGACAAACATTATTTTAATGCATCTTTCCTGAAATATAAGGAGAATTCAGATTTTCAAGGAAGAATGAATGAATGAATGTTCTGTTACTTGCTTATTATGAGCAAGCACTGTACTAGTTAATGGGATAAAAGCTTTAAAAAGCTAATTAGTCACTAGGCTAGCCTCAAGATGTACATATTCATTTGGAGGGAGACTACCTATAAAGGAAATTTCAGCAGTAGGATGGATAGCCCCCAGATGTACTAAAAGTATACTGATGAATATCAAGAGCATGGAGACAGTAGGTCATATTGCAGTGCTACAATTTTATGTAGGGAGATGGTAAGGTTTGGTAGTCTTCTATCTCACTAAATGGAAGAGTTAATCATTAATTCCCATGTCATCCAAAATTGGAGTGGGTCTTTCTGCATTTCTGGGTGTATCTGGGAAGAAAAACTGGGTATATGAAAACCCAATTTATTATGTAATTTAGTCTTTCTATGAGTTTAGATAATGCAAACAATCAATTTTTTAAAATAATTCAATTTAATCCAACAAATATATATTTAGGCTTCATTAAGGACCATGTTCTGTGCTGCATGCTGGGGCTAAAAAAGGGAAAAAAAAAGTAGTCCCTAGTCTCAAGATGCTTACTTTCAATTACATAAACAAGTACATGGACGAGAAAATATAAAATAGTTTCAGGAGGTAAAAAGCCCTAAAAATTGCAAGAATTAGGATAGGTGCAATGATATAAAGTGAAAGACAGAGAAACAGAAACTTATGGAGAACAACTGAAGGACAGAGGCAAAGAAAACCAAACGAACCCATAGAGACAGAGATATACAGATATACCAAAAGATATACAAGATGGAGAAAAAAGAAAAGAAGAAGAAAGAAAAAAAGAAAAACCTGAAAAAAATGACAGAAAAAAACTGATATAGATTATAAAAAGGGAAAGGAACAAGCATCCATTCACCTACGATATGCTGGGCACTATGCTAAGTGATTTACAAATATCTCTTTTGATCTTCACAACAACCCTGTGAGGTTGGTGTTGTGATTCCCATTGTACAGCTTAAGAAACTGAGGCATAGAGAGATTAAGCAACTTTCCCAGTCATACGGTTGGTGAGTGTCTGAGGCTGGAATTTTAACTCAGGTTTCCTGAGTCTAGGGGAAGCACTCTATTAACTGTGGAGACTAAAAAAAAAGCCACATTTTACTTCAAAGAGAACGGCATCCATCTAGAGAAGGATACCTAGAAAGAGAGTAAGAGAGATGGAAATACACACAATGAAGGGGAAAGACCAAGAAAGACAGACAGAAAGATAGTAAAAGAGCCCAAAATATCCAGAATAACATATAGCATATGAGATAGACAGATAAACTGAGACAGAAAGGAGGCATCACAGGCTGACAGAAATAAGCACTAACAGAAAGAGATACAGAGAGTCACATTGGGAATGAGTGTAATAGATGAACTGGGTCCATATTCAAAGCTTCCTAGTTTAGTGGGACTTTTCTGGTCTTGTTTTCTATTGCCATGACCTTTGAGAATCCCAGATCAACTCCACACTATGATAAGAAACCAGAGAAATGATTTAATATGATATTATTGATATCATAGGAAGGGAATAGGAGTAAAGTGGGAAAGAGCATCTTTTTCTCCAATGAATATGCTCCATGGAATTATAGAAATACATATTAGTAGGGGCTCTAAGAAATCACTTTGTCAAACCCCATTTCACCAATTCCTACAGGTTAGAGTATAATGTTGCACTTCACACCCAAAGCTCCAAAGTTTTTCAACCAAGAAATAACTTTTTGGGGAAATGACTGGAATACCATGTAGTCAAGAGTTTCTTATAACCTCCTAATAATACTATTGCCACTGGTCTTGAGTCTGTTGCAAGATAAATCTGTTTTCTAAATATAATAATTGAATTACAAATGTATTATATTCTCTGTGTATTTTTAGAGGGCTGCGGTATTTCCCCCTACAACCTAGAAAATGTAAAACACTTTGAAGAAGTGTGTATAGATGTTTCTTTAAGCTCATAACAAAAAATTACTAAGAATTTCAAGGTAAATTTATTCACATTTGCTGATAAAAATCCATTCTGTCATCCAGTGTTATATTCTGGAAGAGATAAGGTCAAATTTTTAGTAATCTTGATGTTTTTAAAAATATTAATAAATTGCATATTATGAATTTAAAGTTCATAGGATTGAGAAAGGATTTGATCTTAAAACATCTAAGATCAAATCATTTCTACAAGCATTTATGAATTAAACAGTTTATATGTATCAGGTGCTAGGAAGTGATATCCAGAAGCTATTAAAATCCAAAAAACGGTAACTGTCTTCAAGGAATCTGTGTTCTATTGGGGAGTTGCAGTGTGAAATTAAAAAAAAAAAATACATGACCACTTAATGCATCCAGAAAGGCTTTCTGTACATGGTCCCTGGGTAAAGTTCTAAAGGCATGTACAGATGCCAAGAAAAAGGTGAGGAGAAAGTACATTCTGGGAATGAGGAGACAGTACTGAGGTAAGAGATGGAAGGTCAAGTTTACTGAATATTGAGCAGGCCATTTTGGTTTGGGGAAGTTGGAATATTGAGTTCAAATGTTGGAGAGTTAAATTTTTTCTTTGTAGAAAAAGCAGAAATTATTTTTGAACATTTTCAAATGGAAGTGCTTGAAAGATTAGTTAATCTATGATGTGCAATTGACAAGGCAATAACACACAATTTTGAGCCAAATGCTTTAATGCAAAAGTTGTGTTCAATTTCAGCATATGCTGCTGAGCCCAGCAGATTACTACATTTGGCTGATCTTACACTCTAGAAAACGTGTCATCCCAAATTTTGTATGTGATTATGTGGGGAGGGGCAGAGAGGGAAATTTCAGATCTAAATATATACTTTTATCACGTATTACTCTTAATCATTTTTATCATATAATGATTTTACAATGAAAATGAAATAAAATTAACATATTTTGGTGATTTCCTTGATGGAAATCATATATAATCAACCTGAAATGGAATTTTTTTTAAAGGAAAACATGATTTCTATCTCTCCCCCTTATGGAAATTAGGGAATTAGATTACTTTGCCCAAAGGATAAGATTTTGTTGTTAAATATTTATCAAATGCCCACCACACACTAGATAAAATCTCTTTCCTTCAACTTTGAGTTAATTAATGTTACCATCTGTGGTAATGATGCCTTCAAATTCCTTCAGTAGGCATAGATCTTTGCCTAGCCACATCTGTTTGCCTTTGGATTAGAGTTAAATTGGGTTAATTAGCAATAGTCTATCCCCATAGTCTATCCCTGACTCATGCCGCTTATGCTCATTTGATTTATTTTTTCCTCTAATACTTGTATCCTGAGTGTGACTATGGTGATGGCCTGTGTATCTGATTTTCAAGGGCCAGCCACCAAGGTAGAGAGCCTCAGGTCCACGTGGTCATCAGTTTTTTTTGCCACAGTAACTCCTGAGGACACTGCACTAAAAGGTAACTGAGGTTCTTATCTGTTTGTGTGAAGGAGATCCCCCTCCCATGCAAAATTACATATTCTTGGTTAATTTGTACAAAACGTGAAATGTGGTCTATATTGATATTTTTCCGTGTTTTCCTATGTATTTAAAAAAAATAAAGGGATCACATTTTAACAATGTGTTCTACAATGGTTACTTATAGTATTTCAGTAGCATGTATGATTGTGCCATGACCTAATGAAAGGAACCTCTGATTTAAAATTGGGATTTCTGGGTTCAAATCTCACCTCACATACTTACTGGTCACGTGACTCTCTGTAACTTGCTTGATCTTTGTGTATTCAGTTTTGGTGTCAATTCAATGAGCCTTTGTCCATTCCTGATCTCAGTCTATAATCCTATATCCTGGAAGAGCTGTCTAAAATAATTTATACTGCAGAGTAAAATTACCTCATTGTTGCATAGATTACAAGCAAAGGGACACTATTACAATCAGATATTGACCTAATATGTATTCAATCATTTGTAAAAGTACTTTATTGCTACCTTGCATGTCATTATGCACTGGAATTCTATGCTAGGGTTTTTCAAATGAAATAATATTTTCGAAGCACTTAGTTCAGTGTCTAGCTCATTGTAAGTACTTTATAAATATTTATTTCCTTTTTTCCCCATGTACTACATTATCTTTCACCTCACTGATTTATTCTATTCTATTGACAACAGAAAATCTTTCTAAGTTCTAGGTTTTAGGTGTTTAGGCTTTCTTGATATTAGAATTTTAGTCTTTCCTGAGAATTATTTTTGTATTCCCTTAAAGTATCTATTAGAAATAGCCTTACTCTCTCTTTTAGACATTTCTAGTTCTTTTCCTTCACTGTCTTGATACACTCGATTTGTGTTCTGTGAGATTTCCCCTCTACTTGCTAGTCTTCACTTAGGAAAGTTTATTTTCTTTATTGAATGGTCTCCCTGACTACTTGGAGCCTTGACTACACCATTTCATGATTACTATCTCCCAAATTGCATTCCCTCAGTGAATTTCCAACCATCCCTGTCCTACTGGGCAGAAATGGAGCCAATCTCTGGTTAGTTACACTATCTCCTTTATTAAAAAGTTGTCACTATCACATAGAAAAAAAAGTTCCTGAGTGATGTGAGTTTCTTGTTCCAGGTAATTGACACCCCTTTCCTCATTACCACTAAGTGAAATGATATAGTTGATTCTATTAGCTGATAAAATCACCATCCAAGACTTTCAGCTGATCTTAAAGTAGGTAATATAACAGCATTACTCCTTCTAGCTCCAAATCTCAGTACTTTAATATCCTTTTGTAATATTCTGCACTTTAATCAGTTATCAAAGTTAAGGTTAAAAAAAAGTATTTATTTTACCTTTTCTTATTTTTTTTTCTTTCTGGAGGGCAATTGGGGTTGTGACCTGCCCAAAGTCACATGGCTAGTAAGTGTGTGGAGTGTCTGATGCCGGGTTTGAACTCAGGGCCTCCTGCCTCCAAGGCCGGTGCTCTATTCACTGTACTACCTACCAGCCCCATATCTTTTATTTTTACAGTCTACACTGCTATTATTGATACTGCTAATTCTCAGTAATTCACACCTGTATTTACTATACACCTATAATTTATCTCTTTATTCACATTCTAGGCTCCATGATTACCTGCCCTCAATTGTACCACTATCATCATGAAGAGAGGCCAAGATTTATTCTTTCATTATTGTCCTATGACCATCCCTTTGCTCATGAAGTTCTCCCTATATAATACACCCCTTCTTCTCATATACATCTACTAATATTTGACTCTTCAAGGTTTAGCTGAAGTTTAAACCCTACCTTAAGGATTCTTTGACTATTCCAAATCTTGTTTGTGTCTTCCCCTTTCTCTGAATTTCTACAAAATATAATGCATTGTACAATTTCACACTTATTGACAAACTATTATAATGGTTATAAATAATTATAAGTATTTGATCACTGCTTTCAATTCACCACATTAAACTGAAAGCTCTTTGAAGTTGGATACCACATTTTATGAGACAGATAGCTGACTCAGCAGATAGAGTGCTTGGTTTGGGGTCAGGAAGATTCATTATCCTGGGCTCAGAAACGTACTACTTGTGTGACCCTGGGAAAGTCATTTAATCCTGTTTTGCCTCAGTTTTCTAAAATGAGCTGGAGAAGGAAATGGTAAATGACTCCATTATCCTTGCAAGAAAACTCCAAAAAGAGTCACAAAGAGTCAGATACAACTGAAACAAAGAATAACAGTCATATATTATATTTTGGAATTTCCCACAGTGCATTTGGTTCCAATATAGTTCTCTGCACTGAGTACACTCAAAATAACACTTGATTGGTTGTGCCAGGAAATTCTTGCCATGTCCTTCTCCAAAGTAGCTTTCATTGGACCCAGGGTAATGAAAACTCTGACTATCATGATACCAAGACTCCATCTAGGGAAGCAAAAGTGGTAATGGACAGGGTAGACACCTGAGCAGGGATCAGAATGGTTCTATGGTCATATCTATGAAGCACTATCTGTCCAAATTGCAATAATACCTACCTCAATTAGATCATATATAAATTTAGTGAAAAACACTGAGCTGGATTCATTGAGTTGGTCCATATACAGCTCATTATATTCTCCAGGGTGGCCCAATTCTGTTTTGAGTGTGAGTGTATGTGTATGTGTCTGTATCTGTGTTTGTGTAATTACCACTTTCATATATATGCTATCAAGATATTCACAGAAGAGAGCATTCTAGTGAAGCTATAGGCAAGACTAATAGTGATCAGGACCCAGAAAATTTGGGTTGAACTACAAATCTTTTATGTGAATTGCTTTTTTTCTGTCTTAATATATTTTTCACATGCATGTTCATCAAAATTAAATAAAACTTTATTGCTTTATTAAACACTAAATATGTGGAAATCAAAAAACAAAATAAAATATCTGTCCCTACCATCTAAGGGCTAATAGTCCAGCAGCAGAATAAGATAAGCATAGACAAATAGTTATCAGTATTGGCTTGCATTCTTTGAGTAGATAGCTATAAGGAAACTCATCTTTTTTGTGCTATTCTATGAAACCCATGGCTAAGTGGAACAGGCAATAGAGTACCTAGCCTGCCATGAAGAAAATTCATTTTACTGAGTTCAAATGTGGCCTCAGACACTTATTAGCTGTGTGACCCTGGGTAAGTCACTTAGCTCTTTTTATCTCAGTTTACTTATCTGTAAAACGAGCCAGAGAAGGAAATGACAAACCAGTGCAATATCTTTGCCAAGAAAATCCTAAATGGTATCACAAAGAGTCAGCCACAACCGAACAACAACATAAAATGGAGCAGAAAGATTTTTTTTTCTTTTGCTCAAGTCTTTTGCATATTTTTAGAAGACTCAGAGGGGAAAATGTGTCTGTTAGTTCTTAATCACTGTTTTTGGGGAGAACAGAATGGTTGTACATGCATGCTCATGTATTACTTTCAGAGATGAGAGGTCCTATGCAACATTAAAATCCTGGGTCCAACCATAGTGAGGCAATGCATAAGCATGCCATCCTAATAAATGTCAAGTAGTGAAAGTTGCTTTTGATGACCATTCTACACATCAATTAGTCAATCAAGTATTTATGAAGCACCAACTGTTTTTCAAACATTGTTAATCACTGGACATACAAGTACAAAGAATAAGTTTTTTTACTCTCAAGGAGCTTATATTCTAATGATGTAAACAATAAATACATACATAAGTATATCCATAATAAGTATAAAGTCCATAAATGTAAATATCTGTGAATGACTAAATAAAAGGAAATTTGGGAGAGTGAGCAATAGCAGCTGGGGGATAATAAAAGGCTTAATGTAGAAGGTAATGACAGAGCTATGGTTTAAAGCAAGAGATTATTTCTACTGCTCAAAGGGAAGAAGTAGTTTAAAAGCAGGCATATGCAATGGCTTATGCAAAAGTACAGAGATGAGAGATGTGAGTGCCACATGTGAAAAACAGAGGAAAGGACAGTTTGGCTAAATGACAGAAACATTGGACCAAGAATCATAAATTCTATCCAACTGTAAAGGACTTTAATGCTAGATTTTATATTTGAAGGGAATGGAGAGAAAGTACCTGATACACAGTAAGCATTTAATAAACATTTATTTACTGACTTCCACAATCAGACCTGAATTTTCTGAAGATCAATTTGATAGGGGAGTGGAAGGACTGAAGTAGAGAACTCTAGGCTATGAAGCACAGAGGCAAATAAGGAGACCATTGAAATAATCTAAGAAAGACGGCATGAGGGCCTGAACTAAAGTGGTAGATGAGAGACTCTGTGTGTGTGTGTGTGTCTTTGTGTCTGTGTGTCTGCTTAAAATAGACAAAGGGAAATTTCACACTCTATTCCTTAATATGTGCCCTGGAGAGCATTGCAAAGACTAATAATCACTAGGACTCATTATTCATTTGCAGGAATAGGGTCAGTAGCATGACTAACACATTTCACACTGGACATATCCAGAGCCTTTGGACTCAATCACTGGAAACTGCAAAAGCCTGAAAATAATACTCTGAGGCACGTTTTCTGCTGACTCAGTTGTTTTAGGTTCACAGTCTTGCTGAGTAGTTTTAACAGCCCTAGAGAGTATGAAACATCTTTGAAACTCAGGGAAGAGGTGACTTTATAAAAGCATATATTCATGTTTGACATGAAAAGATTTTGCTACCACACTGAAGAAATATCCATTACATTTCTGAATGTAGGTGTCTTGTGAGATATGCCAGGAATTAGTCCCTAGATCTTTGGTGAACAATATTTTTCCAAGTGATTTGGAGAAAGATATAGATGACATGCTTGTCAATTTTGCCTATGTCATGAAGCTTGCAGAGAGGCCACAGACATTGAATGTGAGCATTAGTATCAAAGACAAAGACAAGTCTAATAAGATGAATGATTAGAGAAAGAAGTAAAAGCAACCTGTCAAATGCAGAACAGGAGAGATATGGCTAGCCAGAATATCCTACAAAACTAATCTATGGATTTTAATGAACTACAAGGATGCTAGGAGTCAATAGTTTGACCTGACAATCACGAAAGTCACCCAGTCACCCTCCAGTCAAGCCTCCATACAGGCTTGTAAACTCATCATCATTCTCAACTCCTCACTCTCTCTCTCTTCTCCCTGCATGTAATGAGTTGCCATGGTTTGTTGCTTCTACTTTTGTAGCATCTCTCCTTCATGCCTCCTTCTTTCCTCTAAAGCTGCCACCACCTTAGTGCAAGACTTTTCTTGCAAACTCCTGGACAACAGCATTTGCCCATTGGTAGGGGTCTCCCTGCCGCAATTCTCTCTCCACTCCAGGCACTCCACTACAATGTTAAAATGATCTTGCTAAAATGTGGGTCTGATCTTGTCACTCCCTATCCCTGAACTCCTGACCAATTCAGTCAATTCTGTTAGCTTACTACTCCCTCAAGAATCAAATACAAAATTGCCAGGTTGTTGCTTTTTTTAAAGCCTTACACAACCTTGCCTTCTTTGCTCTTTCCAAATTTTACACCTCATTACTCTCCGTAGTGTCTATGATCTAGTGACACTGTCTTCATTGTTGTTTCTTTCCAAAGACACTCCATCTCTTGACTCCAAGAATTTTCATTGCCTGTCCCCTATGATCTGAAAACTCTCTCTGCTTAACTGCATTTCATGACTCCTTGACTTACTTTATGTCTCAGATAAAATCCTGTCTTCTGCATGATACCTTTCCTAGATTTCCCTTCCCTCTGAGATTATCTCCAATTAATATATCTTGCTTGTACTTAGTTGGTTGCATGTTTTTCTCCATTATACTGTGAGCTCTTTGAAAACAAGGCCTTTTTGTTGGTTTTTTTTTTGCTTTTTTTTCTATCCCCAGTGCTTACCATAGTGCCTGGCACACTGGAGACAATAAATACTTCTTGCCTGACTAACTTCAATAAAAAAGGACTGATGAATGATAGAGAGGAAATAATTTTGCTATGTTCTTCTCTAGTCAAACAACATCTAGAGTTTTATGTTAAGTTGTTAAGTACCAGATTTTAGGAATGATTTGACACATTGCCAAACTTTCTGAGGAAAACCACTTTAATGATGACAGATCTGGAGACCATGTCAAAATTATTCAGAGGAACTCTGAATAGTGAGAGTTAGAGCTAGATAAATGGATATTGATATATATTTATAGTTAGATACACCAACATGTATGTGTGTTTGCATATATGGAGAAAGAGGAAAAGAGACTGAGAGTGACTTGATGGCACTTGGGGGTATAAAATGATTCTCCTTAAATATTTGGGGGGCTATTAAACAGAAGAAGGATTTTTATTTTCTACTTGTCCCAAAACAAGAGAGTAGAACTAGCAAAAAATTGGTAGAAATTTCAGGTAGGCACATTTCTCCTCGATGTAATAAAATCTATTATTGTAGTGATACAAAGGTGTAATGGACTGCCTTTGTTTGTAACATGTTTCCACTTATTGAAGGTTTTAAAGTGAAGAAGAAATAATCTGTCCTCAGTTATATTGTCTGAAAGGTTCTTTGTCAAATGTGATTTGATCTGAATGGACTTTAAGTCTCCTCATTGTTCTTAAAGCATATTATTCAGTGAGAATGTCTCAGATGACATAAATTGTGGTTCAGATGTTAGTACATGGAAAGATCTTACATAAAGTTCATGGTAATTATGTGGCACATCTTAGGAGCCATCCTAACATTTGTAATTTCTATCTGTTGGAGGAAATGTGATTTGCCTGTCCATTCTTTTTTTTTATTTGTTTTCTTGTTTACATCATTCATTTTCATGAGATTTATGAATTACAAATTTTCTCCCCTTCTTCCCCCTACACCAACCCCAAAACAGCAATCCCACTGTAGAGCCCCTCCACTGGTCTGCTATCTAACTTTCTGGTAGGGCAGGGAGGGTCTCCCTACCCCAGCTCCTGTATATCTTAATTCTTAGTTGCAGGTATTGCAGAACTTTAAATTCTGGATTCTTTTGATTCCTCCCTTGTCAGTAGTTTTTTCAAGGAGATATTTCACATTGCTTTCTATTTTTTCATTTCTTTATAACTGTTTAATAGTATCTCGGTTTCTCATAAAGTCATTAGCTTCTACTTGCTCCACTCTAATTCTGAAGGAATTATTCTCTTCAGAATGCTTTTGAGATTCTTTTTCCATCTGGCAAATTCGACTTTTTAAGGCATTCTTCTCCTCATTGGCTTTCTGGGCCTCTTTTGCCATTTGAGTTAATCTATTTTTTAAAGTGTTGTTTTCTTCAGTCAGGTTGTTGACTCTCTTTTCATGATTTTCTCACATCATTCTCATTTCTCTTCCCATTTTTTCCTCCACTTCTCTTATTTGTTTTTCAAGTCCTTTTTCAGTTGATCAATTTGCTTCTAGGCATTCTTCAAGTGTCTTAGAAGCATTTGGCGTGGGAGTTCTGACTGTGCTGTCTTCCTTCCATTCCATGTTTTGATCCTTTTTGTCCACAAAAAAAGGAGTCTAGAGTTTTATTGCTGTTCTTATTTTGCTTCCTTTTCCTCATGTTAGCTAGTCAGTTAATTGGTTGTTTGTTTTTTTAACTTTGTTGAACTCTGCTTCCAGGGGGGAAAGCTGTGTTCTAAATCACTGGGGTTTTCCCAGCTGCTGGAGCTATTGGGGAGGGTGTTCACGTTCCCCCCCACCCAGCTTTGCCTTGCTGAGAGCGCACCCATGGGCCACCACCCAAGACCACGATCTGGATCCAGGCCACTCAACAAAAGAGCACTTGGCCCTGATCAATCGACTCAGTCTCCCTGCAGGTCTGCAAGCCAGAGGCTCTGAAGCAGTCCAGTGTGTGCAGCGGCCGCGGCAGATCCTGCCCTTCTCCCACTGCTTCTTTGCCCTGTGGTCAGACTGGCCAAACTGCTTTTCCTCCCACAAATTCAGTTTCAAAGTTACACTTTCACTGACCTTCTCCAATCCTGGTTTACTAAATGTGAAGATTCCTCCAGGTGCAGTAGATCCTCTCTGAAGCAGCCACACCCGGTGGCTTGGGAGGCTGGGCTCCTCCTGACCATTCTGAAGCCTGGCCCTGATTTGGTTTCAGGCTGGACTGGCCTCAGCTCCAACCTGCCAGATGAGCCCCTGCTGCTGAGCTGCCTTCAGCAAGAGATGTGTTTTCTCTATTTTTGTGAGTTTGAGAGCCCAAGAATTTGTTTGGGGTCAAATTTTATGGGTATTTAGGGTGGCTGTGTGGGACCTGCGGAACCTTGCTGCTTCTACACCACCATCTTGGCTCTGCCCACTTGCCTGTCCATTCTTGATCATGACCAGATTTTATAGAATCAGAACTCAACATTCAAAAGTGCTTACAAACTGGTATATTTTAAGCTTAGAGTTTAGGGTGCCTAAAAGTCTCAGGAGATGATGGCAATCTTAATATTGAATTAAATATATGTTGCCTCCAAAATTCTGGTATAATTTCAAAATTATTTTTGCAATATACTAATTTGGGTAACTCTAAAGAGAATGTTTATTATCTTTAACCATAGCCTATCTCTGATGTTCTATGACCACATTTCCAACTGCTTACTGGTTATTGGGAAGTGCTATTAATACTTCCAAGTCACATGCTCCAAATAAAGGTTAAGCCATCTCTCCCACGCCATCCAATCTATTCCACCTGAAATTATTATCATCTCTTTCAGAGATATCCCTTGATTCTTCTCTCTTATCCATTCCCCATGTCCCATTGCTGAAAAAATCATTTTATTTCTACCTGATATGATTGTCTCTCACTTATTAGAATCACAGAATCTGTTTTTCCTTGGCACCACTATGATTACTTTAACCATCTCTTGCATTAGCTTCCAATATGAATTTTTGTCTCTGTTCTCTTCTCCATTCTGTCTGGTCAAGAATCATCATTCTTGTCTTTCTTATGCAACTATCACTCCTCAGCTCAAAAATCTTTAGTAGTTAAGTTCTTCTTATCTCATGTTACTTATTATTACATTATTTCATATTATTAGCCATGTGATTTCTGCTCTACCTAAATTGTGTCCTGTTTTCTGAAGAATATATCACTGAATTTCACCCACTTGATTTTGTTCATCAAGTTTCCCAAATAGCATATCTCCACCTTTGGGCTTACTGATTTTCTCTCTTTTTTTTTGCTTTGTGGGGGGCAATTAGGGTTAAATGACTTGCCCAAAGTCACATGGCTAGTGTGTCAAGTGTCTGATGCCACATTTGAACTCAGGTCCTCCTGACTCCAGGACTGGTGCTCTACTCACTGTGCCACCTAGCTGCCCACCTTTCCTGATTCTCAAAGTTATTCCTCTCCTTGGATTTAGACAGGTCTTTTTTGGCAACACTGCATTACAGTCATCATATGTCATTTTGGACATAGTTTGGCATTGTGGGATAGGTTGAAATAAAATGCAGTTAAAGATGAATTTCACTCAGATATTAGAAGACGCAAGTTTGGTATCACGCTGGCTACAATATTGGACAAGTCATAGACTCTCTGAATTTCAGTTTCCTCATAAATAAAATTGAATCAATGATACTTGTATTATCTCTCTCACAGAGGCATTGTGAGGAAAGAACTTTGAAAACTTTAATGTTCCATATGCATGTGAGAAATTGTTGTTATTAGTGTTGTTGCTTTTACTCAGACTGTGGTTTCCAATCTCTTAAAAATTATATATGTTATTATTATAAATTTTAAAAATAGTTAAAGATCATTTGGCATACAAAATATAATAGAATTGTCTATGATAACCCAAATCTCTGTTACATGCCATTCTTTTTTGCTTTTTTTTTTTTGGAGGGCAACTGGAATTAAGTGATTGACCCAAGGTCACATGGCTAGTTTTGTGTTAAGTGTCTGGGTCCAGATTTGAACTCAGGTCCTCCTGACTCCAGGTCTGGTGCTCTGTTTACTGCACCTAGCCACTCCCTGTTACATGCCATTTTTAAAGCACATAAATCAACATTTTTCTTTCAAAGTTTCACATCTTGTTTGTGTTTCCTTTTGAACTGCCTTCAGCTCTTTGTGCATTTAAAAAACTGCTTCAATTATCTTTTTTTTCCTTTTCCTTTTATTCTTTTTTTGGTAAATGTATCATTATTCTCTTAGGCACTCCACCTCCATACATACACACACACACATTCACACACACACACCCCAATTAGAAATCCCTTGCAATACATATATTGTTGTTGTCATTCTGTCATGTCCAACTCTTTACGACCCCTTGGACCAACTGTCATTGGGGTTTTTTTGGCAAAGATACTGGAACGGTTTGTCATTTCCTTCTCCACTTTTATGCAGGAAGGGATTTAGAGACTTGTCCAAGGTCACACAGCTTATACGTTTCTGAGGTCAAACTCTTGTCTTTCTGCCTCCAGACTCACTGCTCTACCTACTGCTCCACCTACCTGCCTCAATAAATATATAGTCAAGCAAAACAAATCAACCCATCTTCCATGTTCAAAAACTGGTGCTTCTTTTTCCAGTTTGTATTCATCTCTTCTGTCAGTAGGTGGACAGTTTGATTCCCCATGAGTCTTCAGAAGTTGTAATTGATCAGTGCATTGATCAGTATTCTGAAATCTTTCAAAGGTATTTTTCTTCATGTTGTTTTTGCTACCATACAAATGGTTCTCCCCATTCTGCTTGTGCCATGTGCTTACTGCTGAAATTACTCTGTCTATACTTTGCAGGTGCACATAGTTATGTGCAGCATATTTCATTGGGATGTTCACCCAGAGGAAACTTTTTTAAGGTGAATGTTTATTGAATATTTAATCATAAGAACATTATGTTTATTTGTCAAACTAAAGAAACTAAAATAACTTACCTTGTAAAAAATAAGTACTAAACTTTATTTTAACAATACAAAATTGGAAAAGAGTTCTTTTTAAAATTAAATCCTCCACCTTACCCTAAATACAGAGTAAGTTTTTTCAGACCTGTAGTCTTAATATCATCATCATCATCATCATCATCCTTCCAACCATATACTCTCCATTTTGCCTTACATTTTGCAATGATGTACTTGCAGTGAGGCTGAAGAACTAGAAGATAGATTCATATTCTTTTGAAATTTAAAATACTCATTTATTTACCTCCCTTGCTTAGATCATTTGGAGTCTCAAGGCTACTTACTTATTATAGCCTGAGTAACAAGACACACACACATACACACACACACACACTCACACACCTGTCCAGAATAATCAAGGCTGGGATGGGGATGGGAAGATAAAACACATATCACATTTCATTCATTTTTCCTGCATCAGTGGTTCACTGAAACTACAGAGGCCAAAGAAAGTGGAAATCAGAAGGAAAGGAGGAAGAGAAATCAATTCAGTAATTAGAGGTGCCTAGAGACTAAAGCAGGCCTCTTAAATAAACTTCCAGATCTCATATAGTGTTTCTATAGTGAGAGGGCTGCTGACACACCAGGGCATATCTGGATACATTTAGGGCTCCTCCTATTTAAATTCATGTCTGTGTATGTATAGCATCCCCTCAGTAGAGTATAAGCTCCTTGAGGGCAAGAAATGTTTCAGTATTCCCTTTGTGTCCATAGTTCCTAGTACAACAACCTTCACCTAGTATGTTCTTTAAGTGGAATTTCAATGAGCTCAGAAGTACGTAACAATCTTGGGTAAAAAGTTTATCTTTGTTTTGCTAGATCCCAAGTTAAGGTATTCACATTTGTTTTCCAATATGATCAGCATTTTTGGATTTCAGTATTAGTATGGTTATTGTATTTCAATCTATTTTGGCTATAATGAGTCAGAACTGTAGGAAAATATATATCAAATTGATGTAACTAATCAAATCAAATTAAGCCATGCACTTCAACAACTTTTCCAGTAAACAGTAAAATATAAATGTATCTGGCATTTTTATATAGGAGAAGATATATAACTGACTAGGAGAGTCCTATTTTGGGCTAATTTGCAGAGTACAAACATGAGTTTTGTGACTAAGTTAAATAATAGAGTTGCATACATTAAAGTCATTATCTATTTTTTACTTCAGAGTCAAGAATCTTCCTGCATTAAGATTGTTGTGGGTTTTTTTAAGTGCATTTTTTTCTTCCAAGTTGAATTTGAAGGTTGGATTACTGTTTAGGATCTCCCTAATTGGACTGAGTCCTATCTTGGAGTTAATAGGTTTGAAATTTAGTTTTCTTGGTAAGAAAATATTATCTACTTTTCCCAATTAAGTGTCAACAATTTCCACTAACAATATCCACACTTCCCTTTAATATTAAGTGGCCAAAGGTGGCTGATCCCTTCTCTAGGGCAACTTATACCTGTATGATGAAGTGAGGTATATTCTTCTAAGATATGAACATCTTCCTAGACTGTTCCACTCTCTGCGACAAAAATTAATAGGTTCCAGTGGTTATGGCAGCTTTTAGTGGCTATTTCTATCATGGGCGACTCCAGGGAGCTCTTCTTATAGCTTGCATTACTGCTTAGAGCAAGTGTGGAATAATACATGGAGACACCAGGCCACATGACCCTATCTAGGTTTTTGGGTGTGGCTTTTTGATTGAGTCCAAGTTTTACAGAACAAATCTCTTTATTAAGGGTATTCATTCTGTGAAGATTGGATCCAGTCAAAGGGCCACACTTGGCTAGAGACTGCATCTTTAAAAGCGCATTTTGAAGATAATTCCTGCTAATTCTAATAGAGTCATTTGTTTTTCTCATCTCTTTCAACACCCTTACATATATCCTGGGCCCCTCAGCATAATGTTATTGCCACATCCTCTTTGGAGGGTTGCTAACAACTGTTTTCAGAGGGCTTTGGTAGGTAATGGGTTAATCTGGTCAGGAACTGCTGGGAGTAAAAAAACAAAAGAACAAAAAAACATAGGCCAATATAGAACTAAACACAATCGAGGTCAAATTTTGAGTACAAAGAGTTGGAGTCCTATCTCCATACCTGAAGCCATGTTTACTAGTATTCGTTGTTGATCAAAGATGCATGAGACTTGCTGAGCTCAGAGAAAACAGAAGGGGACTAAGGCATCAGGTCCAAAGGGAGAGACAATCAGTATAGCATTCACAGTTGTACTGAAGACCAAAGGGTAGGAGGAAAACACAGTAAGCTTATTTTAAGGAAAGAAGGGACAACTTGCTAACAATTAGAGAGGGAATGGCTCAGAAAGTAGTGTCTGTGGTTTCCTACCAGAGCCTCTAAATCACAGGCTGCTGTCATACTCACTCTGTTCACCACGGTTTTATTAATTCAATCTAAGGTCATACTGTACTTTTAATGACCACAAGTTCTCCCTTAAAACAAAGATTAATCTTTTGAATATCAATATCCTTCTGGTCATGTGGTATAGAGTTAGTCATATCTCTGAATATGTATCTTTGAAATATTTAAATCTCTGAAATATCTCTGAAAATTTAAAGATGGGTGGTCCACTCAAAGAGAAAAGAGGAAAAAAAGGTACATAGTACATTTTAGGCTGTTACAAATAAAGCAGAGAAGAAATGCACAGTACTGCCAAGGCCAGATGGATTTGTTACATGCTGAGAAGGAATAATAATTCATTTGCTTCATTGGTATTCAAAACAGGTCAAGAAAACTAGAGGAAGGTCACAAGTTCACCAGTTCGTGCATTCATTGAAGGATATGGATGTTCATGGCAGTGAAGAAGTAGGAATGGACAGCAACAGGGTCGGGGGTATGGATATCAGAGAGATCACAGACATGTCTAAAATCACAGTAAGAATATGTTTACCTTTATTTTTATCCAATACTCTACACACTGTTGACTATTATTGCTCTTGTTGTTCATTGAACTCTCCAGAACAGATCTTTTTCATGTGAAGTGCTGCCTAGTCATAGTTCATCCATTTTTGTGGGCATGAAGCTGTTTAGGTAATAACCCAAGTGTCGATTTTTACAAATGTCCCGTTATATGCCATTAAGTTTGATTAAACCCAAAATTCCAATAATTAAAGGTCTTTTGAGATTTGAATTCTCATCCCTCCCAGAATCCTTTGATATAATTCAGAAAATAAAAATCTAACACTAATCCTGAGATCAACAGGAGAAAAACTCAAGATTCTCAATCCCCCAAAGATGAAATAATGTAGTGTTATAAATGTTCTCCACAAAGTATTGACTAAAAGTTCACTCAGAACTCAAAGCTAAGAAGCCAATTTCCTTTGATAAAGAGCTTTGCATCTGCAAAATCTAACACGAGCTCTAAATAATTATTCCAATATTTCTCGGGGTCTGAAAAAAATCCTCTCTTTTAACAGGATAGTAAGGAGGAATAAATTATTAGTTAATAATTTGTGTTCCTTTTGTAAAACTTCTCCCTCCCTGACTTGCTAATTAATTAAAATACTGTTGTGTGATTCACACTGTATAATGTTAAACTGTCTTAAAAACCCACTGCTTTTCTTTTGACACTTAAAAAGTCAGATAAAACTGACCGAACAAATATGCCAAATACCTAACGCAAGAACACTACATCATTCTTAACACAGAGCCCAAGCAAACACTTTTATTCCTGTTTGTGAAGCTTAACCTTCTGCAAAAGTAATTAGGTCTATAATTAAAAAGCTATTTGGAATGATTAAAACCCTGTTATCTGGTGGCATTTAAAGACAAATGCAAATGTCAGAAAGGATGAATTCATTAAAATTGCTATTGAAAAGAAAAAAAATCATTTGGTGGTAGAGGATGCTATTTACTGAAATGTTACAGTTTCAGTGAAGGTTGGATCTGCAGAGGGTACTAGAGTGGGTGGAAGGCATCTCTCCTGGCATTTTGTGGAGCAATCAGCTGCTATTCACATATATTTATTTCTGAAGTTATTTTAAACTAATGTATAATAACTTTTAATATCAGTGTTATTTAAAGCATGACATCATTCCTCCTCTGAGCTTGATGTCTCCCTTTGATGTGAAAAATATTTAGTTATCCATCAGTATGAGTTCAGTTACATTGATGACAAACTAGGGTCGATAGTCTATTTCAGAGGAGAATCAGAAATAATATATGGCTAACCATTACCAGCAGTGAACTCCAAAATGGCTTATTGTGAATGAATTGTCTAGGGTTTAATATTTTCTTTCACTTGAGCAAATAGTGAACTAAAAGGTAAGGAAGAGCATTTGGGTAAGGGAATTGATATGCATCCTGCTAAAATGTTTACTCTTAAACTATTTTTCTAAACAACACAGCAGCTGAATTCCCAGAGCCTACATACATCCTTTCAGTGATGTTCCCATAAAGGTGGTTCAATTGTCCATAGGCAGTTAAGGTAAATTTCCATGTGCTAAAGGTTATCAGTGACTGTCATATGTATTGGTGGCCAGGTGACAATATTAATTCATGAATTTCCTAGGGTATAGTTTTACTTTTGTAGGCACAAATTAATTCCTGAGAGTTTGAGAAAATTTAGAATAAACAGAACTTAAAATAAAACAGGTCAAGTGATAAAATCCAGGTGATTAAATCAAATCTGTACATGTCATTACCTATCTTAAACTAAAACATAACAGAACTTATGAAAATAACCTTGAATTTTACAGACTTAATTGAATATATGAGAAAAAAAGAATTTCATCTTGAAAGAAAGAAAAATAAAGTTTTCAGTTTGAATATGAGTTGTGTTGGCTACATCTATCACAAGACGTTTTAATGAAATTACTCTAAAATTTTAAGGTATTATTGATGATGTTGTTATTGTTGCTGTCATTTTATCCAATTGAATTACTAAGAGTTACTCAAATTTCCAAAAACTATTGAGGATAGAACTGGGTGCAAGAACCCTAACTGTATTTTATCTCTAGCAAAGATTCAATAAGAAGGAGCACCATTAAGGGTTGCTAGGTGGTGCAGTGAATAGAGTACTGACTCTGGAGTCAGGAGGACCTGAGTTCAAATTGGGCCTCAAACATTTGACACTAGCTGTGTGACCTTGGGCAAGTCACTTATCCCCAACTGCCCTGCTTTCCCCCCTCCAAAAAAAAAGCAGTGCTCTTGCATTGTATCAAAGTTAACATGAGGAGAATTTGCAGAGGGAGGAATAAATACCAGTCTTGACCATGATTTGTAAATCTGGTCTTCCAACAACTAACTTTCCACTTGATTCTGGGCAAGTGACAACTCCTCTGAGCTTCAATTTCCTTAAATTTAAAGACAGATTAATAATTAATGGCCTTTCTTTTTCCTTGAGCCATTGTGGACATTAGATGAGGTTCACCACCATGAGGAAGCGCTGATTGCTAGGAAGGATGAGGAAGCATAGTCATTGGTGGGAAGGAGGTGTGTGGGAGAGAAGATGGCATAACTCCTGGAAACAATTCCAGCTGCAAAGCTAGAGGCCCTAAGATTACATGGTGAAAGTCACAAAAGAGAACCCAAAAAGAGAGAGAAAATTCAAAACTGTTAATAGTTGAGTAATAGTTAGTAGACAAGACTCTGTTTGTGCTAAATTTTAAATGGCACATATTAGAACCTTAGATCTAAAAAAAGGTGAAAGAGAAGTAAAGTGAAACAGAAGCAAAGAGAACAACACAGACAATTATGGAGGGATCTCAATAGTATACACACACACACCCACACAGAGTAGAAAGACAGATAAGGGCTGAGGAGATTAGGAGGTGGGATAGAATGTCACATCATAGGTCTCTGTATCATAGGACGGAAACATTGAAGGAGTTTGAAGGAAATTCAGCTTATTCTACAGACACTTTATCTCTTTGTCAGCTACCTTTCCTCTCAAGGTACATCCACCATGTGACATGTTTTTCTGACTCCTGGGTCAGTAGGCCAGAGAGTCATTTTGTAAGGAGCCCCAGTTACTCTCCCTTCAATCCTGTTGCAATTTATTTACTCTTTAGACTTCATGTCCTTGCCAGCAGCAGATAGTCTCTACTCCCTTTTCTAAATGCCCTCTGTGTTGATTCCCCATATTAGAATATAAGCTGTTTGAGGGCAGGGAATCTCTTATACGCTTGCATTTGTACACTCAGCACTTAACGCAGAACCTAGCAAAAAGTGCTTCATAAATGGTATATCTAAAGTTTATCTAAGGACTAACTTTTTTTTAATAGAGAACATAACAACAGAACAGAAAGTGGAAACATTTAAGAAGAATAGCACAAAAAGTACAGGAGGCTGAAGAAAGTCTAGGAAACTCTAATAAAAAGACAACATGGAAAAAAATGAAAAGTTGAGTTTGTGATTCTGAGAAACAGAGATAAGAATCAGAAAAAAACATATGTAATAGCTTTCTTCATATATTTGCTAAGAACTATGTATATCTTAGTGACGAAATTCATTTGGAAAAACAAAAAGTCCAGAATATCAAGGCAACTAATGAAAAGAAACGTTAGGGAAGGAGGCCTATCCGTACCAGATTTTAATCTCTATTATAAAGCAGCGGTCCTGAAAACTGCCTGGTACT
>CM053594.1:190417305-190445454 GCA_028646575.1 Pseudocheirus occidentalis
TTTAATCGAAAAAAGAGGTGTATTTCTTGTTGGGATAATTGCTTTAATTTCTACTATTGTGAGCAGTGTTGCTATGTCTACTTCTGTTAGCACTGTACAAAATAGTCACGAGGAATTTTGTATATGTATTTATGTATTTGTAAACAAAAATATAATGAGTCAGAATATGGCTTAGCCCAAATTAAAAATTATCTTAATGGGGACCAAATCCTGAGGCACAATATAGTTGATTGGATTAAGAGAGCTCAGGGGATATTAACTGGGCAAACACAATAAATTATAACCTACATAGGAATAGGGGTGGCATTACTGGGTTTATGTACCTGCTTACCCATCCTTATTTCCAGTTTTTCTTGCATCATTCAACAAGTTTTATATAATGTCCAACTGCATGATTCTGCCCATGGGCCTATATGCTATAAGGGGGAGGAAGAGAACTCCCAGAAGTCTTTGGGCCTTCAATAATGGGATGTTCCCCTCTCATATAAATAAAAAAGATGGGGGTTATGTTGTAGGCCAACACTTTCCAGGGTCCTTGACCACATTAGCTCCCCAGTTCTACAATGGTCATTAGGCAGATATGCAAGGAAAGTATAATCTTGTTGGGTGGATGCTCTCAATCTAAAGAAAGTACTGAGTGAATTTGCAAGTCTTGATTGTAACACCCTGTTTGTGCCTCTGGACATGGTCCCAGGATAAAGAGCTTAAGAAGTGATTGGCTTTGGGTTGGGGTGGAGAAAGATCAAGACTAAGGGTGGTTCCTTGCATTCTGCTAAGGGTATATAAACCTTGTAACTTCCATGTGTCTTTGGCTCTGTATGAAACAGGTCTGCAATAAACAGACTATGGAACACAACCCCGTCTCTCTCCCTCTTTCTTATTCAGCTAGAAGCTCTCTCTCGCTGTCCCTTTATTTCACTCAGCTGGTAGCTAGGCCCAGACTTGCTAGCCACAGCACCCCAGAAAATTTATTATTGGGAAGACCTCATCATTTTGCAAGATCCCATCAGCCTTAGGACTGCTACCTCTTCAACACCCTTAGTCCCTCTGATAAGAGGATGGAGTCATGAATTCCAAAGCTTCTATTTAAAGAGGGAGCTCAGTTCAAATTATCTCATTTCTCCCCTGGCCTCACTACTTTGTTTACTGACTTTTCACTTGGGCCCAGTGACAGATACCTGTCTTGACTTTCAACCTGCTCTCCATTTTTCAGCACTTTTTCTATGTTTTCTTCCCTTAGATCAAAAGCTTTCTGGGAGCAGGAACTACCTTCACTTTTTTTCATATCTGTATCCTGAGTGCTTAGCATATTGCCTAGCACATAGTAGGTACTTAATAAATGTTTATTGATTGATTTAATATGAGCCCAGAGTGAGGTAGGTGGATGGAGAATAAAGCTCTTGACTTCTAAATCTTAGGTATGACCCTAGTTTAAATTCCTTCACAACCTAAACCAGAAAGGACTTTGGTAATACCTAACCCTAAATTAGAATGTTACCTGAAACAAAAGACTAATCTGTAGCTTAACAAATACAAAATAAGAGACTGTTAGGTAGGAGGAGACAGGAAAGCAAAGACTGCTACTCAATCATGTATGTTAGCTGGGTACGACACTTCTGATCAACATGATTTCAGTCTGCTCTTACATGTTTGGTTCTAAGAATTCTGTCATAGAATAAAGATGAAATGATATGTCCAATGAATCAAGTCTCAAGTAGAATTTACAATGTTTTATTTTTGTTTTTAACTAATCAAAGTACAGAACCAAGATAGTTGGCTTTGCTGCTCATTATTTTGCATGGCAAAGGCCAAGTTGTGTCTTAGGTTGACAGAGAATAACTTTTATTCATTACATTTTCTTCTGATTTTTTGCTTTTCAAAATGTGCCACCAGATGAGCGAGCCTTACAAATATACATACTATCACAGGTATGAATAATACTGAAAGGGACTGTGTGTCCTAGGTCGGTGGGAAAACAAAAACCTTGCTTCCCTGTTATTACCTTTGCCTCTTCACTTGCTTCCTTCCTTGTACATGAAGCTTGACCTTCCTTTGAAAAAACAAAATCACTCAAGCAAGAGAACCTTGCTCCTGGGAGATATGCACAATCAAGGTAAAAATGTGAGCAAAGTGGCTGTAGACAAGTGACACTGCCTCCTCAAATTTATGTTTTCTCTGGGCTTGGTTTCATTTATGTGCTAGGGTAATAATAACAGCAGCTTATATCTACATAGAGCTTATTGCATGCCAAGCATTGTATTTAGTGCTTTATACTTATTATCTCATGAGGATGCTCACAACAACCTTGGGAGGTTTCCTCATTTTGCAGACAAGGAAACAGACAAAAATAGTTTAAATGGCTTGCCCAGAGTCCCACAGTTAGGTCTCTACACCTAGGATTCTGGCGATTTATAACTCTAAGTTACATAGCTTTCAGACATGGAGGCTTCAATCTCCCCCAAGACTTCCACGTAGAAGGAAAAGACCTACTTCTACCATGACCTCACTAAGTTACTTGTTAGTGGGAGAGAATACCTCTGATTAAAGAGCTTCCAGCCTGCCTTTATCTGGAGAATTCTCTAAACAGTATATAATAGCAAGCTTGTCCTAGGTTGGTGAGGGCAGTGACTGCTGCTATTTCAGCTATGTTTGTCATTGTGAAGAATCCAGCACCAAAACAAGGGTTACCGCACATAAGCACTGTAAAGACAAAATATGTGAAGTAAGTGCGCAGAGATAAATAAATTTGTTTTCATAATCTTCTCTCTTGGTTTTTCACTGGATAAAAGAGCAAAAGCTGACAGAATAAACCCTAATAAAGGCAGGAATGTGACTTTTTATGTAGAAGATCAATGACCTTGACTTCTTAAATTGATCTTTTCCTCTTACACAAAAAAAATAGCATCAAAATGAAAGAGTTTTTCTCTCAATTGGGTATTCTAATAAAGCCAATGATAACTGGTTCTGTGCTTAGAGATCATCACCACTCCATAAGTGTACCGTTAGTTACTGTGCTAATTTACTTGCTTAAATAAGTGAGGATATCAGAAAGAATCAATCTTGAATTAAATCCTGGTATAATTAAATACTACATGCTTGCATATGAGGAAAAATAAGACTAATTTTAGCCCTGTGGTTCTTAACAAATTTTTTAAAACTATGATGACCCTAAATAAAGCACTATCATCCTATCTCTGAGTGAGGTCCTAGCAACTATACTTGGGTAGATGGGATCTATTGAGATGATCTCAGAAACTATCAACAGGAAACAGCTGCCATCAGAGAGTACGCAGCCCTCAACCTGCAGGAGCTCTCTCTGATCAGTGGAGCAGTCAAAATCATCTGATCTCAATGCAGCAAGAGCTTGCAAGGCTACCCTGCCAAGCAGACACTAGGAGACTGAAGTAATACTTCACAGCTGAGAATAGGTGCCCAGTAAATACCATAGGAGTCCCATGGAAATGCACAAGTCTCAGAGAGTTTGCCTAGTGAGAGCAGCATATTGATATCACTACATCTACTGGTGTGCATCTGAGGTACAAGCTGCCCCTCCATATGTGGGCCCTGGCTGTGCTCGTTCCCTAAGCGTGAACTCCTCAGGTGCATGCTCTCTAACTACCTTTATTATGTGTATTTATCAGTGGCCCATTGTTTGGTGTTGCACTTTGGCAGAAGAGAATTTCACTGTTTCTCTACAATTATCTCAATAGCATTTATTCTTCATTATATTAAATAGCCCTAACCTTAAGGAACTTACAGTTTAGAAATGGAATGAGATGGACAGGACAGAAATAGTGACCTGTAGCCACTCACTACATCTTTACTGGATGGAACTAAAGTAGTAATACCTGAAGTTAGAGCTGAAACAAAGAAAGAGAAGATTTTAACAAGTGGGAAAAAATGGAAGGAGTCAATTTCAAGCACTGGGAATAGCCTGTACAAATGTCCAAAGCCTGGTGACAGTAAGGTGTAACAAGAATCACCCTAGCACACCCAGGATGGCTGCTAGCACAAGTTCTTTGATCTGCTTCTCTAAAGGAAAACAACTCAAAAGAGGTCAACAATCTTACTTCAATGAAATATAGATATCATTTACTACTTATTTTAGGAGGAAAAGTCAGCACCCTGAACTTGAGAGAAAATACACAGAAATTACAAGCAGAAATAATAGCATAAAGACCAAGAGACATCTGATCAAACAATACACACATCACAGATTAATAGATCCAACTGTCTGACCATTACATACATACATAGTTACCAGAGAGAAAAGCACCAACACATGGGTTTTTAAAGCTGGGGGGGGCAGGGTGGGGAGCTCTGTAATAGCTACCTAGAATCTCATCTGGCTACATCACTCAAACATTCCTCCCATGAGTGAGCCCCAAAGCAAAATGTTAACTTCAGGGTATATATACTTAGGGTGACTCCTAGGAAAAGAGTTAGAAGTCTTGTGGATAATATGGGGAAAGTCATAAAGACACGTTGTAAAATATGACAAGGCATGGCCAACTCACGAACCGAAACATAAAAAGTTAGTATAACTAGGAGGTACTATACTCAAAAATTAATATAATTGTGAGCTATGTGAGTATTAACTGTGAACTCAATCAAATACTTTGATTTCCCATCTTTCTGACTTTGTACACATGGCTCTCAATTCCCAGAATATGCTTCTTTCTCATTTTTACCAATTAAAATCCTCAAATGACATTTTCTAGGTATGCTCTTTCCTGCTTTTCTCATCCTCCTTAGCCAGAATCAATACCTTGCCTTTGCTCTCTCATTTATTGTTTGTTGTATGTTTTATTCCCCCATCTACAACAGACTGGTCCCATAAGGATAGACATCACTTCCCTTTTTAAATTTATATTTCTATGACCCTCAGTACATATCATAGTATCTGACACAAAGGAATAAATGTTCAATATTTTTTTTCAAATTGAATTGAACTATATCCAATATTTTGTTTGCCAGTTCACTTTATAGTTACCCACATCTCAGACCAATAATATATATATACACATACATACACACACATGTAGATATACACACATATAATTTATACATAATACAACATATATACACACATACATTTTATATATATATATTTAGATAATAAAATAAATTGATCATAATATAGCATTTGATTTCAATGTAGTCTCCATGTCTGGCCCATTCTTGCATTCAGACTTTTGAATTATTATCAATATGCATTTACCCCTTTCAAGAAGAGGAATTTATTTCCTTTTAGATAGAGCACATTTCTTGTTATTCTTCGTACATTTACTGTAAAAATAAGGTATGACTACTATAATTCATCATTGTTACCATGTACTTTTTCCAGAGTCTATTCAGAAATGTTAAAGGCAGACATAAAAATAATATATGCATATATGTAAAGTACTCATGTGTATATCTATGTGTGTGTGCATATGCATATGTATACAGAATATATAATACTTATATGTGTATGTATTATATGTGGTAATGAAACTAAGGTTTAGAGAAATTTCATTAACTTGATTATGGTCACACATACAAGTGTCAGAGATAAGACCTGAACTGAGTTTTCCCTGATTGTAGGTCCAAAACTCTCATATGACTCAACCTTTCTGAAATCTTTTCCTGGTTTTACAGACAAGGAAACTGTGACCTACAAAGTTTCAGTGATTTTGTCATAAGTTATGAAGTTCATTAGGACAGAGCTGAGATTAGAATACAACTCTCCTAAGTATAAGTCAATTATACCTCAAAACTAGGCATATACTGAGTATATAATACTGTGTGTACAATACTGTGTATATAATACTGTGTATATAACACTGTATTAGCCACTGGGTCTGGATATATTAAAAAAAATTCAACTGTCCCTTACCTTCACAAAGCTTGCATTATACTGTCCAGTAGTTCATTTAAGACTTACTGATGTTTCCCTTTTCCATTCAGCTTCTTAGTTTGTCTCAAGATTTTAGGAGTCACCCTATTTTCAAGATCTAAGGCCCAGCAAGCAGGCTGTGGCCCAAGTCTGGCATAACAACAATCCTTTGGGCTCAACCTCTGGAAGATTTCAACCACAGTAAAGTTCCAGAATTGTTTCTGTTTTTAAAGCCCCAGTATGAATCAAATTTGTCACATTGTTGCTGTGAACCCTCATTGTCAGGACTACCACTCACTTAAATGTAAGTATTGAGATCTCCCCACCCTAAAGCGAGCCTCACCACTCTCCCCTCTTCTCTCCTTGTTATCAAGCTCTTTTACTCACTTTAAATTAACTGCTGTTTGATTCCTGACTCTCCAGTCTCTAGCCTTCTTTGTTTGGCTCCAGTCACCCACAGGTTAAAGGGTGGGTTTATCCATTTAACAGTTGATATATTGGACAATATATCTATTCTCTTTAGTATTGTTCATGTGAATGTTGTATAATCAATGAACGCATAAAACATGGATAGAAATGTACACATACATATTTTCATATTTTCATTTGAGCATTATCACACATTCAGTTGATACTTTGATTTATTATGTAGAGAATCTCTGTGTGAGAATCCATGAGAAAGGAAAGGGAAATAATTTGGTACTAGAATGAACCTTAGAACTTTTACCTGGAATTAATTAGAAATGAATTACTGCGTGATGAATTATAAATTGAGTCTCAAATTTGCTGTTATTCTTGGCATGGTTAATTTATGGAGTTTTTATGGGGAAGCAGACCACAGAAAGAAAGGGACAGAAGTTGGAGGTAGGGGGAGGGGTGGAGTATCAGCGATCCTAATGGCACAAGATTTAAATTAATATGTAAAAGAGTTCATATATACAAGGGAATGTACTCAGGTTGTAACAAGATCTTTTGTTAAAGGATGGAAACTTATGATACTGACAAAATATCTATTAAGATTTCCCAGGAGATGTGGAAAAAGTACACTAATTTCACCGTTGTTTGAGTTCTAAAGAGGTCCAACCATTCCGGAAAACAATTTGGAATATACACTAAAGGCTACAAAACTGTGACCCAGTAATACTACTGTTGTTATTGTCCAGTACCATCTGACTCTTTGTGACCCTGTGGACCAAAGAATGCTGATGCTGTCTATGGGGTGTTCTTGTCAAAGATATAGGAGTAGTTTGCCATTTCTTTCTTCAATGGATTAAGAAAAACAAAGGTTAAGTGACTTGCCCAGGGTCACACAGCTGGTAAGTGTCTGAGGTCCGACTTGAACTCAGATCTTGACTACAGCCCCTGTGCTCTATCCACTGAGTCACCTAGTTGCCTCTAGCAATACCATTACTGGACTTGTATCCCAAAGAGATTTAAAAAAAAAAAGGGAAAACAATTTATATGTCCAAAAAAATTTACAGCAGCTCTTTTTATGGTGGCAAATAACTGGAAAATAAGGCCATGCTCATCCACTGGGGAATGGCTGAACAAGTTGCGCCATGATTGTGATGAAATACTATTGAACTATAAGAAGTGATTATTTCAGAAAAACCTGAGAAAACTTACATGAACTGATACAAAGCTAAATGAACTTTATCTTTGTACCCAGTAATAGAGTACACAATAATGAACAACCAACTATAAAAGACTTAGCTGCTTTGATCAATACTATGATCCATTTTACTTCCAAAGTAATTATGACTAAAAATGCTGTTCAACTCCAGAGAGAAAATTGATGAACTCAGAGTGCAGAGTGAAGCGTCATAGTTGTTCACTTTATTTTTCTTGCCTTTTTTCCTTTGTTTTTGCAACATAGTTAACATGGAAATATGTTTCATATGACTTCATATGCATAGTATTTATCATTTTGCCTTCTCAATGGGGATGGGAGGAATTGGAAGAAGGGAGAGAATTTTAACTCAAGAAATTTTTTAAATGAATGCAAAAAAATATTAATTTTTTAAAAAGATGTTTGTTGTAGTCCCTTTATCTTTCTGGAGTTCTCCATGGCATACTTTTTCACCTAGATTCTTCTGTTGAATGGCTTGTTTTAAATATATAGTCAAGAGTTATGACTGATACCTTCATCTAATCACCAGTCATTTCATATATGGTTTTATTTGCTTTCAAATTCATTAAGGATTTATTCATAAATTATTTTAGGATTGAGGGAAAATTTCTTAAATTCTCCTTCTACTTTGTGATTAAATTCTGAGCTTTCCTTGACTGCATCAATTGCCACAGGTTACCTGTCCCATTCATTAAATTCCACTGAAATTCTATCACATTCAAGATTAAATATACAATTTTCTGTCATTCAAAGTCCTTTAAAATATGATCTAGTCCTTCCCTCTCATCTTTTTACAACTTCAGTGATACTGCCCCACCCCCAACCCCTCTGTTCTAATGTTTTTCTGGGCACCTTCACTAGCTATCTCATTTATGGAATTTTCTCCAGCTTTATTTCAGTCTCTTGCTTCCCTAGTTTCCTTCAATTCCCAGCTAAAATTCTATGTTCTACGGGAAGTGTGTCCAATCATTTTTAATTCTACTACATTCCCTCAGATTTCTATTGATCCTTTATAAATGGTTTCCCATAAGTGTTTGTGTTTGGCTTCCCCACTAGATAATGAGTTCCTTTAGAAGAGGGACAATTTTTATTTTTATTATTTTTCTATATTTTATTTATTTTATTTTATATTTTACAATATTTTTTTATTTGCCTTTCTTTGTTTTCCCAGCACCTAGCATAGTATATCACATGTGGTAGCTCCTTAATAAATGTTTATTAACTGAGATGAGGAGGGAAACTCCCTCCTTTACAAGTGGTGAAAAGACTTTTAGACCTAGAAACTGAAGACCTGGATTTGAGAATCTGATTCGTAATTTAAAGTAAATTACTTAGCCTTTTAGGTTCTCAGTTTCATCTGTTTTCAAGTTGGAAGAAATCATCATATTATTAGTACTTGTTCTATCTATCACACAGGACTGTTAAAAAGTAAGTATTCCTTAAAGTATAAGATTCTATTGCATACAAAATACGACCTATTATTAGTACAGACAGTTCTCACTCACACTAATAGACGAACCACTAAGCAGCTTCCCTGAGTAGTCCCATGCTATTCCTTTGGGTCAGACCCAAAGTGGCTCAGAGCCACTCCCCACCCCGACCTCAGCAGCTTCATCAACTTGAAGCCCCTCCCTACGCTTTCAACTCACCCCCCAGGAGGAAGGATTTCAGTACCGAGAAGAGGATTCCTGGCTACTGGCTGCAGTGGAAGCTTAGCCTCAGCCCTGGCGAATCCCCCAGCCAAAACTGGAGCCGGCTGGGAATCTATTTGCGTAATGCTAATTTACGCAAAGACAGAATTGTCTAGAATACTCATGGTCACTGTTTTCATAGAAATAATAGTGCTATGGTGGTGGAGAATGGGAGATGGGGATAGGGAAGAGAGGCAGAATTCAGTCCAATTGCCTTTAGAAACTTGAGAAGTTGTATTAAACTAAAAGATTTAATTTGATGGACTAAACTTTGTGTGAGACTCAGCCCCAAGAGGCCAAACAGATAAAGATTAAAAATGAAAAGTACACTTTCATTCTACCATGCTATTGAGGCATCCCTTACCTTTTCAAAGAATTCACCTAATAAGATCTCTTAATGACCTCTAGCTTAGCTAGTGTTCCAGAGTAAAGATAACATAAGCAAGACCTTTTGAATAGATAGCAGCAGCAGGGTGCTCAAATACAGCATCTTTATTTTCCAAGAACAAAGTTTGCTTGTAAAAACTTTTAGCTGACTTGGGGAGTATCTGTTGGTAGCAGCTTTTTAACAATTTTCATGAATGTAATTGATTTATGGTTCCCCAGACTTATGATACAGTCCTTAACCAATGCACATGTTCTTTCAAAAATTACTCCCCATTTTTTTTGTTGCTGAGTTGTTTTGTTTTGTTTTGTTTTAATTTTTAAACATCTCAATCCTAAAATACTCCTTTAATTCTATACCTGGAGTCAGGAAGATAGAGTTAAATTGGCCTTCAAAATTATATGACCATAAACATGATACCTGTCTTCAAATCTGTGAAGCGTTGTCCTGTGGAAGGAAGGTGTAGATATATTTCTTGCTGCTTTAGAAAGCAGAACTAGAAATGATAAGTAAAAGTTACAGACATTAAGATTTCCACTTAAAATGAAGAACTACTAATACAATGATTGGTTCCCCACTCTTACTCTTCACAACCTAGCCCTTTCCTATCTTTCTTGTTTTCTTAATTATCATTCCCCTATATGTGCCCACCCAGCATATTGGTTTACTTGCTCTTTCTCACCTACAACATTCCATCTAATGTCTCCATTCCTTTGTGTTGGCTATATCACATGCCTGGAATGTTCTCCCACTTTACCTCCTCTTCTGAAAGTTCCTGGCATCTTATATTGTTGTTGCTGTTGTTGTTTTCTCTGTCCCAAAGAAAAATGGCAAGAGTCAATTGAAAACTTACTCATTCTTCAACTCCATTTTTTTTAATTTAGAGGAGAGACTCATCAATGTACTAGTTTATTTTAAACAAACCTCATCTATTCCCCATTCATTTGTTTACTGTCTAGTCTTGCTGAATCCTTCCATAGAGACTGTTTTAGAGTACCTCTTCAGTTCTTCACTTTGCTCTTTTTACCCAAAAATTCATAGTACAGTTCCTCTGTGCATCTGAAAAGCTGTGATCATAAAAAATGGGGGGGAGGGAGTTTTATTATAGTCAATTATGTTGAATTTTAAAAGTCCACATGAACACAGTTTGATTGGAGGTAAAAATACACTACTATGTTCCCGGTAAACTGATCCTGCTTCTTCCGATCCCATTCACATTATGATTTGAAGCCAATGATCCAGCTACAAAGACTGAAATCCACTTAGCCCTTGACAATCCAAATCTTTATAATTCGAAAAACCAAAAAGACCTGAAGCAAAATGTCAGATACTGTAACCAAAAAATTGTTTCTGGAAAATGATGATTTATGTCTGTTAGTTTAACAGATGTTCATCAATAATATTCAATTCCCCAGAACAAGCTTCTGAATGAAGATCTGTTCAACTTTTATTCTGCTTCTATTTTTTCTGTCAAAGAACAACCTTTGTATTGGAGAGAACAGAATAGAAAAAATAACAGGAGTTGAAATCTAAAATAAATAAGGAGATTGTAAGAAATCATCTAAATGCTTTTTAATAACTCCCAGGCTCTTGACAGAGGTGGATTACATTCTCAACCACTGAAAGAATTGACAGTGGTGGTAGTCTGAAGGATCATGCAGAACGAGAAAAGTGCCCAAGAATTTAAAAAAATTTTTAAGAAGAAAACTATACATATAATTGTATGTATAGATCAGGGAATCTTAATTTGATTCCCAGAAAAATTCTGAAATATGTTTGTTTAGGGATGCTTAGTTAATATCTGGGGGCAGCTAGGTGGTTAAATGAATAGAGTGCTGGGCCTGGAGTCAGAAGAAACAGAGTTCAAAAGTGGTAGCCTTGGAAAGTTGGTTAAACCTGAGTATATAAAAGTGGAGAATGAAATGGCAAACTACTCAAGTATCTTTGCCAATAAAATCCCATAGATAGTTGGTCCATAGGGTCACAAAGAGTCAAACGTGACTAAACAACTAACCAATAAAAACGTGAATATCTACAAAGGCTGTGGGGTTCTCAGATAGTTACTTTACATCACTTCAACAAGGCCATGACAGATAAACAAATCTATCAAAAAGGAAAATTAGCTTTAATTGGTAGATCATAAGACCCAAAAATACAGTTTACTCCAAATTCAGGAAAAAATAGTAAAGGAGATAATTAGATTATTTTTAAAAAGATGATAACATGTGGGTGATAGTAAAATGAAATGAAGGTTGAATGGTCATATATAAATTAAACTTTAATGTTTCTGTGTCAATCTGGAATAAGGTACCTACTTGGTTGGCCCTGTCTGAGCACCAGCACCTAGCATAATGCTTGGCATAATATGCTTAATAAATAATAATTAATTGGAATTGAAGTTCAAAGAGGATGTTACTGCTTCCCAACTCTCACTCTGTTATGACTTTCTGGGGCTTGAACAAAAAGGGAAACTTTGATTTATACAAGTACCTTATATTTTCACTACATCACTCTGTCTAAAATCTATGATGAAAAGGCGTACTGTTCAAGAATAATCTGATTTCCTATTTCCCCAATAGTACAAGAAACTTTAAGGAAGATGCAATCATTTCTTTTCCCAGTGCTGCAATGATCAAAGCTATAGTTCTTTTCTTGCCCCTCCCCAAGTGCTACTCATCCTAGATATATGCTCTCTCTGTTTATTTTGATAATGAAATAATACATATTGGCCTAGATGCCCGGCTTCAGCTCCAATGAGTAAACTCCTGGGAATAGTCTTACCACACTTGCATACTATTGCCTTTGCCTCAGATAATTTCCTTATTATCCTGACCAACTTTTGGCTGCTAGTTTGTCATTTCTTCATCTCCCACAGATTTGTTCCTCTTTTTGACATCTAGTGAAACCAACTGTTTCAAGTTTAAAGCCTGTGCGGCTGTATTTCTCATAGCTGCATTCCTGCCTTTTTAATTACTTTTTTTTCTGCCTTTTTATTTCTTGAGATAAATTGCTTATTAAAAATAATGAGGGAGTCATGTCCAAATATAAATAAAAGCCACCCAGGTTATTTCTAAGTACTATGTAGCAAGGCTTCTTAAACCTGGGGTCAATAAACTTTTTTTTTTTTGGTTTTTGGAGGGCAGTTGGGGTTAAGTGACTTGCCCAAGGTCACACGGCTAGTTTTTTGTGTTAAGTGCCTGAGGCCGGATTTGAATTCAAGCACTCCTGACTCCAGGGCCGGTGCTCTATGCACTGCACCACCTAGCCGCCCCATCCATAAACTTTAAAAAAATATTTTTGTAAACACACACACACACACATACACACATGATTTGTGCTAAATTTAAACCCTAAATATAATAAGACATTATCATATAAAATGAAGAATATAGTTGTGGTCATAAATTTAGAGCTGAACTTCAGTGATCATCTAGTTTTATCATCTAAGTTTTTAATGAATTGAATCGTAGGTGGGATAAATTATTGACCTGAGGTCAAACAGATAGTGTCAGACAAAGTGGTGGAACTAAGACTCAGATAGATCACTTCTTGCTACCAATCAAGTAGTCTTTCCACTGGACAGACGCCAGGAAGTCCAATCCTTATAGTGAAGGATAAGCCTTCGCTCTGTTCTCCAAATTCAATGTTCTATCTCTTATTGTCTCTCATGTGAACAGCGGGGCTAGGACTATGGATACTAAAAGTGGAAACCAATTGCAGAGATGAAATGGGAAGGGTATTGAGATTGGGAATGGAGTGTGTAGGGCCTGAGATTCAAGATACAGGGGAATGATGTAACCAGCAGCTGCTAAAGAGAATTGATTTCACACAGTACAAAATAAAATGTGCTTTTGAGGTAGTACTTTTGTTCTTGAACACCCTTTTTTTGTGTCTCTTTTTTAATCATAGTTTTTTTCTTTCTTAACTGACCTATACAATAGGTTTGAATCATGCTTACTTTGTGAGATAAAACCCCCTCCTATGTATGCATTGTCATGAGAATTAAGTGATTTTAGAGCATTTCTTTATTTTGATAGAAACTGAAACTGGGGACATGAGATTTTATATGACAATTCTTTTGATTTTCCTTCTCTGATGCCTGATTGCACTCTTTTCAACTCAACCACCTTATGTGTATCTAGTTTATTTTAATAAATAAAGCCTTTCCATTCAAATATGTATGTATGTACATATATGTGTACACATATGTATATTGTGTATATGTGTGTGTATACACACAGTAAGGTAGGTTATCAATCAAATGTAAGAACCTGACATTGGTTAATTAATTTTGATGTGCATTATATGCCAGGCAAGGAGGCCTCCTCATTGGGGGGCAGATCATAAACCCATTACAAAAATTTGATGTTTATTTACAAAGGAAGAAAGATTGATAGCAGTTTTCTTATTTTGTTTAGCATGTAGAGCAGTGTTTTCAAAGTGCTTCATTGTAATTCATTAGTTACTTTCCATAATATTACAGAAAAATTACAGATCAAAAGAAATTATGTGAAGAGTTTTGTCAACTTTAAAGTGTTATATAAATTTTAGCCATTATTATATACATCATCATTATAAAAACATTTAGTGAAAAATTCATTCTCCTCTCTAGTTTCAATGCCTTAAGTAAGGTAGAATAGATAATCACCACAGTAGGGAAGAGGAATTATGATGCCTTTCTTATTCTAACCTGTTGCAGAATTTTCTAGGCCACAATTTTGTTGGTTTTTTTCTGTTTTTTTACTTTGAGTATATAAATTCATTTGAGTAGTTAAAGCTGGAATGTGTGAATTGATGGATAAATAAAGTAAATAGAACTTGAGAAAGGTAGAATTGGTATTTTAGGAAGCACAGGTCACAAATTGCACTGTTAGGCACATGTCTGTCCCTAGTGACCTTCTAAATCATCATTACCATGCTTTTAATTTCTCAAGAATTTATAGCCTTTCAATGTGAAGGTAATTTGCTAACTTGGTGGTTCTTTTTTTTTTATTCTCCTGAAACTTTTTTGGCTTAAGCCCAGAGCAAGTATTGTCCTCTATCTGAAATATTACCCAGCCACCAAAATATATGATAAATTAGAAGCACACCAAAATATCTTTCTTGAAAAAAGAAATTTTCACATGGTGGAATGTTCAAACCAGGGCGAGGAGATATCTATCTCTGTTTCACACTGAAATCCTGCTGTTTCTTGATCCTTAATTCACAGGTTGTGCCTCTGTAGGGGACTCAAGACCATATTTCATCCTGCATTATATAAAAATTTTTTAATACACTGAATGTTGGGCTATTTTTTTGAACAACATTGACATGACCTTCTGTGTCTCTATCTCTCTCGATACATATGTGTGTATGTATACATTAATATATGTAGTATACAAAGATACACATGTGTGTATTTATATGTGGAGGGAAAGGAAGGTAGTTAGAAAGAAAATCCCAAATTGGGTCAGGAAGGTCAGCCACAACTGAAAAACAACTGAAATGAGAGAGACAGAGACAGAGAATATAAATATATATTAAGCCTACTTTTCTTATCAAAGATTCTTAAGGGAAGTAGGACTAAAGCTGAAGTTGAAAGAAATCAGGGAAACTAGAAGGCACAAATAAGAAGATAACACATGGGTGGCTAGGTGGTGCAGTGAGTAGAGCACTGGCCCTGGAGTCAGGAGGACCTGAGTTCAAATCCGGCCACACTTACTACCTGTGTGACTTTGGGCAAGTCACAACCCCAATTGCCCTCTAAAAAGCAAAAAAAGAAAAAGATAGCACGTTCTAAACATGCAGGTTAACCAGTAAAAATATTCAGAGTTGAGACATGGAGCATTGTGTGTGAGGCACAGTGTTGGAAGCCAGCAACCGTAGCTCAGGGGCACCCCAACCCCCCCCCCCCCCCCCCCGGGAAATGGGCAGTACTATTCCGAGAAGTGGTGAAATTGGTAATCATGAAATTGGTAGTACTATTCTGAGAAGTGGTCAAACCACAACTCCTCCCTATGGCAGATGTTCTAACCGCAAAATGTTCCATTGGAAAGTCCCCTCGCATCTTTCCTCATACCTTCTTCCCTATAGCTTAACTATATAAGCCGCGCCCTGAGAACATTAAAACGGACCTTGGCAAAACTTTGCTTGGTCTAGCGAGCCGTTTCTTTTTCAGGATGGGTCCCCCTCGGCCCCACGATTGATCACATCCCGGTGGACGGGACAGCACAGTGAGGAGACCAGTGTCACTGGAGCACAGAGTATATGAGTAAGGTCTAAAAAGCCTGGAAAGTTAGGACGGATACAGGTTGTAAAGGGCTTTGAATGCCAAACAGAAGATTTCATATTTGATCCCAGAAGTAATGAGGAGCCACTGGAGTTTAGTGAATATTGGGGTGATATGATGAGACTTGTTTTAGTAAGATCAGTTTGATAGCAGCATGGAGGATGAATGGAAATGCGGAGAGACTTGAGACAGGGAAAACAAGCAGTAAGCTGATGAGGGCTTGTATCCAAATGGTTGCCATATCAGAAGAGAAAAACGGATATGTGTGTGTTTGTGTGTGTGTGTATAGATTATGTACATATATATATATACACACACACACACAATCTCTACACACACAAACACACATGCATATATACACACACATATATATATACACATATACACACACACACAATTATTTAGATAACAGATGTTATAATAGTTGAAAAGGATAGAACTTGACCACTGATGGGATTTGGTGGGGTGGAAGAAAGTGAGGAGTTGAAGATGACATCTAAGTTCTGAGCCTAAGTGCCTGGGAGGAGGGTGTACTCTTCTCAGTGATAAGGAAGTTGGGACAAGGAGAGGGTCTGGGGAGAAAGATAATGAGTTCAGTTTTGCATTTTTTGAGTTTAGGATGTCTTTAGGAGTTCCAGTTAAGGAATTTAAAAGGCATTTGGGAATGCAAGAATGAAGGACAATCAAGATATGTTAGGTCTGGAACAATACCGCCGGGCTTGTAATTATTGAAAAACAGCTAGGTGGTGCAATGAATAGAGTGCCAATCCTAGAGTTAGGAAGACTCTGGCATCAGCCACTTACCATCTATATGAACCCTGGGCAAATTACTTAACCCTGTTTGCCTCAGTTTCCTCATCTGTTAAATGAACTGGGAAGAAAATGACAAACCACTAGATTATCTTTGCCAAGAAAACCCGAAATTGGGTCATAAGTAGTCAGATATAAGCGTCCTAGTGCTTTATTATTTTATGTGTCTCTTAAATTATTAATACCTGGAGGGCAGTGGCTCCTCATCACTTCTGGGATCAAATGTGTAATCTTCTGTTTGGCATTCAAGGCCCTTTACAACCTGGATCCATCCTAACTTTCCAGGCTTTTTAGACCTTACTCATATACTCTGTGCTCCAGTGACATTGGTCTCCTCACTGTGCCTCACACAAAATGCTCCATTTCTCAACTCTGAATACTTTCCCTGGTTAACCTGCATGCTTAGAATGTGTAGTCTTGTTATTTGTGCCTTCTAGTTTCCCTGACTTCTTTCAACTTCAACTATAGTCCTACTTCCCTTAAAGCATCTTGCTTTAAATCTGTATCTCAGCTCTGAAAATGAATAGACATACGTTGAATAAACAAATGCTATTTCATGAGCCATAGTGATTGTTATAAGCTTAGTGGTTTGAGGAAATTGTTGGTGAGACTGCTATAGATGTTGAGGGGGAGGAAAGAGTTATGAGAGGTCACCTACAACTTTTCAAAGTGTTTCTAGAATTATACACATCCCTTTGATTTGACTGCCTTTCCTACATTTCATTTTGTTCTTTCTGAAATGACTTTCCTTTGCCTAACAAGTCTAGATTTCTCATAATGTTTGTGTATGCTATGTGTGTGTTATTAATTTTATTGTTCTCTTTATATATTATGTTTTTGCTGCAGGTAGAACAGCATATCATGAAAAACAAATCTCCAATGAACATGCATCTGTTCTTGAAAAGTTAGCTTCAGAAATGACTTCTTTTAAGATTTTTCTCTTTGCCCTTGCTGCTGTTGAACATATAGTCCGGAATTTTCCATTTCGGTTTTCTGTGGAAAAAAAATTATCTTGTAATAGGGAATTTAACGAGAGTGAAATGAAATAAAATACAGTAAAAGTTGCAGCCTCAGTAACTATGAGAGGATTCTGAAAAGATGAAATCTTCTATTCTTTCCTTTTTAGGCTCCTCCTATTTTCATTTATCTTCCCATGTATTAATAAAGCACTTCTCAACGTCATACTGAGACATTTTGACATGCAGGGTCTTCTTTTAGCATGAAACAACCCAGCACCTCTTTCTCCATACTTAGCTCTCTAGCTATTTCTAGAACAGCAAGATACGCAATTGAGTGTATATAAAAATATCAGTTTTTACGTGCACATGCTCAGAAATGGTATCCTATAATTCATTTCTCTCTTCCTCTCCACATCAAGAGAAATTACCTGAATATTTCTTTGGCTGATAAATGTAGGCATTGAGAGTTATAGTTTCTTTTGTTTAGCATGATCAGAGACCTTATTCTAGAAACAACACTTGAAAATGTTCTATTAACAATAATTTACAAGATAATTATGGCATCATAAATTAATATATATTTGTGAAGTCATGTGCAGCCCCAAAACTCATTATATATGCAAGAGCTAGTGCTTTTCAGAAAGTGCACTCTGACTCTCTTAGAAATGTGACTGATCATGGCAGAGCCCAGAATTCTTCACTCTGAACATTGTAATAATCTGTCTCTTTTGCTAATCTAGGCAATGTCTTTATGATAATGTCTTAGGGAAGGAAGATAAACCCAAACTTAATATATAAATTAGGAAATAAAGGAGGGCTGATTGCCTACTCATATCTATATGAGTCATTATAACTGTCATTGGATGTTTTCATTTCATACATATCATGATGTCACCTTTGTTATAATAGAATTTTACAGAGGAGCGTAACTGCTTTTCCCCTAATAGTTCATGTGGCTCTAATTCTTTGAAACAATATATTATGGGTCCTTCTGCCTAATGCAAATTATATTTCCCACATCAGTAGGGAAGGAGCCTTTTGGATATTCTCTGGTTAATGCTCTAACATAAGCCCTAAAATTTCACAATTTGAATAGAAATAAATGGATTGAGAGGAAGTGAGCATCACTTTGGTGATTGGCATATAGGCTACTTTACAATTTGCAAAATGATGCTAAAAGTTTTGCTAATTTTCTGGCCATATGAACTTGTTCTTTTCCATTTTGCTAACACACTGTTCATTACCTCTTAAAAAGGTATTTCACAGGGTGGAATTTTTAACTCAAACAAGGCCATCCTGATTGTGAATAGAGGTAGATTTTTTTTGAGTCTTTGAAATTGTAGGAAAAGAAATGATATGTGCCTTGTAAAACTGAATGAATTTCCAATTGACCAGTAATTCTTTTGCTACTTTCCAAGGGGTGAATTGGAGAGTTCTATCAAAAAGACAAGGAGGAAAAAACACCATAAAATTAGAGCAGATTCTTTCTCTGAGTGAAAAGAAAAATGTCAGAGAGAATGAAAGAGGCCTTGGACTTCAAATATAATGAAAGAAAGTGGTAATTTTTTTTCAGAACAGATGAGCCAGATGGCATTTACACAAAAGCATTAAAACTTGATGAATGGTTGAGAGTTTTCTTTAGTTCTTGTCACTTCAGAGAACATTTTATAAACATTTTCTTTAAAATGATGGGACTGGAAGGTGATTGCCACTTTCACTTTTGTGTTACCAGTACAAGTCTGACTCAGGTCACTAATATGTATGAGATTCCATCGTTTAAAATGAGAATCAGATGGAGAATATATTGGAAAGAATATAGACCTTGCATTAAAACCACTAATCTGTTACTCATATTATTCTTCCCAAAAACTTTAAGTGACTTATCATTATCTACTGAATTAAAGAATAGAGCACTTAGCACAGTGCCTGGCACATAGTAGGTGTTACATAAATGCTTTTATATGAGTATATTTTTGTACATATATGTTTATACATACATATAAATATGCATATATACATATGCATATGTATACACATCATGCATGTATGTATGTATGTTCCACTGACTACCCTGACCTTCAAGGCCCTCTGTAATCTTACTAAAACCTGTCTTTATAGTAGAATCTCACACTTCTCTCCTCCCTATATTTACTGTTTCAGCCTACCAGGGCTATTGCCTTCCCTGGGTTCTATCACTTCTATGTCTTTGTACAAAGAATCTCTCATGCCTGGAAAGAATTATACTCTATTTTTTATTTTAAAATAATAGTTTATTTTTGAGAGGATACAATATAAATTCCCTTTATATGGATGCTATAATAATCAAGTGATTACTGAACGCTAGGTAACCTGCCACTCTGTCTCTTATGAGACTCGTACTCTACCATAGACCCACCACATAGATCTACCAAACACCACACATACTGGAGTTGCTGTATCAACCCCATGTCCAAATATTCTTGAACCACCTGGTTCCACTAAGAGATATGAAACCTAAGTGTCTTGTATTTTTGGATTTCATTCATTAGTTATTATAATTTCAATTTTATAGACTCAATTTTATTCTGAATGAGAATATTTTTCTCATATTCTTTTCCCATATATAATTTTCAGTTTTATTAATAATGAAAATCCCCAGGGTCACTTTATATTTTTGGAGGTTGGTGGTTGTTTTGTTTCTTATAAGTAATGGTTTGCTTTTATTAAATTATAGTCATGATTTAATGTTACAGTTGTGTGGGGAGTATGGTGCATACATAGAGTGCTTCTAATGGTGTTTCCCTTATGTGTAGACACTGGTGAGCCTGCTTTCTGCTTCATAGATAACCGTAATGAAGTGAAATAGATTTGCCTTGTAAAGACTGTGAAGTTTCCTTCTGTTTAGCTAAATAGGAGGTAAAGAGGAGGCTCTTTTATCATGTAGAAAGGTATTCAAAATGATCAGGCAGCTTTAGCCATTTGTTCTCTCAGAGCTCCCAGGGGTTATCAGTGACTCCTTTGTTCACTAGAACCAGTGTAAGTAGTGGAGTTCGTGATCTAATGAAGTGGAGATTCTAGACTATAGAGAATGCCTTGGCATGCTGGGATTTTGGAATTGGAGTTTGATAACATCTATGACCCAGAAGTATTTTGAGAATGGAATTTCCCTTGGCATTCTGGCAGTCCAGAGTCTAAGTTTGCGGACAGCTCAGAATGATTGCCCCCAACCAAGGTAGTATAAGGGAGAGAATACTTCTACAGGATCAGTGAAAATTCTGTTCCTCGTTCTTGCTTCCTCCTCAAAGTAGTGTCTCTTTTAAAAAGCAACCCAGTGGCCAATGGTAAAGTGGAATTAGGTCACTAATCCATAATGTCTAGGGTACAGCAAAGCAACTCTAATCCATCTTCTTCTGCATTATAGTCTTTTGTATATGCTATTCTATCATCGCTGTCTTTATTTCTCCATATTAAACTTCCACAGGTACCTGAACCTTTGCTTATGTCATAGATATGCTTAACAATCAGGTAAAACCAGATGGTAAGGTGTTGAGCCAAGGACATTAGAGAAGAGACAACCCCACATCACTCAGAGCACTGTAGAACTTGGAGGCGGAATTGCACCCTGCCTGGCTATGGGATAGTGAGCCAGACCACACTTCCTTTACAGTAATCCAGGAATGAGGTTATTGATTCAAGCACTTTCTTCTGTGGTTAGTTATCAGAAAATATTATAGAACACATACCTCATTAATCTTCCCAATAGTCTAATGAGATAGTTACAGTTACCATCAGTTTGATTCTATGTATGGCCATAATGAATCAGAGAAAATCTCTGTGAGTAAGAGGGTAAAGAGAGCACACAAAAGGATGAAACAGTGAGTGAAGAGTGAGTATGATAATGAGTACTAGGGAGCAAGTATGAAGTCTGTGAGCCCCAGCTGATCTTGGTCCTACTCTAGGAAGGGCATGATGGTGATGGACCTGGACTAGTGCTATTCCAGTCTCACTTCTCCCACCACTAACTTGTTGCCCTTGTACACAGAATGAATAACAAAATATCAAGAGCAGTGACAGCAAGAAGCACTTAATCAGATGTTGTCTCATACAGATTATCTGCATGGATTCACCATTGGCATAATGAGTATATAGGCACACGGATTCCAGCCTTAAGTTCTTCATTTGCCAAATACTGGATATTTTGCCTTGTACCAGCCACATAACATTTCAGTGTTGCAGGCAAAGTTCTAAGATTATAAATGCAGAGAAGCTTACTGTCAACACAGGTAAATCATTCCTTACAGAAAGTCTCTATACAAGTGAAATCATAAAGACAGGTAAAACAAACAAAACTTCTGCACATCAAATTTTTCTAAGTACTACCTTGCTGGGATAGCTCCTAAAGGAATCTATAGGGAATCTATAGAATAGTAATTTAGAGAAGAAAGATAGAAAACCAATGAATGAAGCACCAAATAGAGTATGAACACTTACAAGAGGGATAAACAAAATGATATGTGAAGTTCTGGGAGGTAACAACCACTTTTGTCTGGGGTTTCAGGAGGGACAACCTGGACACATGACATATGAATAGAGAAATGTTTTCATAAAAAAAATCTGGGAGCATAAGTAGAACGAGAGTTCCCTGGAAGACAGGGACTGCTTTGTTTTTGCTTCCTCAATACACAGCAAATTGCCTTACATAGTAGGCACATAATGATTTTTTAATTGAATATAATTGGCTGTAAGCTTAATTTGAGTCAATAGTGTGACTTGACAACCAAAAGAGCTGATGCAGTCTTAAGTCTCAAATAGAGTGGAATTGTGTCAAGAATGATGAAAGTGATGCTCATGCAATACATTTCCCTGACCAGACTCTACCCATAATATTATGTTCAGTTCTTAGTGTCATAATTTACGAAGGATATTGATAAAATTTAATACATTCCTATCAGGAGGACCTAAAGATGAATAAACTGTCTATATTAAAGTTCAAAAACTGTGGAAGTTTCATTGGAGAAATAAATACAATGGGGATATAACAGCATATTCAAATGGTAATAACGTATAAGAAGATGGATTAGAGTAGCTCTGCTGTACCCCAGAACTAGGAGTAAAGGTTGTAAAAGGCAGTAGTGATTTTGGCTTGATGTCAGGAAAATCTTTCTAAAACTTAGAACTATGAAAAATATAGGCAAAAATCTCATTTAAAGACTGTCTTCCTCAAGAAGTGTTCCCCATCTGTAGCTCCTGAAATGGAAGTAGGGGTCTTTTGATATATTCTTCAGGTATAGTGGTAGCTTATGATTAGGTATAGTAATAATCCATAATCAGTGATTATAATCCACATTATCAAGATTCTGTGCCCTACAGTAGAGGTACCATTTCTACTGATGGAAATTTTGGGGATAGAGTATTCCAGGTCTCAGGATAAGTTTAGGAAAACTAATGAACCAGTAAAATGTGGGCATGTTCAGGAACTATTTAAAATGTTTACCTTTTCTAGGGGAGTCTTTTAAGGAATGGTTAGTTAAATGATTCACTTAGCTCCCTTTCAGGGGAGCTTAAATCCAAGGGGTTTAAATCCAGAGTTAATATTTTAAAAAAGATCCTTTGTAACTAGTCATCTGTCTCATCTGTTTTGACAAGCATGGCTTGGTTTGCAATTAGTTACTGCTTATTTGCTTCCAGTACAATTTATTGTATAAACTTGTCTACTAGATACTTGTGTATAATAGTTGGGTTAGTAAATCAATCAGTAGGCATTTAAGTGCCTACTTTGTGACAGGTAATGTGCTAGTCACTTGAGATAAAAGCAAAAATATGAAACAATCTCTGCCCTCAAGGAGACTACATCCTGGTGGAAGAGTCAATACACACAAAAATAGAGAAATATGAAACATATACAAAGCAAGTACTGTATATAATATTCTATGAGTGAGCCAGTAGATAGAACAACCAGGAAGTGCCTCCTGTATAAGATACCACTTGAGATAAGACTTTAGGGAAAGGAGAGATGCAAGAAGTGAATTAGGAGGGCATGAACAGGAACAGAGAACTGGCTAGTACAAAGGCACAGGGACAGGATCCAAACTGTCTGGTAGGAAAAAGGCTTCATGCCATTGTAGGTCACCAGGTGACACAGTGAATAGAGCACTGGCCCTGAAGACAGAAATATTTCAGTTTAAATAAGGACTTAGATACCTACTAGCTGTGTGACTTTGGGTAAGTCACTTAAACTCTGCTTCAGTTTCTTCAACTATAAAAATGGGTATAACGATAGCGTTACTTCCCAGGGTCATTGTGGGGATCAGATGAGATAAAATTTATAAAAGGCTTAGCACAGTACCTGGCATATAAAAAAATGCTTTGTCAGTGTCACCAACGATGATGATGATGGTGATGATGACAATGATGATGTGCCAGGTCCAGAGGAAGAGAGAATAGGGTCAAAATTCCACATTAGACATTTTTGGTATTTGTGACCCTGGGCAAGTCACAAACTTCAGTTTTCTTATCTGTACACTGAGAGGTTCAGACTTGATGTCATCTAACGTCTCTTCCAAGTCTAATTCGACAATTGTAAGAATTTAGTGGCACAGAATATGAAGCTGCATAATAACCCATTATCTTAGTCTACAGTTGTAGAAACCAGAAGGAATCATAGGTGGCATTAGAGACTTTATTTTCTTTATTTAACCTGACTCCAGGAAAAACACAAGAATACAACAGCTGACATATATTACCTTCTAGTGTGTACACTTCAGAATTCTAAATTTCATTTAATATACCTTTCCAATCACCTGTCACATCTGGCTTCTACCACCACAACATCTCTCTCATCTCTCTCTTTCTTTGTGCCCGCACTGTCACTATGTTTATGCAGACCTTCCTCATCTTTCATCTAAACTATGTAGACAAGGGGACTTGAGAAGGGCGGAGTCAAGATGGCTTCAAGAAGCTTCTTAGAAGGCTTCTTCTGTGAGCTCCCCCAATAACCACCTTAAACACCTATAAAATATGACTAACGAAACTTTAGAGCTCCAGCACCCACAAAATGCCAGAGAAACAAAGCTCCCACTGAAGGCGGCCTGGCAATGTATGGGAAGGGTGCATCACAGTGTGCTGGGAGTCGAGCCTGCCCTGGCCTGAAACGGGTTAGCCCCAGGGAGGCCAGCACAAGCCACAGCTGGAGCACTCAGGAGAGTGGATCACCAGCAACTGTGGCAATTTCCAGAATGATCCACACTTAAGATACAAGGACAAAGTGACAGGTCAATGGAAGTCGGCTAAATTTGGGAGAAAGTAGTGGGTCCAGCCATCTGCCCTGAGGGCAAGAAAGCAGCAAAAGCAGCAACCCTGCAACCGACTCCACATGGCTGCTTCAGAGCTACCGGCCTGCAGATTGCAGGGGGGCCAAAAGATCATTCGTAGGCTACATGCTTTTGCCCTAACCTGCCTGGATCAGGATCATGGACTTGGGCGGTGGTCTTGAAGTGTGTGACCAGTGAACCAAAGCTGGTGAGGGCTGCAGAGACAGCAGCCCCCCAATAGCTCTGGTGGCTGCGAAAACCAAAGCAATTTGGGACAATGCTCCCCCTTCTGAAAGCAGGGTTCTACAGAGCCCAAAAGTCAAGTAATTGACTGGCAACGTGAGCAGGCAAAGGAAGCAAAGGAAGCAAAGTAATCCAACTTTAAATTCCTTCTTTGGGGACAAAAAAGATCAAAGCAAGGAACTGGAGGAAGACAACACTGTCAGAACTCCCACACCAAAAGCTTCCAAGAAAAATGTAAACTGGTTACAAGCCACAAAGGACCTTGAGAAGGATTTTGAAAACCAAATAAGAGAAGTGAAAGAAAAATTGGGAAGAGAAATGAGAATGATGCAAGAAAATCATGAAAATAGAGTCAACAACCTGACTGAAGAAAACAACACCTTAAAAAACAGAGTAACTCAAATGGCAAAAGGGGCCCAAAAAGGCAATGAGGAGAAGAATGCCTTAAAAATAGATTTTGCCAGATGGAAAAACGAATCTCAAAAGCTCACTGAAGAGAATAATTCCATCAGAATTAGAGTGGAGCAAATGGAAGCAAATCAAGATACTATTAAAGAGATCCAAACAAATGAAAAAATAGAAGCCAATGTGAAATATCTCACTGAAAAACCACTGATCTAGAAAGTAAATCTGGTAGAGACAATTTAAAAATTATGGGATTACCTGGAAGCCATGATCAGAAAAACAACCTAGAAATCATCCTTCAAGAAATTATCAAGGAAAATTGTCCCCATATTTTAGAACCAGAGGGCAAAATAGAACTTGAAAGAATTCACCAGTCACCTCTTGAAAAAGATACGAAAAAGAAAATGCCTAGGAATGTTACAGCCAGGTTGCCGAGTTCCCAGATCAAAGAGAAAATATCACAGGCTGCCAAGAAGAAACAACTTGAATACTGTGGAAACCCAAATCAGGATAACCCAGGATCTAGCAGCTTCTATATTAAGGGACTGAAGGTCCTGGAATATGATATTCCAGAGTTCAAGAGAGCTAGGATTAAAACCAAGAATCACCTACCCAGCACAATTGAGTATAATGTTCTTGGGTAAAATATGGCCATTCTATGAGGTGGAAGATTTTCAAGCATTCTTGATGAAAAAACCAGAACTGAATAGAAAATGTGACATTCAAATACAATAAGCATGAGAAGGTAAACATGGAAAAGAAATCATAAGGAACTTATCAAAGTTGAACTATTTACATGCATACATGCAAAAATGATCATTTTAACTTATGGAACTTTTCTCAGTATGAGGATAGGTAAAGTGAATATAAATGTAAAGTATACATATATATGTATGTGTGTGTATATGTATGTATGTATACACATATATATACACACATATATGTATGTGTATAGATGGATGGATGGATGTGTGTATGTATACATACACATATGTCTACATAGGAGGGTGTATATGTGTAGTAATACATATGTTAGTGTCTGTATATATGTGTACATAGAGGGCACAGGATCACTTGAATAGGAAGGGATGATATTTTAGAAGGTGAAATTGAGAGGTGGGAGAGAAATAGAAAGAGAGAAGACAGGGAGAGATAGAATGGGGTTAATCATTTCATATAGAAGAGGCAAGGGATAACTGTTACCATAGAGGGGAAGAACAGGAAGGCAAAAGGGAATAGGCCAACCTTTTTCTCATTGAATTTGGCTTAGAGAAGGAATGACATACACTCTAAATTATGTATCTTGCCCTACAGAAGAGTAAGGGGGAAAGGGATAAGAGGGAGGATGATGAGAGGAGGGCATGTTGGGGAGGTCAGGTTTGTTAGAAGTACACACTTCTATAAAGGGACAGGGACAAAATAGAGAACAGAGCAAGTGGGAGGCAGGATAGTGAAGAGGACCATATAATCAGTCTCTCACAATATGTCCATTGTGGAGATGTTCTGCATAACTACACATGTACTGCCTGTATTGATTTGCTTGTCTTTCCAGTGGGGCTGGATGATGGGGGAGGAAGGGAAAGAATCTAGAACTTAAATTTCTAAAATCAAATGTTAAAAAAAGTGTGGATCTATACATATTGCTAGTAGTAGTAGTACTAGTAGTAGTAGTAGTAGTAGTAGTATTGTTTTTATTATTATTTACATGCCACTGTGTAATAAGCTATACAGGCACTGTGGTAGGGAGATCTATCTTACCCTATCAGAAAGTCAGAGGGGTGATGGGTGAGGATATAGGAGAGAGCAGATTGGCAGAGGGGATATACAGTGGGATTGCTGTTTTGTGATGGGGGGTAGGGGAAAGATAGGAAGAAAATTTGTAACTCAGCATCTGGTGGGAATGAATGATGTAATCTAAAAATAAGCAAAAGTTAATAACAATCTAAAAAATAAACTAGGCACACAATAAACATTTATTAATTACCTGCTATATGTTAAGCACTCTGCCAAATGCTGGAGATATAGAGTATGACAAAAGACAATCCTTCCACTCAAGGAACTCACTGTCTAATGGTTAACAATTATGTACTAATAACCTGCATATAGAATAAACTGAAATAACTGACAGAGTGAAGGCAATAGAATTAAGGGGGGTCAGGAAAGATTTCCTGAGGAAGGTGGTATTTTAGTTTTGCTTTGAATTATGCCAGGGCAACCAAGTAGCAGAGATGAGGGAAGAGAGCATTCCAGGAATGAGGGCAAGCCAGCGAAAATACTGAGTCAAGGAAGTGACAAATTGGTGGGCTTAGAAAAGTACTGAAAGATTTGGACATATGAAGGAAGATGTTGTCCATCCTCAGAGAAACAGAAGATAAATAAATATGGTATGGTCTTTTATAGATGCATATGAGTGTTTATATCTCTATATTACTATGATTTTCTACATTTAAGTATATGTTTCTGTAAGTTTAGGTATATATGAGTACACGTGTGCATATGCATACACATATGTCTTTATGTGTATATGTCTATATACATATGTGCCTATTTATGTATGTGTGCATGTGTGTGTGTGTCTCTCTCTCTCTCTC
>CM053594.1:190445554-190476777 GCA_028646575.1 Pseudocheirus occidentalis
TTAGTATTTAAATATGTTTCTTTTTCTTTTCTTATTTTGTATTGAAGTATAAAATAAAAAATACAAATAAAAAAGGAAATACTGAGTCAAGAGATGTTATATTTGAGGAACAACAAGAAAGTCAGTGTCACCAGATTGCAGAGTGGGTTTTTGCTTCTTGGTTTTGTTGTTGTTGCTGTAGATGTTGTTTTGATGAGGGGAGGACTTCATACAAAAAGACTGAAAAGGAAGGTAGGTCTGGTTATAAAGGTCTTTGAACACCAAACAGAACACTCTATATTTGATCTTGAAGGTGATAAGTAGCCACTGGAGTTTGACAGAGATACAGTGATGTGGTTAAGTGCTGTGCTTTAGGAAAAGCCTTTCAACAGCCAAGTTGAGGTTGGACTAGATTGAGGAGAAAGATGGCAGATGTACCAACAGGCAGGCTATTGTAATAGTTTATTGTAATAGTTTTTGTGATGAGTAATTGCACCAAGGTCATGGCAGTTTCAAAAGAAAGCAGAGGGTTTATGTGGTAAAATATTTCAGTAGCCTGCTACTTTGAATCCCAGCCTTAGGTACTCATAGGGAGTAAAGAGAGTAATAGTATAATCTGTTTTCCATTCAGCTGCCAAATGATCATACCTTGTCACTCCTCCACTCAAAAAACTCCAGAGGCCTAAAGACTCTAGATAAAATATAAACTCATGTGTTTGGCAATGAATTATCTTAAACTGGTGCCTACCTTCCTTTTCAGACATTTTATACATTGCTCCCATCCTAATAGTCTATAGCAGTGGTTCTCAACCTTCCTAATGCACCTTTTAATGCAGTTCCTCATGTTGTGGTGACCCCCAACCATAAATTTATTTCCATTGTTACTTCATAACTGGAATTTTGCTACTGTTATGAATCGTAATGTAAAAATCTGATATGCAGGATGAATTTTAATTGTTACAAAATGAATATAACTCACAGGTTGAGAACCACTGCTCTACAGTTTAGCAAAACTGAGCCATAAACACTCCTTTTCCTCTCACCATGCCTTTTCATTTGTTGACCCTATGCCTAAAACGCACTCTCTCCTTATTTCTGGCGCCGAGTAGCCCTAGTTTCCTCCAAATCTCACCTCACTTACTACATTCTATATATAGTTTTTTGGTTACCACAGCTTTTAATACGCTCCCCCACCTAAACCTTACATCCCCCCCCAAATAATCTGCATCTCTGTGTCTGTCTATTTATATCTGGATATAGATAGATCTCTATATATCATCTATCTATCTATCTATCTGTCCACCTGTTGTCTCTCCTCCAGCTACATTATGAGTTATTTGATTGTATTGATTGATGATTTTTTTTGTCTTTTTAGCCCCAGTGCCTAGTGTATTATCTTGTGTGTTGTTTGTGCTTAATAAATGCTTGTAATTTACTCACTTAGTAGAAGGTCATTTCCCTTCACTAATATAATATAAGATACTTAAAGGTAGGCACTGCATTGCTTGGTTCTTTGTAAATTCATAGACCCAACACTGTGCTTGTGTTTGGATTTTCTATTTAATTATTTAAATTTTGCTAAACTAAAACTTTCAGATAATTTACAAATTAACTTCTTTTGAACCAGATCCACCTATCTTGTACTGACATTGATTTCAAAAAAAAAATCTAAAACAAAAATGGCAGCATATACATTTATCTCTGTTAAATTTAATTTTGTTGGTTCCTGCTATTCTGAATGCATCTTGAGTCTTGAATCTACTATCAGTGTATAAAACTTGACTTTCTCCTGGCCATCCCTCTAAAAGAGGGACTTTTTTGTTCATTCCCTTTACCAGGAAGGGTTATTGCTCTTTTAGATACAAAGTACAATGCTGAGTACTTAATTATACACTGATAAATTGGTTTTTAAATCACCAGAAACGTTTGATTTAGGTGAAACGTCTTGAATCTCAATTCATTTCAAATGCTGTATGGATAATAGAGAATCTTATCTAATTACCAGATGTTTCTATATTTCATTTCAAAGGGGAAATTGTTCCTAAACTCTTTAATTGGATTGGGAAAGTAAAATGCGATGTGAGAACAACTTTCACTGTCAATATCTACAATACATATGGTGTGTACCATAATGTGTGATGAAATCTGTGATATTTATGGAAGTGGTATTGTTTGAGTTAGAAATAACTAACCTTGGTGTTCAGAGACCACATATACATACATAAATACATGCATACATAGTACATACACATAATGGTTGTATATGTAGACATAAACATATATATTAGGCTATTGAGATTCCTTGCTGTGATAATAACCCCAGCTTCATTTTATCTGTGATTTGGAATGGGTATGATATTCAGTAAGGTCGGTGTTTTATATATACCTCAAAGTTTTCCTGTGTTCGAAAAATGAAATACATATTAATTACTCAAGTGATAATCCATCTGATATAAGATCTATATCCAGGGATACGTTTTCTTCTAAAAGTTCTAAATTGCAGATGAAACGAGATTTTTAGATTACCATTTTCAATAGTCTTCACGGAGGCTCATCCATGTAAAATCTGTTATGAGCTTCCTCAGTACTAGGGGATAAAGAGTGTCTCTCAGTGCTAGAGTTTGTCATACCTGGTTAGAAAACTAAGGCTCCTTCCTAACATTTCATGGGGTTATTTCAACAGCATCAGTCACCATTTGACACCACCAGGGACAGAGATTTCACAAGACATTTTGAAAGCAATATAAATCTTAAGGTCATTTTCCTTTAATTATTCTTTTCTACTTGCAGAATTATTATTATTATTTTTAGTGAAAGTTAAACTTATGGTATAGAAGCCATTATTTTTTCTTTTCTTTCTTTTCTCTTAAAGGAAGCTTTTTCAGTTTAGTAGCTGAAATTTTACTTTAGACCTAGCCTTTTCCTAACCCTGTTATGCCCGTGATGTTATAGGAATCAGATAGCAAGTCTAATGCCACTAACTGTCCAGGTGCCTAGATAGAGCAAAAGTATTTGTATCCTTTGTTACTGATTTTATTTTCTGCCCCTTTCACACTGAGTTTTTGTTCAGCTTCTCATCACATTAGAGAGTGTCAGTGCATGTAACAAAGATTTTCAACATCTGAGTGGCTCTTCCACAAAGCAATCTACATCAAGTTCATTGCCGAAAGAGAATTCCAGATATATGCAAGAGTCAGTCCACTGTGCTTCTGCAATATGGAGCATTTTTGCAAAGAATATACTGTGTCACTGAGATGCTTATCACCACATGATATGACTAGATGAGCTTCAAAAAATCTTAGTGTCAGGATTGAACACATTCAATTCTTGCTCATCTAATGAAAAAAAATTACTCATCTTTTTTTAAGAAAAGAAATGACTGCTTTCTCTAAAAGTATGAGAGGTGTCTATGTTAGCAAATTGAAGTTGGGAGTCAAAGTGATTATTCAGATTATTCAATTTCAAACTCTGTTACACTAAAAACAAATCCATGAGAAACAATTCTTGAGGCATTTCATTTTACCTGAATTAGGCATGCCCATCTTCTCAGTCTGTTTTTTGTTAAGGTTCCCAAAGGGTTCAGTGCTCTTTATTCCCAAAGACTTTGGTAATGTCCACAACCCACATCATCTCTCTAAAGTATAAAATCACCCCCTAATCATTTTCAGGCTGAGTAAAAACATAGGGTATACTGAATTCTAAGAAATGATATGTTAAATAAAGGGTGCTAGGAAAGAAGATCACTAAAACTATATGAATGAAGAAATGAAGAATGAAGAATTTTTATGAAGAAATTTTAAATCAGATATCAGGAATTTAAAGTATTATTTAGATCTGTCACAATTTTTCCACTTCTTTCCCAGTCTGAGAATAAACTTTCTCGAGGAAGATGCAAATAAATGCCTAAAAATTCCTTTGAGAGGAGGGAAAAAAATGTCAAATGTGAATTCTACCTTTCAGTCCCAAAGTCAGATTTCAAAGTTCAATTTCTTTGTTTCGTTGGCTATATTAAAAAAAAATCTGGAATGTGTGTGAACATGCATTTGAAGCATCTTTAAATGTTGTTTTTTTTCCCCTTCATGTACCAAAAGCATGATTTTTTTATGCCATCCCTAAGAAGTGGCAGCCCCAAAGAGCCATTATCTAATATATGAACGGTCAGTTGATGAATTGGCAATTTTCAAAGGAGAAAATCTAAGCTAAGAAAACTATGTTAAAATTTTCTAAATCACTAATTATTAGAGAAATAAAAATTAAAGAAATCTGGGGTTCCACCTCAAACATGTCAGTCAGTCAGCAAATATTTACTGAGCACCCACCATGAACTAGAAATTGTACTAACCTTTGAAGATACAAATGAAGGCAAGAAGATTTCATAATCTGAAGTTGCTGATAGTCTACTGGGGAGAGACAGCATGCAAAATATCTATATACAAACAAACCACACAACAAGAATTACAATAACCAACATTTATATAGCACTTACTGTATGCCAGATGCTGTGTTGAGTGCTTTATAGTAATTATCTCATTTCACCCTCACAACAACCTTGGAATATAGATGCTATTACTATTATCTTTTTCCAGATGAGAAAACTGAGACAAACAGAGAGTCACAGAGTTAGTCACTTTCTGAGGCCACACTTAAACACAGGTCTTCTTAAGTCCAGGCCTGGTACACTATCCCCTACACCACCTAGCTACTGCAGGTACAGAGGATAAAATGGAAATCAGTAGAGGGAAGGCACTAGGATTAAGAGGATTCAGGAAAGGATTCTTGTAGAAGGTGGGACTTTAAGTAGTACTTGAAGTAAGTCAAGGAAATCAGAAGACAGAGATGAGGAAGCAGAACATTCTAGACATGCATAATAACCACTGAAAATTCTTAGAGCTAAGAGATCCAATGTATTGTTTCAGAAATAACACAGAAGCTAGTATCAGTGGATCTTAGAATGTGTTGAAAAGAATAAGGTCTAAGAAGACTGGAAAAATAGGGAGGAGTCAAGTTGTGAAGAAATTGAAAGTAAAAAGAGAATATTATTTTTGATCCTAGAAGTGAAATATAGTCACTGGAATTTACTGAATACAGAGATGACATGGTAATATCTAAAATTTAGGCAGATCACTTTGACAGCTGAGCAAAGGATGGACTGCAGTGGGGAGAGGTATGGCAGGGACATCATCTAGCAGCCTATTACAGTTGTCTAGCCATGAAGTGATTAAGGCCTGAATTAGTATCATGGTAGCCAGAGGAAATAACGTACAAGGAGATATGCTATGAGAAATATTACTGAAGTAAAATGCATAGACTTTGCCAAAAGATTTGATATGGGGAATAAGAGAGAGTGAGGAGATGAGGATATCCCTTAGTTTGTGAATCTGGGTAACTTAGAGTAGTAGAGCTTTCAACAATAATAAGGAAGTTAAAAAGAGAGGAGAGTATTTAAAAATTCAAAGATAACTAGTTCAATTTTGGACATTGTGAGTTTACAGTGTCTATAGGACATCTAGTTCCAGATGCCCAGGAAGCAAAGCAGAGAAACTAGAAAAGGTGACAAAAGAGAAAAAATGACAAATGTTGGTGATGCTACAGAAAAAAATAGGTACAATAGAATACTAATGGTATATCTGTGAATGATTCTAAGCATCTTGGAAAGCAATGTGGAACCACACCCAAGCATGGGCTTCCTCTCACTTAAGATAGATAAAACCTGGATCACTAATTTACATGTATATCTGGGGAAATCTAAAGCTATTGTATGACTTAAGAGATCCCTTCAAACTCTTATTATTTGGTGGTACTATGAGCAGATTTTCATGATGTGAAGTCAGAAATTCTATTCTTCTTTCATTACCCTTGAAAAACAAGCAATTTATCAACAACAAAACCCAGCAAGAAGAGATAGAAAGAGAAATTCTATTTAAAATAACTGCAGACAATATGAAATGCTTGTGGAGTCTACCTGGGGATTATATGAACAAAGTTACAAAACACTTTTTACACAAATCAAGACAGAACTAAACAGAAAAATATTAATTCTGCTGGGTAGGCTGAGCCAATATAACAAAAATGACAAATGTACCTAGGCTAGTACTTATTCAGTTCAAAATAAATCAAACTACCAAAAATTATTTTATAGAGCCAAAAAAAAAACAACAAAATTCAACTGGAGGAATAAATGGTAAAGAATATCAAGGGAATCAATGAAAAAAACATGAAGGATAGCAGCTTAGCAGGTTCACATTTCAAACTGCTACAAAGAAGTAATCATCAAAACAATTTGGTTTACATCATTGATTTCCAACATCAAAACAATTTGGTACTGGAAAAGAAATAGAGTTGTGATTCAGTGGGATAGATGAGGTATACAATACATACTAATAAATGACCATAGTAATTTAGTGTTTGATAAACACAATGAGCTAAGCTTTTGGGTAAGAACACTCCATTTGACAAAAATTGCTGGGAAAACTGGAAAGCAGTGTGACAGAAACTAGACATAAACCATCATTCATATTATATACCAAGATAAGGTCAAAGTGCAAAAATGATTTACACATAATGGGTGAGATCGTTATTAAATAAGAAGAGCATGGAAAAATATACCTGACAGATGCATGGAAAAGGAAGAATTCATGAGAAAACAAGAGATATGAGAAAATCATAAAAAGTGAAACATAATTCCGGTGACATGAAATTGAAAAGATTTTGCACAAACAAAACAAATACAGCCAAATTAGAAAGAAAATAGGAAACTTGGGGGAAGGGAGTTTGTAACAACTTTCTCTAATAAAGGCCTCATTTCTCAAATATATAGGAAACTGAGTCAAATTCTTTTGAAAAGTCATTATCAGGTTCATAGATGATCAAAGGATATGAATAGGCACTTTTCAGAAGGAGCAATCAAAACTAACAATTGTCACAAGAAAATATGGTCTAAATCACTACTGATGAGAGAAACTAAAATTAAAACAAATATTAAATGCAACCTCATACCTAGCAGATTAGCTAACATAAGAGAAGAGGGAAATGATAAGTACTAGAAGGGATTTGAAGAACTTGAGACACTAAAGTACTGTTGGTGGAGTTGTGAACTAGTCCAATCCTTCTGGTGAAAATCTTGAATCTATGCACAAGGAGCTATAAAACCATGGATATGGGGGCAGAGCCAAGACGGCAGAGTAAAAGCAGAAACTTGCTTGAGCTCCCACTCCAACCACCTTCAATGTCTGTAAAAAAAAATTACTCTAAATACAATTTAGAGCTAAACAACCCACAAAGTGACAGAGCGAAACAAATCTCCTGCTTGAAGGTAGCCTGTCAGGCTGACAGGAAAGATCTATCACATCGAACTGGGAGCAGAATACAGTTCCGTGTAAGCCGTGGCAGCCCAGACTCATGGTGGCCCAGACCTGTGGGACAGACTGGCAGAGGCAGACCTCAGGAGAGTGAATCACCAGCAGCTGTGGAGATTTCCAGACTTTTCAACCTATAAACTCCAAAGAGAAAGTAAAAGGTTTACAGGGAACTCTGTTGTAACTGGATGAGAAAAGAGTGGTTTGGCCCCGACCCCAAGGCAGCAAAGGTGAGGGCAGCAGCAGGAGATGCAGCTTCTGCCATGTGGTTGCCTCAGCCTACAAATTGAAAGGGGGACTAAACGCTCATTCAGAGGGGAATTTCTCATGTTTTGACCTGCTTGGATCTGGGTCGTACTCTTGGGTGGCAGTACTGGGTTGAGGAGCACTAGTGTGGCAGAGCATCTGATGGCTGTAGAGAGAGCACCCTCCTCATAGCTCTGACAACAACTCAAACAACACCTGCCTAAAACCCCAGAAATTTGGGACACAGCTTTCTCCACTCTGGAAGCAGAATTCTACCATGGCAAAGAGCTCAAAAATCAAGTAATTGGCTGGCAAGATAAGCAAACAAAGGAAACACAATCAGACTATAGAAACTTTTTTTGGGAAAAAGAGGATCAAAATATAGAACCAGAAGAAGACAACAAAGTCAAAACTCCTGCGTCAAAAGCCTCCAAGGAAAATATGAATTGGTCACAGGCAATGGAGGAGCTCAAGAAGGATTTTAAAAATTGATTAGGAGAGATAGAGGAAAAATTGGGAAAAGAAATGAGAATGAAACAAAAAAAATCATGAAAAATGAGTCAATAACCTAACTAAAGAAAATAACACTTTAAAAAATTGCAGTAACTCAAATGGCAAAAGTGGTGCAAAAAGCCAATGAGGAGAATGCCTTGAAAAGCTGATTGACAAAATGGAAAAGGAATGTAAAAAACACACTGAAGAGAATAATTCCTTCAAAATTAGATTGGAGTGAATGGAGATAAGCAACTTTATGAGAAATCAAGATACTATAAAACAGATCCAAAAGAATAAAAAAATAGAAGACAATGTGAAATATCTCATTAGAAAGGTCACTGAACTGAAGAATAGATCCAGGAGAGATAATTTGGAAATTGTTGGACTACTTGAAAGTCACAATAAAAAAAGAGCCTAGATATCATCTTTCAACAAATTATCAAGGGAAACTGCCCTGTTATTCTAGAACAAGAGGGCAAAATAGAGGTTGAAAGAATGCACCAATCACCTCTTGAAAAGTGTCCCAGAAGGAAAGCTTCTTGGAATATTGCAGCCAGATTCCATAGTTTCCAGGTCATGGAGAAAATATTGCAAGCAGTCAGGAAGAAGAAATTTGAGTAATTTGGAAACACAATCAGGATGACACAAAATCAGGCAGCTTCTGCATTGGGGGAGCAAAGGGCTTAGAGTATGATATTTCAGAGGTTAAGGTAGCTAGGATTAAAACCAAGAATCACCTATCCAGCAAAACTGAGTGTACCGGGGAAAATCAGGTCATTAAATGAAATAGAGGACTTTCAGACATTCTTGATGGGAAGATCAGAACTGAACAGAAAATTTGACTTTCAAATACAGGAAACAAGAGAGTCATGAGAAGGTAAACAGGAGAAAGAAATCATAAGGGACTTATTAAAGTTGAACTATTTATATTCCTACATAGAAAAATTATAATTTTAACATATAATACTTTTTCAGTATGAGGATTGTAAAAGGGGAAATATATGTACACATTCATATATGTGTATGTATAGGAGGGTATATGTGTCTATGTATATATGTGTGTGTGTTCATTTGTATGTGTATATGCACACATGGACAGAGGGCGTAGGATGAGTTGAATATGAAGGGATGATATCTAAAGAACAGAGTTGGGAGGTGAGAGAGGAATGTATTGGGAAAGGGAGAAAGGGACAAATAGAATAAGGTAAATTATCTTACATATAAGAGGTTAGAGAAAACTGCTACAACAGAGGGGAAGAGCAGGAAAGTGAAAAGGAATAAGTCAACCTTACTCTCATTGGATTTGGCTTAAGGCAGGAATAACATACACACTCAGTTGTGTATTTTACCCTACAGGAAAGTAGGGGGGAGGAAATAAAGGGAGGATGATAGAGGGGAGGGCAGATTGGGAGAGAGGGTAGTTAGAAGCAAACACTTTTGAAAAGGGATAAGGTCAAAGAAGAAAACAGAAAAAAATTTACATTTATTTTCTTGGGGGGGCAGGATAGGATAGAGGGACATATAATTAGTCTTTCACAGTGTAACTACTATGGAAGTGTTTTGTGTAACTGTATGTGTGCAACCTATATTGAATTACTTGTCTTCCCAGTGGGGGTATGTGAGGAAGGAAGAAGGAAAAGAAACTGGAAGTCAAAGTTTTAAAAACAAATGGTAAATATTGTTTTTCCATGCAAATGGGAAATAAAATATACAGGCAATGGGGTATAGAAATCCATCCTGCCCTATAAGTAAGGTGTGGGGTTGGGGGAGGACATAAGGGAGAATAGAATGGGGGAAGTGGTATTCAGCATGCTTGCTATCTTGGGGTGGATGGTAGGGTAGAGCTGGGGAGAAAATTTGTAATTCAAAATCTTGTGGAAATGAATGTTGAAAACTAAAATAAATAAATTTATTAAAAAGAAGACATAAGCATGCATACACATTGACCTAGCAATATTGGTATCAAGTATGTATTACAAGAGATCAAAAGAAAGGTAAAAGGAACTATTTGTACGAAAATATTTGTTGCAACTTTGTGGTGACCAAAAATTATAAATCAAGAGAATGTCCATTAATGGGGGAATGGTTGAACAAGTTGTGATATGTGATTATGGTAGAACAGTATTGTGCTTTGAGAAATAATGAATGATAAAGAGGATGATTTCAGAGAAACCTGGGAAGACTTCCATCAAATGATGTGAATGTGAAAATGATGTGAAAGTGATGTGAGCTGAACAGGTGAACATTATCCACAATAGCAACACTGTAAGACTAATAAGGTATGACCTAGTACTGAGCAATACAATGATCCAAGAAAAATCCAAAAGAGCCATAATGAAAAATGCTATCTACCTTCTGAGAGACAATTTGTGACTTCTGAATGCAGACAAAGCATACTTTTAAAAACTTTATTTTTCTTGGTGTTTTTGTTTTTGGCTGGTGTTTCCTTTGAAACCTGGCTAATATGGAAATACTTCACATGCATAACTGATATCAAATTAATTCCCTTCTTAAGGAGGAAGGAGGGAAAAGAGGGATAAAGAAAATTTGGACCTGAAAATTATTTTTTAAAAGTGACTGTCATAATTGGGAAACATTTAACACAATAAATAAAAATATATTTACAAAGAAAAAAGCAAATCCCAAGAGCATATAGTCATGCCATTTGACCTGGACATGACTAGTACAGTGTTAACCTAACCGATGACCAAACATTTAACATTCTTCACTTATATTTCCGCTACTCATTTATAATAGCTTTACAGAGGTAAGGAAAAAGACTATGGTGAAAGAATGAATGGTGAGGAATTATCACTGCAGTGTCACTGAAACTCTTTGATCTAGCTTTGGGAGAGTTGTGATTTATGAGTTCTGGTTCTTTTCAAAAGATTTATGATTCAATAGCATCCCAGAATGGATACTCACATAGTTAACTTCCTCTACTGTAGGTATTTCATTTTAATTAAAATTGATGATATGAAAATATCAATATTAAATATATTACCCCTTATATAAATCATTGCTTCCATATACATATGTGTGCTAAGATTTTTTTTAATTCACTATAGATTAGTTAAGTTTTATGGAAGAGAAAAACGGCCTTCCAATTTTCATTGACAACTATAATGCCTTACTTTAGGCACCTTTTTTTTCTAGAGATAATAAACAGATGAATTATCCTTATCCAACAAAATACCTTTGACTTCAGTTGGTACAGTTGATTATTATGTGATTTGTGGCTCCTTAGTCTATTTCTTAGGTAAACGATGTCTTTTATAACTATACTTAAATGGGAAAAAAGATATAGAATACTGACTTATCAAACTGATCAATGAGTATTTTTTTGTTTTCTCAGTGATTTTTCATGTTTGCAATTCTAAGCTATTTTTTCTAAACAATGGAAAGATTTTCTGTGGAAGAGCATAGAGAAGGGAAGATAGAACTGATGATAGAGTGCTGATAATTGACAATATCAGGAAAACAGGCAAAACTGGATTCTAGTTGGTGATGTTCGTTGTTATTTTCTTGAGGCCCCTTTCCTATCTCTATGCTCTCTGTCCTACCTTTAGTAAGCTTTTTGAAGATGGAGCCCAGAAAACTGCTCCAAAAGATTGCGCACTACTCCTTTTCTGAGTGAAAATGCTCTCTCCATCTTTAAATTTAAAATTTTGAGTAGTATTATCATTGGACTTCTTGTTTACACTCCTCTCATTCTGCTTTATACAAAAGGTCTTTGTTTTATTCTGACTATTAGGCTGTAATTTCATTGAGGGCAGTAATTAGGAGTTCCTTCTATGTCTCCCCAACACCTACGACAGGGCCTTTAACACAACAGAAAATTAGTAAATATTGACTAAATCAAATTGTTTATACTCATCCTTGCATTCCCATTTTGTACTACACATTCTCCCTTTTATATTTCATTAAATATGAATCATTGTCCACATCTAATATTGCAAAAATGCCTTTTCAAGATAAGCTGGTTTTCTACTGGGTAGACACGACCCATAATAATATCTAGCGGTCTATTTTTCAAAATAAATTAATTGTATGATAATGCAGATTTGACCAATGTTAACCATTAGAGACAAAATAAAAAAAACCCCTGATTCCCAATTCATATGTTGATTCTTCTATGCTGCCTAATTAATCTGTTGATATTTCCTGAGTCTATAGCTAGGTAGCCTAGTGGATAGAGTGCTGGGACTAGTCAGGAAAACTCATCTTTGTCAATTCAGATCTGGCCTCAGACACTTACTAGCTGTGTGACCCTGGGCAAGTAATTTAATACTGTTGCCTCCGTTCCTCATTTTATAATGAGCTGGAGAAGGAAATGGCAAACCTCTTCAGTATGTCTGCCAAGAAAACCTCAAATGGGGTCAAATGAGTTGGATACTACTGAAATTCAACTTTAAAAAAACAACAGAAACAGAATTGAAATGTACATAGGATATCTGTGTTCATTGAATCACATAATTAGAATTGACAAGTACTATAAATGTCATCTAGTTCAATCTGCTTTTCTACAGATAAAGAAACTGATGACATGGTCAATGAGGCCTGGGGTGAAATACAGAATCGAGAGAAAAAGAGAGAAACAGAAACAGAGAGGAAAACAGTCAGGTACAGACAAAACAGGAGAGACAGGATTAGAAATTCTTTCCATCCCCCTTTATTACCCCTCCCCTCATGGATTTACACCCAGCTCCCCTAAACTGGAACACTTGCACTACCAAAGTTTTTCATGACTTGACTGACCCACTACTGAACTGATGAATATTTTTACTGATAGGTCCAGAAGTATTTCCCATTTTTCATCCTGTAAAAAATGTATCCTGTGTTGCCTTAATTGCCTTTCATCCAATAGTCAAAAGTACATATCTATATTAATATGTATATCTATTTTTGTAGATATAACTATCTTTATATGTTTATATTAATTCTTTACATATATGCACACAATCCATGCACATGTATTTTTAATCTGTTAAGGGCTTATTCACATCTAGTTTTTACTTTGTGTGGGTGATTGATTCAGTTAAGGTGTTGTACAGAGAAATAAGAGTGAGCTGAGACCTGGGTTCATGATAAATTTTAGATGTATATTTATTAAGCAAGTACACAACTGCCAGAGTTCTCACTCAAAATGGCAGTGATTTCTGAATTTTCAGATCTTGGTTATATAGGCTAAAACCACAATATTATAACAGGGAGGCGAGCTAGCAAAAGCTATGATATACAGAAGCAAAGATCAGCCATTAGTCAAATCTATATGACTCAGGGAAGTATGGTGCATGACTCAGGGGAGTATGGTACAAGGGTATAAGGGGTCTTTCTTAGAATTGGGTGGAGGACACAGGGTGGAGGGTCATGGGATGAGGGGAACTGGAATTCCCCAGGTTGTAGTCAGAGGGGGCTGGAATTCCCAGAACAGGTCAGGGTCATGTTCTGGGCAAGGGAGGTCAAGGCCCTGTTTGGTCAGTGGGGCAGGACAAGAAAATACTTAGATAAGATCCTTGCACTATACTGAGCCTGGTGCATTATAATGATTCAAGGAGAAAATATGAAATACTGATTAGGGGAGACAGAGTGAGGGGACACCTTGAGCAATATGCCCAGACATGCCTTTAGCAGTTTCAAGATAAAATATAAAACAGTGACAAAGACAGAAATACAAAAAGGGCTTAATGGTGCGCCACAAGTCAGGTGGTTTTTAGTGACCTGGGATTCGGGTTTGGATACAACAAAGGTTTGTGGGACTTTTGTTAATTACATTAAATGGAATGGAATGTTATCCCCTCCTATATAGAAATGGTTATAAATGAACATCTAGAAAGGATAAATCCCAAAGCAGCAGTATCAGGGCAGCTAGGTGGAATAGTAGACAGAAGCATAGATTCCAGAAGACCTGAGTTCAAATATGAACTCAGATAAGTACTAGGTGTGGGACTCTGGGCAAGGCACTTAAACCTGATTGCTCCTTAAAGGGAAAAAAGGCACCAAGATGATTTGATTGAGAATAGCTAGGTCACATACACACCAACCAAGATATGGTCAAAATGGGCAAATGCTTTAGACATAAAGGCTGATATATTAGACAAATTATGGGAGCATGTAAAATTTTACCTTTCAGATTAATGGAAAAAAGAAGAATTTATGACCAAACAAGAGTTAGAGAGCATTACGGGAAGTAAAATGGATAATTTTTATTATATTAAATTAAAAAGTATTTGCACAAACAATACCAGCATTCATGATTAGAAAAAAAGCAGGAAACTAGGTGAAAAAATTTCACAGCATTCATGATTAGAAAAAAAGCAGGAAACTAGGTGAAAAAATTTCACAGCTTCTCTAATAAAGGCCTCACTTCTGAAATATATAGGGAACTAAGATAAATAGGCAAAGGATAGGAAAGGGAAATTTTTGGAAAAACCCAAAACTATCTAGAGTCATATTTTTAAAAAGTAACTATTGATTAGAAGAATGCAAATTAAAATACATCTTAGGTATTACCTCATACCTGTCAGATTGGTTAACAAGACAAAAAGGAAAATTTCAAATACTGGAGGGGATGCAGAAACATTGGAATACAGATGTACTGTTGGTTGAGTTGTTATTTTTGTTGTCTGTCCTTTGGTTTTGAAGAGGTCTGTGGCATCAGGAAGATGATGCTATGACTTGCAAATGAATTGGATTTAAGTGATGGAAGGCTGAGAAAAGACACCTGCCTCATTTTTTTTTCCTTCAGAGCCATCTGAGTCCAGTGGCAAGATATTGATCAGGACAACTGGAGATGACCCTGGATATGGTGGGAGAACCTTGACCTTTTTAAGCTAAGGTCTTACCAAGTTCTCACTTTGACTGAAGCAATAGCTCAGTTTCTGTCCTTCATCCAATAAAGGTGAAGTCTAAAAGTGGCAATGGTCTCAGTATCTTCTGGGCTGAAGTTCCAAGGTCACTCCAAATGTTTGTTCCACGCTGTGCAAGCTCCAGTATCTAGTTTTCACTTCTTGACTCCCAGTTTTATAATGCTCATATTCCTAGCCTTTGAAACTTACAAGGGTGGCGACTCCACTTCTTATACAAAGCAAAGAAAGGAAGTGATGAGAAGACCAATGGTCAGAGCCTGTTTCTTGGGTACCATAAGATCTCAAGATGTGATGAAGTAGACCCTAAACTCCTTTAACACATAGTGTTATTAATTGTAAGTAAAGTTCTCTTTCTCCCCCAAGAGGCAAAAGAATCAAAGAGAGATGATCAAAGCTGACTCAGATGTGGTGAGGATACCAACAGTTTTGGCTATAATACCAGTGGAAATCAAGCTTCTTTCAATTATGTGGGAAGCCAAGCAAAACCAGTTAGAGAATGTGTACAGATGCTCCGAGCAACCTGATTCTCTTGGAACCAGATTCCTATTGTCCAACATATGAATGATAGCACAGCATCTTAGCAAACTATTAAGATATACCCATTTGCCAGATTCCAATTACACACACACACACACACACACACACACACACACACAAATTGTATCCATGAAGAAATCAGCTAACTTACATATTATTTATATACAAAGATCATACATTCAAAATTAATCAACCCTCTACATACTTTAAAAGGTTAATAATACTGAATACATTGTTATTCAATTGTTTCAGTCATGTTTAACTCTTTATGACCCTATCTGGGGTTTTCTTGACAAAGATGCTGAAGCAGTGTTCCATAGCCTTCCCTAGCTCATTTTACAGGTTCCCAGAGTCCCTCAGCTAATAAGTGTCCAAGGTTGGATTTGAATTCAAGTCTTCCTGACTCCAGGTCTTGCTCTCTATTCAATGGACCACCTAGCTGCCAAAACAGTGTTAAGAAGAAGTAAATAGACAAAAAAATAATAAAGCATTATGCTGTCTTTGTGAGAATTTATACCTTTAACCTCAATTATTTTGATAGATAAAGAAAAATAGTAACTAGTTCTTACTCAGGTAATTTATTTATTAAGACTTTCACACTTCCTTTTAATAAAAAGTACTAGTCTAACTTGCATGAGTTAAAGAGTAGGAAAATCTAGTTCTGCTTACATAGCAGGACTGTTGAAAATTGTTACTCATACTAATAACATGCATAGTACTTTGCTAGACAGTAGGAAAGATTTGACACAGTTCCTGGCATCAACAGAGCTTATTGTAAAGTGGCAGGATGAAACACATATAGCAGCAGAGTCCATAGGTCCCTCAATTTTGGTCCAAAATATTGGATGTGGAATTGAGAGAAGCATAATATGTAGAGTACTGTTTTAGACCCATCCTAGCTGTATAATCATGGACAAGTCACTGAACCTCTAAGAGCTTCTGTTACTAACACAAAAACATGTGTGTGTGCATGCATGTGGACATGCACACACACATACAAACACATGCACACTCATGAAAAGACTTCCTAGAAGAGCTAATAGTTAAGATGAGAATTAAAGAATGGATAAGAGTTAAATGGGAGAAATGCAGGAAGGAAGTCATTCCTAGAATATGGAATGGCTTAGACACAGGCACAGAGGTTGACAGATGACAAATAGCTTCTATATGAGAACCAAATCTGACAATGTGGTTCTGATAGTGTGAGAGAAGCCTGGCTAGGCAGAATAGTGTCATCTTATGGACGGCCTTGAATTCTGGTCAAAGGAGACTGAATTTTACACTGCCTGGAATTCAAGGAAAGATCAAGTATCTGAATGTACATGAGAATTAAGGGATAGTAAAGAGTCAAATATAAACCCAAGTTTTTCAACATGAGAAATGTAAAAGGTTTCACTAAAGGCAGTTTCAGAAGGAGGCATCAGGTAGCAATAGAAAGTCAGAAGGAGGAATAGGTTCAATAGAGTTTGGTTTTAGACATTTTAAGTTGAGGTACTCTTGGAACATCTAAGTGAAGATAAACCCTCTGCTCCTATGGCAGCTAGATTTTGGGGTCTGGAGTTTAAAGTCAATAAGAGAGTTATTAAAGTCCTAGGGATATGAAATGAAACATGGAGACAAAGAAGAAAAGAGGGCCTGAGATAGACACCTCAGATATACCTACATTAAAAGATCAAGAAGGGAAAAAAGAAGCTGCCATCTAAAGATTAAAAGAAAGGACAATTGGAAACTCTAAGAAAGGAAGCCGGAGAATGCACTTTTATTGAGGTAAAGGGGATGATAGTAAACACTGCAGTCAATGGATAGAGAAGTATACCCAGCAGAGTCAAAAGCTGAAGATCTTAACAACAATGAGGGCTAAAAAACAATAGGACACATATTGGAACATTCTCTATGGTCATTGAAAAAGCTGTTTCAATAAAATGATTTGTGTGGAAGCCCAATTACAAAGGGATGATGAAATACCTGGATAAACATTTTCAAGATATGTATTAGTGAAGGGAGAGTGATGGGAGAATAACCAAATGAGATAGAGGATATTTCTTTGTTTTAAGGACTGAGAAGAACTGAGAATGTTTCTGAGAAAAAGAATGGCAACTTTGCAAGTGAGATACAGCAACATCAAAGTGTGGTATTGAAGAAGGTAGGAGTAAATGGAACCAACCATTATGCCTTAGTGAGAGACAGATATACTTCTGTCACCAAAGCAGAAACCCACAAGAGAAGATTGGTTAGGGGAGGCTTGTGTAATGGTAATGTAATTTGAATCTGAAGACCCCTTTTTGTATTGGCAAGTAAGCAGGTACTTAGAACCTTGTTTGAAGTTAAGCAAAGGTAGCAGGTACTTAGCACTTAGTAATTTATCAAGCCTCTGTTGGGGAAAAAGAAGGTATGACCTCCTGTCTCCTCTTACTGACTTAACAGGAAGGGGTTGACTGAAACAGGAAGCTAATGCTGTGTGTATATAAAGAAAAACCCCAGGAAGACAGTCAGAATTTCTTGGCACCAGCATCTGGAGGCAAAGCAGCTAGGGCTTGTGGTAGCAGAGCTTCTTCCGAGGGAAATTGAAGACGAGCCCAGGAGAATAGGAACTCAGGAGCCCAATATCCCAGCAGGCCAGGTGGCAAGGAGCCCAGACACCAAGGATCTCAGGAGTGCAGGAGGCCAGCATCCTTGGACCCTCTACCCCCAGGCTGGATAAGGTGATTCTGATGTTTTTGAACAAGCTGCAGAAGACTGAGGAAGCATGACTGGGATGCTAAGATTTTGTCTGTTTGTGGCTTGGTTGAGCATTGAATTACTGGGAAAAGAAATTGTAAAGGATTTGATATGGACTGGCCCCTGTGAGCTCCAATGCAGAGCAGGAATTGCCCAGAGAAAAGGACAAAGACCTGGGAGCTGTCTGCCTCTGAATCCAGATGACTGTTTGGTACATTCAGGTAGGAGCTAGGACCATGGAAGGGGATTCAGGGAATCTGAGAGGCCGAGTAAGCTGAAAGAAGACTTTACCTGGATACTGTATACTGACTGAGGAATTGTAAATTTACTAGTGATCTAAGGGTGGAAGGTCTGTGTATTTTCTAATGATTGTACTTAGTGATTAATGATACATAGTAACTGATTGCTGAATAAGTGACTGAGTTAACTTAATGTGCCCCATGAATGGAAGACTTTGACTATTGTACTTTGAGACGACTTATTCTTTGTTCAAAACTTTGTGGCCACTATGGTGGAAGCTATGTGGCCATTTTAATGATAAGCTGATGTGAATACTATATTGTGATTTTTCTATGATAAGTTATAATATTGTGAATGCTGTACCTTGATTTTCTGTGAATGTTTTGCTTTGATTTGTTATGGAATAGAGTTTTCACTATATTGTGTAATCAGAACCTTAAATGCTGTTCACAGTAGCATTCTGGAAAGCTGCTTATTCATGGCATTACAGCTTGTTTTTCAGGAAGGCCCACACCTTTTGTTACTTTGTAATTACGCAGTGGGTCACAAGGGTTGTGATGTCCTCTGATTCTGAAGGAGGGTATATTGACTCTGAAGTGAGATTTTGCTTTGGGGCTCACTCACTGGAAAAATGTTTGTGTGATTTGGCAGATGAGACTCTGAATAGCCATTAAGGAGCCCTGTTGGCTTTGAAATCCCAGATGTTGGTGCTTCTCTTTCTGTTAACTGTTATGTATAGCTTTGGTCAAATAGCTAGACGCCTTGTTTGTTGATTTGAGGATTCATGTTATTTTCTGTCTTTTTTTTTTCTGCTTGTAACTTTTACTTGCATTTTCTCTGAACTTCAGGTTGCTAATTTTTCCCCCTGAACTAAGTCAATGATATATGTGTATATGTGTGTGTGTATAATTAATGTAAAATTGTTGACCCCTTTAAAGTTGCTTTTCTTTAGGAAAGCAGATCAAAGAACCTCTGCTAGCAGCCATCCTGGGTATGTTTGGGTGCTTTTTGTTACACTTGGTTGTCTTACTTTTTCCTTGAGCTGGCAAAGGAAAGTCATATGGTAACCTAGCACCTTCTAGGTTCTAGAATTAGTATAGGACTGTTTCCTTTTCCAGGCAGTGCAGAATCATGTCCAAGATGAGTGAGGAAACAACCTAGAGGTCATGAAGTCTATACTGGCCCTAGAGAATGCCCTAGGTTCCCTCCAAGGCAACCCATAGCTCTGAGATTTCTTGGAGAGGCACTACCTGGGGGAAGACGTTAAGCTGGCAAAGCACCTGGGCTACCACCCATGAACATTGAGCCACAGCAAGTAGGTCCCAAAGCTGGGCTCGGACAGTGCCTGTTGGTGAGATCCAGTATGAAACATGACTAGAAGATGCTAAGCCTTCCTATCACCCTGATCTAAGCTCATTTAGATTCTTTGTACCATGACCTAACCATGAAAATTAGCGCAGACAATAGGGACTCAAAGGGTGGAAAATCAGGAGAAAAAAGGGAGGAAAGGAGCTAAACAACCTGTAGTCAAATGACTTAGTGAAGTAGGAAACTATATGATATGACAGAACACTGGCCCTTATTCAAGAAGACCTGAGTTTCAATCTGGCCTAAGACACTAGCTACATAATCCTGGGCAAGTCACTCAACCTGGTTTGCCTCAGTTTCCTCATCTGTAAAATGAGCTGGAGAAGGAAATGGTAAATCACTCTAGTATCTTTGCCAAGAAAACCCCAAATGGGCATCATAAAGAGTTTTACACAACTAAAAATAACTAAACAACAGCAACATAGCCTCAGATTTATAGCAGAAAGGTCATTAAGGCCAAACCTCTCATTTTACAATGAGGTAACAAAGGCCCAAAGAGATTTTTAAAAAATGCCCAAGGTCACACAGACAGTAGGTTGACGTGCAGTTAGGGGAGAGGAGAAATGATCTGAAAACAATAAGTCAAGGAGTTGCTATCATTAAATAAAATATTATGGAAAAGTAGGAAAGAGGCATAATTATACAATGAATTAGTGGTGGCTGCTTTAATGATGATAATTTACACCTACAAAGAAAGCTATTAATTGATGTTTTTTACCATTTGGTGATCTTGTGTACAGAAGATGGTTTTGAAATGAAAACTATTCTGCTAGTTATTTATTATTTTTTTCTGGGATTAAGAAGGTGCCATGTTCTAAAACTTCATTGGTATAGAGGACTAGATTATGGCCACATCCCATTTCAGATGTAAAAAAAGAAATAATGCCACTGTGAACCTTTGGGTAACCAATATTTAAGATTTAAAGAGCTTGTTAAAAAATCCAATTAAGAAAAACACATTAAAGACAAATGAAGGAAAATATAAATATAACTAGTAACTTTGAATGTGAATGGATTGACCCATTAAAACAACAAAGAATGGCAGATTGATTTAGGAAACAAAATCCTACAATCAGTTACTTACAAGAAATACATTTAAGAAACAATGAACTACACAAAATGAAACTTAGGGGAATGTGGAAAAAAATTACTATTAACTGCTTTTGAAAAGAAGGATTTTCATCTAAAGTGACGAAAGTAAAAGCAAAAATCCAAAAAATAAGGATGCTACATAATGCGGAAAGAAACTAAAGACTATAATATATGCAATAAACTTATATACATCAAATGCCTTAGTATCCAGTTTCATAAAGGAAGCATTATCTGAGCTAAAAAAGACAGTAACACAATATAACAAGACACTTCAATATTATTCTTAGCTTTTTATAAATCTATCAAAAAGATAAACAGAAGGGAAAATATGTAACTGAACAAAACTGATGGAAAACTAGAGTTAAAAGACATATGGAATCTTGTAAATGAGAATGCAAAAGAATATACATATTTCTCTTTTTAATTAATTTTAGTTTTCAACTGATTTCTACAAGATTTTGAGTTACAATTTTTCCTCTCTCCTTGTCTTTCTCCTACCCCTACCCCAAAATAGCAAGCCTACTGAATACCCCATCCCCCAATCTGTTCTCCATTATATGTTCCCCATTCATCCTCCTCACTTTCTAGTAGGGCAAGATGGGTACAATAGGTATTATGCCCCAGTACCTGTATATCTTATTTCCCAGTTGTAGCCAGACTGTAATCCCTCTATTCCAACAAAGTTCCACACTGACTTTTTACTTTGTCTTTGGCATTTGTGGATTGAAAAGTCTGGTACAGTTGTTGGTGATTTACTCTCATAAAGTCTGCTCCAGCTGCAGCTGGTTGGGGCCTCCTTTGGGCTGGAACCAAATGTCTCCTAAGGGACTGTGCTGGGCTGCCCTAGCTGCAATGGACCTTGCCTGCGTGCCTGCCAGGTTTCCTTCAGTGGGAGATTTGTTATCTCTCTGTCACTTTGTGGATCCTTTAGCTCTAAAGTTTGTTTAGAGTAATTTTTTACATGTATTGGAGGAGGTGGAAGCCAGAAATGTGCGGAAGTACTGTTTCTACAATATACATATTTCTAAACATCACAGAGAACTTTACAATAAAATGACCAAAGTGGATCACAAATGTCTGATGACAAAATGGTTTGTAAAGAATGTATGAAGTATTTCTGCCTTTTTCTTTTTGTTTGACTTTAAAAAAATTGATTAAATTCAACAACAAAAACAAAAATTATCAAGTGTTTCCTATGTGCCAGGCCCTGGTGTCTGGCATATAGGATATATAAAGATAAAAATGGAAGCTAGTCCCTTTACTTTCAGGAGATTATATTTAATTAACATACATTATATAAACAAGTGAATTAAACTAGTTTGAAAAGAAAGAGAGCCCAAAGGAAAGAAAAAAAATTTTTAAGCCTAAACTTTTTTTTTTAAAGTCTAAACTTTTCTCCCCTCTTTTCACTCTCCTCCCCCAAGTAATTTGTTCTCAGGGGCTTAGCTATAAGGTTTCCTTCTGTCTGATTCACCACTTGTTGGAGTCTTCAGTTCTAAATTGCAGAAAGTGAGACACAAGCTGAGAGGATTCCTTACATTGGAGAGAGAGAGAGGGAGGGAGGAAGAGAGGGAGAGGGAGCGAGAAGAAGAAGGAGGAGGAAGAAGAGTTTAGAGAGAGTGCTTCTAGCCTTAAAACCAATATTTTGATCCTGTGAAATGCTATGTATTAAGGAGTTTCTATTCTGCTGTACACATACCTGTACACACACGTATACACACACACACACACACACACACACACAGAATGTTCTTTCTGCGGTGACTACAGCATAACTCTCTCCAAGACCTGGGGGGTGGGGAGGGAGGGAAACTCTTGATAGAAGGACTCATGATCATCCAGACTGAGAAGAGGTTACAGGTCATAGCATCTTGCTTACATTTTGTTACACTGAGGACTAACAAGAAATGGCTTTGTAGTGTGTCACACATCCTGACCCTTTTGTCAAAGGAGTGAATGTGCTAAGATGACAGACAGTGTCTTGAGTGGAGAAGAGCAGAAAGTTAAGGGACAGGGGCATGAATACTGATAGAAGGAAGGCTCAGGGTCCCCAAACCCTATTCAACTGAAACAAAAAGACAGAGAAAAATAGGCCTTAGGACCCTCAGTTCATTTATATTTAACACGTTTATTGGATATAAATTAAATACTCCTTTTTTTTGCCAGTTTCAGTGCCTTCCTCTGAAAGATTCATCACCAGACAAAAGACAATTCACTCATGGGTGCTGCCATCATGGTATCCTTGAGGCATTCTCTTCTAGTACATGCAAGGGGAGGAATAATTAAAGTAGGCGTACAGCAAGGAGTAACTGCCTGGAACTGAGCTTAGCTACAGTAAGAAACCTGTATGTGACACAGCATTTTTAATAGTCAAGACTCAACACTAAAAAAATAAACATTTAGGGAGCAATTGCAGAAGATCTGAGCCTCCATCACCATTGCTCTATAGGTCTGTGAAGCAGGAAATTGAAATAATTATATGTGTCATCTAAACAAAATTAAACTGTATTTTAAACAGCAAATAAATGCTATTGGCATGCAAGTTCTTTGTTCCATTAAGAAACAAAAAGTTTCTCAAGGTATTAGAATATAGTGTAAGAAATTATATCAAAAGATGAAGCATTCAGGAGCAGTCCTGAAAGTAACTAACTTAAGAAATTGGGTGAATTATTTAATATTTTAAAGGGAATCTCATTCCCTTTATAACAGGAGCTTAATCCGTTTCTGTTTCGTTTATCCTTGGGCAATCCAGATAATCCAATGGAACCCTTCCGAGGACAATGTTATTAAGTACATAAAATAAAATATCTAGTAGTACAGAGAAAGAAAAAATATGCTGAAATAAACATGGTTTTGTTTCTGTTTTTACTTTTTTTTTTCAATCTAGTTCATAAACCACTTGAATGTGTCTAGGAATCTAAGGTTCAGAACTGCTCATTTATAAAATGAGGTTATAAAATGAAATAATTGTACTAAGTGCTTTCTAGTTTATCAAAAACCCAATTGACTGTTAATTACACAGATATTCACCCTGTTCATAACTGATGTTGGTATCCATCCTAATTGTATTACTCTTAGTAGCTCTATTACTCTAGTGCTAAAGATATTAAGTGGTTTGGAAATGGGGATCAAAAAGGGTGATCATGGCTTTATCAGAAACAGGTTGCATCAGACTAACCTTTTTTCCCCTTCTGACAGGATTATTAAGCTAGCAAATCAAGGTTATGCTATAGACATATTTTAAATAGATTTTAGAAAAGCAACACAAGCTTTCAAAGTCTATGCCCCATTATCCACTGGCACTGTCAGACTGGGTCCACAAAGTGTGAGGCTACTATACCTCCTTAGGGCTCTGAGGTAGCCTTGAGGGGTTTGGAGTGAATGGAGAGCTGTTTTCTAATTAATTGATTTATAAGCCCTCACTAGTGCATTTCTCCTTTTATTATTAGTTGATATAAATTAGTTAGTAGGATAATAATTATCATTTAGAAAGGGTAATTTACTAAGGTTTTAAAGAGTAACATTTAAAGAGTATAAAAGATCACCCCTAAAGTCCAGGATATGCTTTTCCACAAGGGCATGAGTCTAAGAGTAGTGAGTTCAAGCTTAGGGTTGCTTCTTTGTTATAAACCACAGAATATCTTTGGTACATAGAGCTACAAAGAGTAATGTGGAATAAGGCAGAATGGGTACAAAAAAATCAGTGAATAACAGAGTGAATATCACCATAACTAATAGTCAATTGTATCTTTTCACAACTAGAAAGCACCTTGTAAAATCCCTTAATTTTATAACCTCATTTTCTAAATCAGTGTATTTGGAGCAAATAGAAAACATAGCTCCTGGAAATTCTTTTGCTGGACTCCTCAAGATGTTCCCTTTAGATATAGGATAGCTTTTCTGGAGAAATCCCTGTAGAGATTTCAATTTGTCTTTCATCACAGCATCCAGGTCTTCAGCTTTTATCAGCTTTGATTGAAGAACAGCTTTCTTCACCTTCCTTGTTCATACCCTGCTGCCAGCTGCTCCTTTTTGGAAGGACCCTGCTAGGACTGTATTGAAAAAGTCAAAATTTTCTGGTAATGGGAAGTTCACTGAGTTTTTCTTTTAGTCAAAGTGGGGAGAAAGATACAGACTAAGGCTGAAGCCTAAACTTTTCTCTCCTCTTTTCACTCTCTTCCCCCAAGCACTTCCTTCTCAGGGGCTTAGCTATAAAGTTTCCTTCTGTCTGACTCACCACTTGTTTGAATCTTCAATTCTCAACTAGTTTGCAGAGTAGAAGAAAAAATTACAAATGAAAAATACCTAAAAGGTTACCAACTTCATTAGGTGCAATTGGCACACATAAAACATGGCATACGAATTTTCTTTTTAAACGGGAATTAAGTTTCCTTGCTTTTACTGTTTCTAATTGGTCTAATTGGGTTTCACGCCAAATAAAATTACAATTATTTAATAAATATAAGAGTACTTTTGCCAAATGTTCTATAAATGATTGAACAGGACTTTTGTTTCATGTGCTTTTAAACTACAAATAAAATTTTGTAATTTTAATGAACAGTTATCAAGCTAACCTTATATACTTTGCTTCATATAAATCTATATAATTTATTGTTTGCAATTTCAGATCCTGATAGGATTTCACACATGAATATTTGTTCCATTATTTTACAGGATATTGTCATCTTACTGACCAAACAATAATTCAAAGGCTTAACATTTATTGAAGATTGATATCAGATTTGAAGTAAACCACTATCTCTGATTCCCCATGGTACAATATTTCAAAAATAATGTGAGCAGTTCCATAACTATGTTATATTATTCCATCAATCTTAAGATAACGTGATCTGCAACCTAACATAAGGCCTTTAAGTCAAAGCATTTAATTACCATTTTCAATCCAGGAAAGAGAAAAAGGCTCTCCCTTTGGCAAAATTATGATGTGTTACTTCTTTCTGCTTTTAACCTCCTCCCTCTTTTGCTGGACTTTCCCACACACTACTTCCTGATTCTATGCATCCAGTAATCCTGTATTTTTTCTTCCTTTTTCACTACTCCCCCCCCCCCAAAAAAAAATCTACTTTTAGGAAGGTTCCATTATTTCTCATTTATACTGTAGTATGATTATGTTAAGACTTCCAGGAATATTTAATTTTAAGCTATAGCTGTTGTTGTTTAATTGGAAAAGAGCCAAAAATCTCTAAAAAAATTTCAAGTATTAGTAAACCTATTAAGAGTTAGTAGGGGAAGTTATCTGTTGAATTTCCTGAAAATAGCTTGTAAAATGAATCAGTACTCCTTGTCTACAGGTAAAGTCTGTTCTGAACCAGACAGTGATAGATCGTAGTATAGTCTCTTTAGATTCATGATGTTATCAATCATGTGAGTAAAGAATTCTGTAAATATATGACCTTGGCTCAAAAGAAAAAAAAATTAAAAATCACAATGAAATAACCAGGGGGAATTTTGGGAGCAGAGAGAAAGAACTGGAAGAAAAGTAGTAAAATACCTTGGTTAGGAATATTCAACAGGGAAAGAAGAAAGAGTGTGAGTACAGTGAGGATGAAGTTCATAGACAAAACGATGTAGAAGAAAAGGATTGGTCCAGTGTTGTATAAGGTAGGGCCTGAAAAGTGGTAAAACAAACAAACAAAACCTCCCAAATATATACACATTCTCAAATACGATTGTGTTGTTCTGAAGTGAAGGAACCTACAATACTGCCTAGGAGAGGAAAAGAAGAGAATACACTTTTTTTGAGTGCCCACTATGAATCAGGCACTGTGCTAAGCTCTTTTACAGATTACTGAATTTGATCCTGACAATAGGGCTATGAGGTAGGTGCTACTGTTATCTCCATTTTACGAATGAGCAAACTGAGACAGAGGCCAAGTTACCCACCCAGTGTCATATAACTAATGATTCTGAAACTATATTTGAATTCATGTTCTTCTGAGTCCAGGCTCAGTGCAATCTACTGAGCCACCTAGATTCCTCTGTTAGTGTATTAATATTCATGGAGCTTAGGTAAAAGGTAGGATGGTATAGAAATTAGGAAGATTTGGATTCAATCTTCCACTTTAGTGACATGATATTGGAAAAGTCACTTAATTTTTATGTATTAGTCAGAAACTCTTGAGGAATTTTATACGGAGTTATTCTACTTGTATAGATACTTGATCTCACTAATTTGGGTACTCCATTTAGGTTGAAACCTATTGTGTTCCTTCACAACTCTTACCTTTACCTTTTAGTAAATCAACCATGGGAGTCCAGCTACCGTGCTGACACCTATTTTTATGTCTTATGACATTGAACAAGTAACCAATGTAACATGTAGACTTGTCACCTAAAATGACTGGTTCTTTTTGCCTGATCTTCCATTCCTTTTTCATTCATATATCTCTTCAATGATTATTTTATTTTACAACTTTTGTGCAGTTATTAAGGGCAAATAAGCCTATCTCTTCTCTAAGACTAACTTCCATCTAATCTGTACATTTATTTTATGCACTTAGTTATATTCATACTATTTTCACTATTAATTCTAGAGGGAGAGCATTTGTGTGTGTGTTTATATGTCTGTGTCTATGCACGTGCCCATACTTTTCATTTTTTCATCTGCTTTCAACAAAGGGCTTGGAATATAGTGAATGTTTTTTTTTAATTGATAAGATGATTATAGCCACAATTTGTTTTCCTATTACTCTTTGTTTCTTTTTGTTTGTTTGTTTTCCACTTATTAGTATTTTATTTTTCCCCTGAATACATGTAAAGATAGTTTTCAACATTAACTTTTATAAGATTTTGATTTCTAATTAGTTTTCCCTCCCTCCCATCCCACCTCCACAATATGACAAACAATCTAATGTAGACTATGTAAATCACATTAATCATATTTCCATAGTAGTCATGTTATGAAAGAAGAATCAGAACAAAAGGGAGAAACTACAAGAAAGAAAAAACAAAGAGAAAATAGAATGCAACAATCTGAATTCAGACTCCATTCTTCTTATTCTGGATGTGGAAAGTGTTTTGCATCATGCATCTTTTGGAATTGTCTTATATTATTGTCTTGTTAAGAAGAGCTAAATCTATCAATGTTGATCATCACACAATGTTGCTTTTACTGTATATAATGTTCTCCTGGTTCTGCTCACTTCACTTAGCATCAGTTCATACAAGTCTTTCCAAGTTTTTTTCTGAAATACTTTTGCTCATTGTTTCTTATAAAACAATAGAATTCATTACATTGATATACCACAACTTCTTCAGCCATTCCCCAACTGATGAACATTCCCTCAATTTCCTACTCTTTCCCACCACAAAAAGAGCTGCTACAAATATTTTTATACATGTTTGTCCTCTTCCCTTTATTAGGATCTGGATCGAAGGGTATGAATAGTTTAATGCCCTTTGGTCTTAGTTCCAAATTGCTCTCCCGAATGCTTTTTTATGCTTTAATACATGCTCAATTTTTGTGTAATTGCTATGTATTGCTGAGGAAAAGGTATATTCTGTTCTATATCCATTCAGTTTTCTCTAGATGTCTATCATATCTAACTTTTCTAAAATTCTATTCACCTCCTTAGCTTCTTTCATGTTTATTTTGCGGTTAGATTTATATGCTTTTGAGATGGGAAGGTTGAGGTTCACCACTAGTGTAGTTTTGATATTTTTTCCTGTAATTCACTTAACTTCTCTTCTAACAATTTGAATGGTATACTGTTTAATACAGCTATGTTTAATATTGATTACTACTTCATTGCCCATGGTACCTTTTAACAAGATGTAGTTTTCTTCCTTATCTCTTTTAATTAGATCTATTTTTGCTTTTCTCTTGTCTGAGAGCCTGCTTTTATATTTCAGCTGAAGAATAATATATTTTGCTCAAGCATTTTACCTTTACTCTGTGCTTTTTCTCTCTGCTTCAAAGGTGTTTCTTTCAAATGGTTTTTAATCCACTCTGCTATCCACTTCTATTTTATGGGAGAGTTCATCCCATTCACATTCATAGTTATGATTACTAACTCTGTCTTTCTTTAAATCCCATTCTCCTCCCCATTTATACTTTTCTCTCTCCTTTCACCCTTTTATTCCTCCACAGCAATTTGAATCTGACCACTGCCTCCCTCAATCTGCACTCCTCCCTATCAGTCTCACTCACTTTTCTTTCCCTTTTCTGCTATTACTTCAGAACTCCCTTCTGCCCTATCTTCTATTAACCTCTTTCCCTTTTCTTCCCCCCTTCTCCTCCTACTTTGCTATAGGATAAGATAGATTTCTATGCCCAGCTAAATATGTATATTATTCTCTCTTTCAGCTAAATCTAATAAGAATGAGGTTCAAACAATGCTCACCCCCGCTTCTTCCCTTCTACTACAATAGGTCTTTTGTGCCTCTTTATCTGATGAAATTTGCCTATTCTGCATTCCCCTTTTCTCTTCTCCCAATATACTTTTTCATCTCTTAATATTTTTATATCATCACATCCAAGTCAACTTATACCCATACCCTTGATCTATGAATACTCCTTCCAACTGCCCTCATATATTTTTCAAGAGTTACAAGTATCATCTTTCCAAGTGGGGATGAAAAAACATGGTTTTTGTCCTTTCCTGTTTGCCTTTTTATGCTTCTCATGAATTTTATTTGAAGATTGAATTTTCTGTTCAGGTTTCATCAGAAACTGTTGAAAGTCCCCTATTTCACTGAATGTTCATTTTTTCCACTAAAAGATTATGCTTCATTTTGCTGGGTGGTTAATTCTTGGTTTGTAATCCATGCTCTTTTGCCTTCTGGAATATTATATTCCAAGCTCTCTGATACTTTACTGTAGAAGCTGCTAAATCCTGTGCAATCCTGACTCAGGTTCCATGATATTTAATTTGTTTCTTTCCGGATACTTGCTGTATTTTCTCCTTGACTTGATAATTTTGTAATATTACTATAATGTTCCTTGGAGTTCTCATTTTGATATCTCAGGAGATGATTGGTGATTGTTTCAATGACTATTTTACCTTCTGGTTCTAGGATATCAGGACAATTTTCCTGGATAATTTCTTGAAAGATGCTGTCCAGAATCTTTCTGATCATGGCTTTCAGGTAGTCTTATAATTCTCAAATAACCTCCCCTGGATTTATTTTCCATGTCAGTTTTTTTCCCAATGAAGCATTTTATATTTTCTTCTAAACATTTGATTTTAAAACTTTGAGTTCCAGATTCTTTCCCTTCTTCCCTCATTGCCCACCCTTACTGGAAGGATAAGCAATATGATATAAGTTGCACATGTGTAGTTTATGCAAAACATTTCCATAGTGTTATATTGTGAAAGACTGACTATATTTCCCTCCATCCTATCCCACCTCCCCACTTGTTCTATTTTCTACTTTGACACTGTCCCTTTTAAAAAGTGTGTGCTTCTAACTACCTTCCACCCAAATCTGCCTTCCCTCTTATTATCCCCACTCTTATCCCCTTCCCCTCTACTTATCTGTATGGTAAGATACACAATTTAGTGTGTATGTCATTTCCTCCTTAAGCCAAGTTCAATGATAGTAAGGTTGACCCATTCTCTTTTGCCTTCTTGTTCTTCCCCCTCCATCATAACAGTTTCCCTTGCCTTTTTTATATGAGATAATTTCCCTATTTTATTTCTATCTCCTCTCATTATATTCCACTCTAACTTCTTAATTTTATTTTTAAAATATCATCCCTTCCTTTTCAATTGATCCTGTGCCCTCTGTCTATGCATACCTGTACACATATACATATGTATTCATATGCATATATACCATCCAATATAGACATATGCATGTATGTATATATGTATGTATGTGTGTATATATGTGTAGGGTGTAATGGTAATTAATTTGTTTGATCAGATGTTAAGTAGATCCTAGTAACCTAGTTTTAAGTATAGAACTCTGTCCATTGGTGAAGAGGTGTGAATTCCCCTGTGACTTGGAAGAATGCTATTGGCTGAGACACTCTCCTGTTTACTTGGGAGAAGGCCAGTGCTTATACGGAAGAATTTTAGAGAGACAGGACAGATCTTCGATTTGGTTCCTGAGTGGCTGACTGAAGATATGAACAGGATGGGATTTTGTTTCTTGGTGGCCTGGCTGATCCTTGAGTTCCAGGCAAGAGAAGTCCTGAAGGGTTTGAGGTGTGCTGAACCTTGTGAACTTCAGTGTGTGCCGGGGATTGCCTTGAGGACTGGACAAGGACCTGGGAGCTGTTCGTCCCTGAGGACTGGACGAGAACCTGTAAGCTTTCAGCTCCTGAATCTAAGTGATTGTCTGGCAGATTCAGGAGGGA
>CM053594.1:190477277-190501111 GCA_028646575.1 Pseudocheirus occidentalis
ACCACCCAGAGTCAAAGTGAAGAAAAGGCCTCCCCTTGGACTAAACTGAGGTTTGTTGGAAATCAAGGGGTGGAAGGATTTGTGTGGATGTCTAAGAACTTTATTTGGAAACTAAAGTTAACGGTTACCCCAGGAGTGGAAGATAAGTATATTGTGAATTGTTGATTGAATCAACTCCCTGTAGGGAAACTAGGTCATTCCTTGATTGATTGAATGTTTAAGTGTTAAGCTGCTTTCCCCCTTAGGGAAACTTTGTGATTTTTCTTTTGTCCTTTGTTCTAAATATTGTGTCTTTCTGAAATAAGATATAATATAGAGACTTTCCTTGTTCTGAAGGTTGTATATAATATTGTGAACTGTTGAAACTGTGAACATTGTACTGAATAAAGATTTGGAATGGAATAAACAGAGTGTTCACTAATACTGTGTAATCCGAATCTTAAAAGCTGTTCACAGTAGCATTCTCTCAGGAATCTACTGCTGATTGGCTTTACATAGGGGTGTCACATTTGGAATATAAAGTTTGATTTTTGTGCTTGCTTTGCTTGTTTATATTGCCACTCAATTACTTGACTTTTGAGCTCTTTGCTACAGTAGAACTGTGCTTTCAGGGATGAGAGCTTTGTCCCAAATTGCTAGGGTTTTTACAGCTGCCAGAGCTAAGTGTCAGGTGCCTTCTCTGCTGCCCCTACAAGCTCTGCTGCCCCCACACATCAGGACCACCACCCAAGACCATGGTCCAGATCCAAGCAGGTTAAAGCAACTGTGATTACCCTCTGAATGGTCATTTGGTCCCCCTATGATCTGCAGGCCAGGCACTCTGAAGCAGTCACGTGGAAGCAGCTGCAGGGACGCCACATCTCCACTGCTTCTCACTACTGGGGCAGAGGCTGGACCACACCCCTTCCCTCCACCCCAGTTCCAACAGAGTTCTACACTTGCCTTTTACTTTGTCTTGGGAACTTATCAATTGATATTTCTAGAAACCACCACAGCTGCTGGTGATCCACTCTCCTGAAGTCCACTCCAGCCACTGCTATTTGGGGCCACCACATGGCTAAAACTGCAGGCTCACAAGGGGCTGTGTTCAGCTCACAGCACTCTGCTATGGGCCCTTCTTGTCCACCTGCCAGGCTGCCTTTAGTGAGATATTTGTATCTCTGTGTCACTTTGTGGGTTCTGTTGTCTCTAAAATTTGTTTAGAGTCATATTTTATAGGTATTTGAGGTGGTAAGGGGGGGAGATTATGGAGTTTTCCTGCTTCTCTGCCTCCATCTTGGCTTCACTCTTCCCCAACTCTAATTTTTAAGGAATTATTTTCTTTAGTTACTTTTTGTATTTCCTTTTCCTTTTGACCAATTTTACTTTTTAAGGATTTGTCTTCTTCAGGTGGGTTTTCTCCCAATTGTACTTTTTAAAGAATTGTTTTCTTCAGTCAGCTTTTGTCCTTTCCTTGTTGTTGAATATCTCTTTCATGCTTCTAATTTTTTTCTACCTCTCTTATCTGACTTTTAAAATTCTTCTCAAGGTCTTCTAAGGCGACTTTTTGGACTTGAGTTCAATTCACATACCCCTTTGAGGTTTCACATACAGTCATTTCAACAATGCTGTCCTGAGTTTTTGTTTTGATCTCCTCTGGTCACTCTATTCATTTTCTATGGTCTTTTTCTGTGGCCTTTCTAAGCTTCTTTTTTGTTTCTTGCTCATTTTTTACCTATTTTGTGGCTTTTAAATTTCAGCTCTCCTTCTGGGACACAGGGGACACTTCCAAAGCTTATTGTGTGGTGGGGCCAGAGGTCTGGTCACTGACTTTGTGCACTGAGGCCTCAGTGCTCACAGTGTGTTCACTGTGCTGGGATGGACTGGCCTAGTTGTACCTTCTTTTTCCTGGGCTCCAGGGATTGTGATTTGTTTTCTACTCGGGGGTTGGAAGCCTCAAAGCTTGCCTGCTGTGCCACTGGCCCGAGGACCAAAGGGCCTCAGTTGCTGATCTGTGCTGTAACTAAGAGCCTCCTTCTGGCTTGCCTGGGTACTGTCTAGGTTCGGATGCATTCCTCTTTTTCCCAAGTGAGACAGACTTTTCGTGAAGTCCTTCTAAATTATCTTAATCTGGAAAATTGTTTTACTCTGTCTTTATAACTTCTGTCACTCCAGAATCTATTTGGAAGCTTGATATAAGGTTGTTTCTGAGGGACACTGGGGAGAGCTCAAGCAACTTTCTGGCTTTTCTCTGTCTTCTTGGCTCCTTCCTATTGCTTTTTGGGTGAAATATAATTCTTTACATATCATTGTGTACAATTGTTTGCAGCAATTCAGTAAATAGTGAGGTAATAAACATTTATTAGTCACTTATTGTGTACTAAATACTAGAAATTCAAATGGGGGGATAAAACATGCAAAAATTATATACAAACAAGATCTTTACATCTATAACTTGCAGATCATGAACAGAGGAAAGGCACTATAATAAAACGGAGTATCTGATTCAACAAAGCAATGTATTGCCTTAGAAGTACTTAATCTGGAGGTTGCAAATTTTTGTTTGTTTTGTTCAATAAAATTGATTTCCTTTGTAATTCTATTAGGCATTTAAAACATTATTCTGGGAAGGGTTCATCATATTGCCAAAGGTATCCATATCTCTCACTCTTTCTTTCTCTCTCTCTCTCTCTCTTTCTCTCTGTGTCACACACACACACACACACACACACACCTTGTTTTAAGACTTTCCTCTAACAACGTAGTTCCTATACTAAGTTAAATACTTAAGATTCCATAAAAGACACAAAAGAGTACTATCTTTATAATAATTGGCTACATATTAATATAGCAGAGGGTATGAAACAGGGATGTATATGTGTACCAAGGGTGTTTACCACTATCATAAAAGGTGTTGAATGAAAATTTCAGATGCAGAAGTGATTAACAATAATGGGATTAATAATAAAAATAATACCTCCATGTGTTTCTGTTTGTGGATGTAGATATTGCACGTAGACCCAGAACATTTCAGAAGCTCCTAATAAGGGATATAATTATTTTAAATGGTTCAGACTAACTCTTCACCCAGGCCAAATAAGATGAAGGTTACTCATTGTCCAAAATATGATTAGCAGTCAGATGGACAGTTTAGAAAGCAAGCTCAAGAATAAAGCAAACTGGATATCATTTGGGGAATCATGCAGTGATTTTAATGACTGCAAGCTTTTCCCTGAAACAAATAAAACATCTTTTAATACCAAATTTGAATCTTCATTTCAATAATTAAATTCCTAAGGAACATATCTTTCTGATGATATTTTTTGTTACTAAATATTGAAAACTAGATTATGAAAACTCTATAGGGTGCTGAGAAGGGAAATTGTTTGCCAAGTAACATAAGGAATAATAAGTTTCCCTCATCCTGTTCTAGGGGTAAAATAAGGATCTCTTCCTTCATATACACCATGTTTCCAATTGTATCCATTACATTTGCAAGGAAAGAATTAAGCTAATATTTTTATTTTCACTACCTTTAAATATGCTTAATTTCAATTTATATGGCTTCCTTCAAGTCTCAGTTAAAGCCTACCTTATGTAAGAATCCTTTCCTTGTCCTCACCTCTGAAATACAAACCTCCTCCCCACAATTTATCCTGTATATACAGTTATCCTTTGTACATCACAATCTTCCCCATCACAACCTGTGATGGGCATAAGAAATTACATGGGAAATTTTTGAGAGTTTTGCAGAAGCCATAGAGAACATGAAAAGGCCAGCAGATGAAACAGAAACTATGACTGAATTCTTAACTGAAACTTTAAAATAAGTTACTTCATAAAAGAAAAAGAAAAAAATCAGACTTCTCTGATATGAAGGCAAGGATAAAAATTTTTGCATGAATTTTCCATATTGCAGGGACATAGGACACCTAACCCTCATGATGTGGAAGGGATAACTATATTTTGTTTGTTCATAGTTATCTGCATGTTGTCTCCCCTATTAGACTATGAAAGCTTTGGGAGTTGGGACTGATTTTTGTTTTGTTTTTACCTTTTTTAACATTCTTAGTACTTAGTCCAGTTCCTGAAACATAGTAGGTGCTTAATAAATTATGTTTGTTTGATTTGTTTGAAGTATGACTTCATAGAGAGTTATTAAAGAGTCCATTGAGGTTTATATTTTTTATGGTTATTTTCAACCCAAAATATTGCCCTAAACTCAAACTCAATCAAAGTTCTATCATGGTTAACTTTTGGGTCAGCTTATTAATTTTTTGCCCTTATGTATTCTGTCTCAAATGTTCTTTGTAAAATAATAACCAACCCTACCTGACTCCAATTGTTTCTACCAGCCAAGATCTCCTATATTTAGATGAAAATCTATTGCTTGTACTTCCTACCCCTTTTCCATTTAGTTAATTTCATATTCTTTTCTGAATCACCTAATGTCTAAATGCACAACACTGTGATCCTCTCATTTTGTTAATGGAAATTTTAGCACTTACATGGTTCTTCTGTTGAACAACAATATACAGTGGTCAAATATTTCACATATACATACAAAAACATAATACAAAAACATCTCTCATTTTAGGATTCACTACAGCATCTTTCTTTTGATGACAAAAAAAGAATTGATGGAAAGATGGTAGAAGCAAAGTCATCCACTTTTACTCTCTGTGTTTTTAATTCTTGAAATGCTTCAATTACTTCCAAACTGTCAACTTATTATGATATTATACTTGCTATGAGATCTTTCATTCACCAAATAATTATCATGTCGACTATACATACCTATAGACACTAATTTTTCCAAAAATAATAGACTCTTTGCCTTCAATGCATATTATAAGTTAGTTGATGTTCTTTCCAAAAAGCATTCCTCTTTCTAAAAGTGCATAAAGCACCATTTATAGTGCCCAGTCACTCCATAGTAGCTTATGATGACAACCTGAATGCTGAAGGGACCGAATTTACAGAGCAGTCTTTTAGATAATCAAGACTATCACACTAACCACCACTATTCCTGGCCTCAGATTTTCATGCTTTTGTCAATCACATTTTGGCCTCCAAACTAGTCATAGAACCCTTCAACTTGCCTTGCTTACAACCACCAGATTAATTGTTCTAAAATGCTTCCTTCATCATTGAATATATATGGTTCTTCTCTTTGCCTAAAAAAGCTCTGGAAACTTTAACCTGTCCCCCAAGAATCTATATAATTTAACTACAACTTTCAAATTCCCATCTCTAATCACAAGTTCCTCTCTTTCCAGTTCTTTCATTGTTTCACTTCTTTCAAATCCCTTTTCACCCTCACAGTGAAGAAGCTCATTCTTGCATGACAATCTTTTCATTCATCTTTCCTTAACTCCTGATGCTAGTTTGGCCATATACTAAACATTCTTCTCTTTCCTCAAGGCCTCATTTCCACCTCTATAGCAAAATATTCCTCAATGATTTATCTCCTAATTAACAATTCTAGAATTATTGAATCCAGAGATGAAGGAGACCATAAAGATCATTTAGTTTAATCCCATCATTATAGAAATGAAAAACTAATATAAAAATAGGAATTATCTTCCTAATTTCTCCTTTCACACCTTCAAAATGTTCCATGAATTCAATAATATTCATCTACTCTGAAGTCTCAAAAAATTGTGTTCCTCTTTATTAGCTTCTTTATTTGTACCTCAGATACCATCTTCTTATGTTTTATTCAATCATTTATTCCATCTTTCACATTGTCTGTCTTTATCCTAATTCTCAATTGACTGTCTAAAATAAAATGTACAGGTTTCTCCTACACTTACAAAAATCAACAATTCCCAAAATAAAAACTAACAAAATGATAAACCATCGCTTAGCTCTCAATCAACTTATCTCTTCCTTTCTTCTAAAAAGAATAGTCTAGTAGTTCCCCTGTCAAAACATCCAGTGAAAATGGGTCTGAAAAACTGCATTGACAAATGATCCTTTAAATACTTCATTGTTTCTTTCCTAGATATCTACTTTCTTTTAGAATCTTTCATCCAGTGGTGGCTAGGTGGCATGGTTCACTGGCTCTGGAGTCAGGAGGACCTGAGTTCAAATTCAGCCTCAGACACTTAACACAAAAACTAGCCATGTGACCTTGGGCAAGTCACATAATGCCAATTGCTCTACCTTCCCCCCTCCAAAAAAAAAAAAGAAAAAAAGCAATGAATAAATAAATAAATAAATAAATAGAATCTTTCATCTGATTCTCTTTCCACCCAAATCCTACAGATTGTAATGGGAATCTGAAGCTCTTTCCTGCCCCTAGCCCCTTTGCCTAAGTGGCTCCGAGAATGTTCACATGGAGCCCGTGGTGAGAAGATTGTTTTTTTGGGAGGAAAGACCACATCTTGTTGCTTTCTAATTGGACAGTGGGTCAAGATGGCTGATCCAGGAGAAGCCTATATATACACCCTGATGTGAGGCTTTGCTTTGGGGCTCACTTTGAGAAGAGTTGTGTGATTTGACCAGATGAGACTCTGGGAAGCCGTTGAGCCCCCTGGCTTTGAAAAACCCAGATGTTGGTAATTCTCTCTCGGGTAACTTGAATAGGTAATGGATGTGATCCTCAGATGGTTGGAAGCCCATCTGCTGATCTGTTCCTTGGTCTGTTTGTAATTTGTGTTTGTAACTTGTGCTTGTAACTTGGGTTTGTATTCTCTGGAGTTCAGGGTGCAGACTTTTTCCCCTGAACTACGTAAATGATATGTTTGTTTGATTAAAGAAAGATTGTTAACCCATTTTTGAGTTGCTTTCCTTTAGAAAAGCAGATCTAAGAACCTGTGCTAGCAACTGCCCTGGGTATGCTAGGGTGCTTGCTGATACACAGATTTCTTCAAGGTTGTGCTCAGGATCATTCTCCATGAAACTGTCCTCAACTGCTCTCTCCTGTAACATCCTTTAACATTTTGGCAATAAATAATGTTTTGCCTTATGACATAACTTCTATTTCCTGAATTGAATTTGCCTCATATTGTACTTAACAAATATGTATATCTTGTGAAACCAATTAGATTTTAAGTTTCTGAAAGTCAGAGAGTATTCCCATGTGTGTTTTTCCCCTCTTATAGTATCTAGCATCATATCTTACATAAAAGAGACCCTCAAAGATTTTAAATTGTTTATGCATAAAACCAAATAACTTTTGTACCCTATGAAATTTTCTTTCCATGTATGGAGTTTTAGTTCAAATATTAGGCAGAAAATTGAAGTATTATGACTAGAAATATTTTTTTTTGCTCTATACAAGAGGTCATTAAATTACTGCCATTTGCTTTCTTTCTCTCTTTTTTTCTTTTTTAAAAGTTATCCCAAATATTCAGGAATCCAATTTGGAAACAAACCTGTTGCTATGATATTCTTAAACTCTTTGATGTTTTTATGAATCTATGTAAAACAAATTTGGAAATTGCATCCTTTGATACATATCACTACTACTTCAAATATTTTAAACATTTGTGCTTTGTAACCATGTTGTTGTTTTACTTGAATTTTCCATAGATTAACAGCTCAGAGAACTGGGGACCACTCTATTTACTATGTAGGCTATCTTTCTGTTGACCCTTTTTGTCAGTTTGTGTCTGTCCTGGATCCATTTATTAGCACATGTATCCTTGAAAAATATCTCCCATACTTATTATCACATGCAAGTCTTCATTACCCAGCCCTTAAGTGCCAGAGATGACAACTCAAAACTACTTTTTCCTGGCTTTTAGGTTGAGTCTCTACTATATCATACTACTCCCGTTCTTTTTAATTAAATATTTCAAGTTTCCAATGCTCTGTAAATTTCAGTGCCTCGAAAAAATAGTTTTGGTCAGTCTATTAAGTTTACAACTCAGTATACTCCTTTTTTAGGGAAAGAAATTCTATTTTTATTGTCTAAAACAGAATATGAGCTGTTCCGCCTCCTCACTGTAGCCACTCTTACATCATTTGAACCACTTTAGGTAAGGTTATTGGTCAAAGTTGAGTTATTTACTTTTGTTCATCTCTTATTTTTAAAAGTTCACAGCTTGTTTAAACAAGGTGGGTTATCATTGACATAGAATCAAGCAGTGTTTTCTCCTGATCTTTATCCTTCTTATTTGGTATTTACTTTGACCTTTGCTCTAACCAGTCAATAATCTGACCATACACAGGCATTGTGTCTAAAATGACAGCTATGTCTTTAACTCATTGTCTACCATATGCTAAATTATCCTCATTTTTGGTGTAATTTAATACTTATCATAATCAAAGCATTCCAACTTCTCACAAAAGTGTTTATGCTGTGACCATTTAAGTTTTATGGGTAGTATATAAACTTTTTTCTGCTTTAATTCCATGGTTCTGGACTGTATTTTTCAAAGTTAATTTTCTCAATATTCCCTATGCCTCATTTCACTCTGAAATTAGACATCAAGGAATAATGTAGGTTCAAAGGCTCTTAACAGGTCCTTTCCTACTTCTTCATTCTCTACAATGGATGTTGCCTTACATGTTTGAGTTACTTTTATGCTAATGTATTTCCTGAAAATCAAGATACAAATTCCAAGGCAAGATGACCAAGTACCATATAAAATGCTGTTTCTTACTGCCTCTTAGTATCCTCTATAACTTGTTCCTTTATTCACTGCTTTGAGCTCAAACTTGGAGCATTCTATCAATTTAGTTGGAATTTGTTTTAATGTTTGCTGCAATAATCCATAGCAAAAAGAAGTCATGCACACATATATAAATACATATATCTGTATATATGCATATATGTATATATATATGAATTCTCCAACTATTATGATGCTTTCACACTAATTATATATTATATATTTTTTACAAACATTATATATTAAGTTATGAATCAGTCAATCAATACACACTTAGCATTTATTATATGTCAATTACTGTGCCAAATACTAGGAATTTAAAAAGAATCATCCCAGTCCTTAAGGAAAGAACAATCCAATGAAAGATACCACATGCATGTGTGCATGTAATATGTGTATAAATGTGTATGTGCATATACATCATACATACAAGATATATATTCATGTTATATATACAAGTTATGCAATTGAGCCATATATTTCATTCATTGAAGGCACATTCAAGACATATATTCAGTCATTCAAAAAGCATTTACTAAATGTTTACTAGTACTGTGCTAATCACAGGTGATACAAAGAAAGGGAAAAATAATTCCTGATTTCAAAAATCTTACATTACAATGGAGGCAACAACAAGTAGACAAGTAGGTACATACGAAGTATATACAGAAGAGATGTAATGTATCCTCATATGTGAAGGCTATTGCAGTTGAAGGTACCAGGAAAGTCTCACTGCAAAGGAGGGATTTGAGATGAGTTTTAAAAGAAGGAAAGGAAACTAAGAGGTACAGGTAGAGAAGGAGCCCATTCCATGCACTAACAATAGCCTGTACAAAGGCAGAGATAGGGAAAATGGATCACCATATGGGAGAAGAACCAATGGAACACAGAGAGTGTGGGTGACTGGAGAGGGAGGAAGACAGGTTTAGTCTTTATAAGCAGACTATCAAAGCAGGATGGAGCAAGGTGGTACTGAGTATTAAATGCCAGAGTACTTTATATTTGTTAAGAATATTGTCAAGTTTGATAACATGATAATATACTTAGAGAATCCTGGAGCATCAAGTAAAAAACTGCTTGAAAAAATAAACAGCTTTGGCAGAGTTGCAGGATATAAAACAAACCCACATAAATCATTGGCAGTTCTGTATATTACTAACAAAGCCAACTAGCAAGAGAGAGAAAGAGAAAATGCATTTAAAGTTACTAAAATAAAATATTTTGGGGTTTACCTACTAAACCAACTCCAAGAACTATATGAACACAATTACAAAACATTTTTCACAAAAATGGATCTAAATAATGGGGAAAACATCAGTTGCTCATGGGGAGGCCAAGATACTATAAAAATATGGCAATTCTGCTTAAATTAATTTACTTATTCAGTGCCATACCAATAAAACTATGAAAATTATTTTACAGAGCTAGAAAGATAATAACAGAATTCATCTGGAAGGACAAAAGGTCCAGAATATCAAGGGAATTAATGAAAGGAAATTCTAGGGACGGTGTCTTAGCCATACCAGATCTTAAATTGTATTGTAATTCGGCAATCATCAACACCACTTGGTACTGGCTAAGACATAGAGTGGTGGATCAATGGAATAAGTTAGGCACATAAGACACAGTTGTGAATGACAATAGTAATGAACTGTTTGAGAAACCCAAGGACCACAACTTCTGGAACAAGAACTCACTATTTGACAAAACTATTGGGAAAACTGTAAAACAGTGTGGCAGAAAATAGGCATAGACCATCATCTTACAACATATACCAAAATAGAGGCAAAATGGGTGCATGATTTAGACATAAAGGTTTATACTATAAGCAAACTGGGAGAGCAAGGAATAGTTTACCTGTCAGATTTAGGGAGAATAGAAGAATTCTTGACCAAACAAGAGATAGAGAACATTATAAAAAGCAAAATGGATATTTTTTACATTCAATTGAAAAATTTTTGCACAAACAAAGCAAATGCAACCAAGATTAAGAGGGAAGCAGAAAAATGAAAAAGAATTCTTATAATCAGTGTCTTTGATAAAGGTCCCATGTCTAAAATATATCAAGAACTGAGTCAAATTTATAAGAATACAATTAATTCTCCAAATGCTAAATGGTCAAAAGATATAAACAATCAGTTTTTAGATAAAGAAAGTAAAGCTATCTATAGACATATTTTTAAAAATGCTCTAACTCACTATTGATTAGAGAAATGTAAATCAAAACACCTCTGAGGCACCACATCACACATATCAGATTGGTCAACATGACAAAACAGGAAATGCTGGAAGTGATATGAGAAAATTGGAACACTAATGCATTGTTGGTAGGATTGTGAACTGATCTAACCATTCTGGAGAGCAATTTAGAACTATGCCCAAAGGACTATAAAACTGTGGATGCTCTTTGACCCAGCAATACCACTTCTAGGGCTATATGCCAGGGAGATAATGGGAAATGGGACCCATGTGTACAAAATATATTCATAATAGTTCTTTTCTCTGGTCACAAGGAGCTGGAAATTGAGGAGATGTCCATCAGTTGAGGAATGGCAGAAGAAACTGTGGTATATGAATATATAAATATAATGGAATATTATTGTGCTATAAGAAATGATGAGGGGTGGCTAGGTGGCACAGTGAATAGAGCACCGGCCCTGGAGTCAGGAGTACCTGAGTTCAAATCCGGCCTCAGACACTTAACACAAAAACTAGCCGTGTGACCTTGGGCAAGTCACTTAACCCCAACTGCCCTCCAAAATGCAAAAAGAAAAAAAATGATGAGCAGGCAGACTTCAGAAAAACCTGGGAAGATTTACATGAGTTGATGCTGAGTGAAGTAAGCAGAACCAGAAGAACATCATACAGCCACAGTGTGTGATGACTAACTTTGACAGACATCTTTTCTTAGTAATGCAAGGATCCAAGACATCTCCAAAGGACTCATGATGGAAAGTGCTGTCCACATCCAAAAAAACAGGACAATGGAATCTGAATGAAGAGTGAAGCATATCATTTGTTCTTTTCTTTTTTTGTTTGTTTTATCTTCCTCATGATTTCTCTCATTGGTTCTAATTCTTCTTTACAACATGACTAATATGAAAATAGATTTAATATGAATGTATAAGTATAGCCTATATCAAATTATACACCATATTGGGATGGAGGGAGGGGAGAAATGGAGAGAAAATTTGGAATTCAAAATCTTATGGCAGTTAATGTTGAAAATTAAAAATAAATAAATTTTTAAAAGAATATTGTCAGGTTTAAGTGAATGCTTTTAGACTACTTAAAGTCTATGTGATTTCTACCATCAAAACAGAAATTGAAGGGAGCTGCATAGAACTAAGATTCATTTTGTAACTTTGTAAGTGTTTTTATTTAATCAGTTATTATATCGCTCCTCAGTCCTTAAACTTCCTTCACCCACATCAAATAAATCATAAGAATTCTCTCAGGATGAAGAATTGTATAGTAGAGGGCAATGACTTTGGAATCTGGGCAAAAAACTTATATTCCTCTTTATATTTTCTACTCCTGTGACTTTGGTCAAATTATGAACCCTCTTTGATTTTCAGTTTCTTTGACTGCACAATAAAGGGATTTCATAAATGGCCTCCAAATTCATTTCTTGCTCTACTCTGGATCAATGATTTTATCATCCTTTCCATAGTTCAGATCCTCAGGAAAGAGGTGCAATATTTTACTAGGTCTATATGATACAAAGAATTTAGCCAGTGAACATCTTTATACTTCTTCTAGTTGCACTGTCAACAAACTCTTTCTAGAACTCCTTACAGATGTTACAAGATTAATTTCCTCCCTGAGGTAATTGTAATGTGACTGAGATTCCATTATCACACACATTATCTAAAGGCACTCCATCACACACACACACACACACATCATCTAAATGTACTATTCAATAATTACATAAATCAATGATAGAATCATGAACTGAATTCATTATCAAAGCAATACTCTTCTCTTTGCTAACATAGTTCTATATCTTGGGCTTTGAGAATGTAATAAATATATATCTTGATTATTTTGTTATTTCAATAAAACCTACTTATTTTTATTATTAATATTGAAAAAGGGAAAATTCTACTTAACAAATATCTGTTAATGATCTACATGAACAAATCTAGGGTAGTGGATGGAGTTATGGCCTTAGATTCAGGAAGTTATGTGCTCACATCTAGTCTTGGGTGCTTCTTTGTTGTGGGACCCTGGACTGGTTATATCACCCCTCTGTGCAGCAGTTTCCTTTTCTGGAAAGTGGAGTTGCTGATACTGCCTATTAGTTGTGAGGAACAAATGAGAAAAAGAATGTAAAATGCTTATGTAACCTTAATGTATTATTTAAAAACAAGTTCATTATATATACATATATACATGTATATGTACATACATAAAGCAATTAAAGATGTACAAATTGCTTTATAAATATCATTTTATTTTTCCTCACATTACTCTTGGGAGAGAAGGTTTATTATCCTTCTTTTACAGAAGGGAAAATTGAGGCAGACAGAGGTTGATTTGCCCAGGGTCAAAGAGCTATCCTGTAAATAGACATAAGTGATATATAGATGCCAAGTATAACTAAAATCTGCCCATTGAAGATGCCAAGGACCTCTTCCTAAGGTTGGAACACCCTTTCTTCCACCTATACTTGTGTCCCCTACTCTTTAATTTGAATTACTTTAGTAAATGTAATGGGATTTTCCTGGGCATTAGTGTCTAATTTTGGTGCTGTTAAGGGGATTGATTTGACCTTTAAGCAACTAGCACAATGCTCAGAACAAACAATGATATATGGAATAGAACTCTTACATTAGTTGCCAGAACACTTTGCACCCACATTTTTACTGTGTTACTGAAATAATGCATTGTAAGGTTATGGGAAAGGTTATGCTGATCTTAATTTAGTCCTTAATTTGCTCAGCTGTTTTCAGCTGAGCAAAGCCCTACATGATGTAGCAATGTTTGAAATTTCTTCAGTAGGATTTGTTGCTTGATCTTGAAGGTAATTTCGTGAGCATGTGTTATTTCCTGGAATTATACAAGCATACTCTCTGTCCTTCATTATAACTATGATCTGCTTAGATGGGGATTTAGAAAGGAGTGGGGCAGAGATCCCATCTAAGAACATGGTAATTTCCCACTTAAATAATTTCTTGAGTGTTCTTTTTGCCATGGCACACTTCTTTCACAAAGGAAGACTTTTTACATAAAATGGAACACACCTTGTTATCAGTTTCAAATCTGTTGATGGCAAATTGATTTCTGAAGGTAAATAGTTGAGTTACATGCTGTTCCTCTATGCCTATTTGGTGACATACTACAGGAAGTTTTGCACATGGTACATTGGGCTCATTTGAAGGCCTTTTGTTTTCTATCCTTTAAACATTTTGATAATTTTATAAGCATTTATTATGAATGCCAAGCAAATATCAAATAATGAGTGCAACTCGTGGACAGGAAGCAAGGTAAATCCATTTCTTTTTAGGTAAAAATGGATGTATTAAGGTTCTGTAGGAGAGCTAAGTGTGTTGAATGAGTTCTTGGCCTAACTGAATCTATGTTAAGGACAAGCCTTGGTTGTGCTAAGAAAGTTCAAATAGGAGATAAAAGCACCACTGAGAAGAGCAAAATGTACCCTGACTTGCTTCTTTTAAGATACAGTGGAAATGCTTATGGAGAAATTTGAAGAAAAAAAAGACTCATTGCAACTGAAGTAAAATATCCTTTATACCTTTCAAGTGATGTATGATCTTTAAGATATACCCATTTGCCTGATTTAAGAGAAAGAAGTGTTGGCAAATGCCCGTCTAGATGAGAAATTGCCTTTGTACTTAAAGGCATCTATTAGGCTAAGGAAGTTTTCAGTGCTGACAAAAAGCAGGCTTTTCTGGATGTAGGTGCCCATAAAAGTATGTATCTATTAATAATTTAAAATGCCTCTATTTCAACCTGAAAAAAATAATTGAACCCTGGTTTGAGGGACACATGGAAATAATTAAAACCACATTTTCAGCTATTAAGGGTTTAGAATTTTTGGAGGTCACTCTCTTGCTATTTCACATGAAGTCTCCAGGATTCGAGAATAAGTATCTTATTTTCTCCTTTAATTTGACTAAATATTCACCTACACAATGAATTGAAAGAAAGAAAAAAAATACTAAGCCTAAAAATTTATCTTATTGACAATGGTCGCAGTCAACTGATTATTCAGAACCTCAATAGTTGTTATCAATGCATTTGTGCTTAATGCACTGCAATTTGACAACAAATTAAAGAAACATAGTGTAATGCCAAGCAAAGGCAACTTCCAAGGTTCAGATTACCAGCATAGCAAACCCCATTTTTTAGCAAATATTCATGAAACAGAGAAAGTAAAAATACAGTATAACACATTCATTTAGCAAGTAAGTTCTTAATTCAGTCCAAGTACTACTCCACACCTAGAGGGTATATTCATTTAGTCAAAGTCTCTTCTCAAATGGAGATCATTTTCTAATCATAAACAAAGTACAAACATTTGGTCCCACCCCTGGACTCAAAGTAATTACAATACCATCCATTACCACCAAGCACTTTCTCAAAAGGGAGGAGGAGAACACAAAAGGCCACCCACCCTTTAGCCATAACAAGGTCAAGATAACATCTCAGCATTGAAAACCCAAGGAAAGGCCCTTCTTTCATCTTCACTCAAGGCAAGCCCTCAGCAATCTCAGTTCCTGGGGAGACAAGGCTCAACAAAGCGATAGCCAGTATCCTCATTAAGTAACACTCTGCCTGTAGAACAGTACCAGAAACCCTGAAAGTATCAGCAAGGCCTCCTTCCAGAATTTCTGTGAACATACAACAAGAAAGTCCTTCTTAGGGGCTTCTGCACCAATACCCAGGTTCCACGACCTCTATAATAGCAGCACTGTCCACCATCAGGTGAATCTGGAAAAACCACATCAAAACTGACAGACAAAATACCGGCATCACAGCCATGCCTCCTCAGTTCTCAGAAGCTCCAAGCAGCTGTCCTCAAAAGTCCTGGGCAGCTCCAGTGGGCTTTCAGCAGCAACTCAGGCTTCACAACGGTTTGATACTGGTCTCCCAAAAGTACTTCTTCTCTCTTTCTCTGGGCTTGATCCTTTTTACAATTCATGGCTCCTCTCGGTTCAGCCCTCTCTCTTCACGTTGACAACTGCATCCCACAATTGGGATTTACAAGCCCTGGGTCTTAACACTCAACCCAAAAGCCAAGTCAATTCAGGGGCATCTTCAAATTCCATTACACATGGGATAGAACAGAATATTATGTGTGCTCTAAGTAAGATTGCCAACAATAAAACCAACGATATTCTTACATTTTGCTTCTCCAAAGAGGTTACCACAAAGACCAAAGGGATTTTTCACATAACTGCAGAGCTATCAATAACAGCAGCTGTTTGCTTTAACAAAGTATTTCTTGAAGTTTCATAAGTATCTGTCATGAACATTTTAAGATATAAATTTTCTCGTAGAAGATTATACAAATATTATTAAAGCCTATTTGCATGTATGAGGTGTAGGGTTAGTTATCTCTGTGCAAGGATGAAATAAAGTATGTCCTGAATTCATACATGATTCATTAAATAAATCAGTCAATATACATTTAATGTCTATTGCGTGCCAAATGTTGTGCTAACTGCTGGATATACAAAGAAGGGTTACGACAGTCCCTGCCTTCATAGAGATCATAGTCTAATGAGGGAAGGAAACACAGAAAAAGAAGCTGGAAAGCAGGGAAGGCAGAGAATGCACCTTGTACCAGGTAGCACATGATAATGGCTTCCCTGGGCACCCTCCTGAAATGAAGGACCTAGGAGGACCTCCCCACCTTTCACCTTCTACGCTCTCCAATGTGAAAGAAGAAGGGTCCTAGTGGAAGGGATACTGAAGAGGTGAGTTGCATGTTTGATGTCATCTTGGAGGAAAATGAGATTCCAGAGAACAATATGAAATAAATCCAGGTGTACAGTCAGATGGAAAATGATGAAATGACTGCTTTGGGCACCTATTTAAATAGATAAGTGTATAACTTTACATTAAGGCATGGTTTACATGATTTAATCATGAACAAAAGGACATTAATAATCTGGAAAGAATCTGATTTACTGAATTAAACAACATTTATAGGGTCAGGAAAATAAAAATTAGATTCCCTGAAAGGATTTTACCACAAAAGTGAAAGATTTCTTTAACAGCACTGTTTTCCCCAAGGCAGTCAAAAAGGTATCAGAAAATCAGATTTGTTTTCCCCTTCTAATCATCTCTCTATACAAACTCTCTATTTAATGGGTACCCATCTCAATTATATACTCTGTGTGGTCTTGCAGTTAACATGAAAAAACATGAACTCAAAACACTGTGATTTAAAGGAATAAGATTTTGCTCATGTAATGAACCAAGATCTGACTAATCTACTGAGAGAAATGTTAGAATGTATGTCTGCTAGAAAGTGACTTTTGACAAAATATACAACTAGAACTTAAGAGCTGGGATTGAGGAAAAAATATTTAATATTCTTTTTTTTTTCTTTTTGGAGGGCAATTTGGGTTAAGTGACTTGTCCACAGTCACACAGCTAGTTTTTGTGTTAAGCATCTGAGACAGGATTTGAACTCAGGTCCTTTTGACTCCAGGGCCATTGCTCTATTCACTGTACCACCTATCTGCCCCCAAAAGCTTACATTCTATTTATTTTTACTTTTATTTTTTGCTTTTTGGAGAGCAATTGGGGTTAAGTGATTTGCCCAAAGTCACATGGCTAGTGTGTCAAATGTCTGAGGTCGGATTTGAACTCAGGTCCTCTTGACTCCAGGGTCGGTGCTCTACTTACTGCACCATGCAGACATGCCTTATTATTCTTTAATCAAGTAAAATTTGGAGATTAGACACATAATCACTTGATTATGTACAGACAATAATTTTACATATTATTTGCAGCAAATTCATTATTAATTGGTGTAGACTTCAGAAATTCATTTTAATTTTAATATTAGGCCCAAGCATAATTAGGAAGACAAAGCTTAGCCAATAAAAGTTAAAAACAATGGAGGCTGAGTAGCATAATAGATGGAAAGCTGGCCTTGGGCTCAGCATCACTCCAGGACGATAGTTGCTTATTGACTGAACTACTTTTTCTCCCCTTCCAAAATAAAGTTAGTTCTAAGTTCAAGATTAGTGTCTGCACTACACATATCTATTGCATCATAAATTATCTTCATTTTTAGAATATTTTATTAGCATCATATTTTGTCTTTTGTAAAGGATCTTAATTAATGTGATTCACCTTAATATTTTACATTAGTGTTTCAGTAGAAATCTAATAACATTTTTCCAGTGCTATACTATGCTTTCATTGTGATGCTTTTTAGTGTTTTATTCATTTCTTCACTAGGAATAATTCTTCAAATACTCAATATCATTCTTGGTGCACCAAAATTACAATAGCTGAACAAATGATGTATGATAACTAAATACCCATCTCAATCAGCCTTTATTTACTGGTAACTATCAGTTAACTGAAAGCAAAGGAGAAGCTAAAGTCTGTCTACCCAGCATACATATAGTAGAAGAAAAGACATTAATAATCTTTTAGTCTATATGAGCAATTTAAGCACTAAACACCTTTTAGTCCTCAATTTTTTTAGATTTGTGAAATATACAGTTTAAATTAATAGTGAAGACAAAATCACAAAATCTCAGAGTTGAAAGGGACCTCAGAGAGCATCTAGTCTAGCATAGCTTTGAATGAAAATTCCTTTCTAGCATTCTGACCAAATATTCATATCTGGTCATTATTTCCTTTTATCTGATTGTGATAAGGTAAAATTACAGTGATTTCTAGTAGCAAATGATAAGTTATAGCTTTAATACAAACACATAAACAAGGGACTCCCATTAGGTAATGCATTTTGGAAAAGACTAGACCTGGCTATAATGGCTAGATTTTGTGTGGGGCAAGAGAGGGCAAAGGTAGACTGCCAAAAAATGTGATCGCATTGGTGTCTACTGAGGCTCAAATGTTATATGTAACTGAATGTGTTACCACAAACACTATGATACCAAGGAATCCTATATATGTGGGTTGTCTATCACAAACCACATAGTTGTACTGGCACTGGCTAAATTAGTCATTGCTTGCATCATTAACATGTTTTAATATTGAAATCAGAAAACCAGTTTCTGAGACCTACCTCTTGACACTCAAATTTGTGCGGCCTTCTATCATCTCTACTAGAATGGAGGCTTTTGGAAGTGAGCCTTATATTGCCAGTGCTTAGCATAATGTCTGGTACATAGAAAGCATGGAATAATCTACCTATCTATCCATCTGTCTGTATGTCTAATCTGTTAAAACTCCCTGAACTCATCTGCGAAGTGGGAATATAATACCTCAAAGGGTTATTGTGTAGATACTGGTGTGCAAAATCTTCAAATATATTGAAATATATTGTTTTTCAGTTGTGTCTGACTCTCTGTGACTCTATTTTGGGGTTTTCTTGGCAAAAATTCTAGAATGATTTGCCATTTCCTTTTGCAGTTCATTTTATAAATGAGTAACTAAAAACAAAAGGGTTAAGTGACTTGTGGAGTGTCACATAGCTACTAAGCATCTCAGGTCAGATTTGAGCTCTCTTCCTAATTCTAAGCTCAGTGATCTGTCCAGTGCGCATGTAGCTACCCATAGAAACATATGTTATCATCATTGTTTTGTAGTTGTTGTTATAACACTGGAAGGGGATTTGATTTACCAACTACTGAGTGTGTATCAGGTCTTATTAAGGACTCTCCTTTCCCTATTTCAGTAGTATTTTAGCTGTTTGATGGCATGGTCACCCATTTTTAAACTATGCACATGGAAGCACTGATTTTGTAGTTTTCTTTATCAATATTACTACCATAGATTTTATCTTTTGTTTGAAATTTTATGATTGCTTTCCCAATAAAGTATATATACATAGTTTTATTATTGTTCAGTCATTTCAATGGTGTTGGCTTTTTGTGACCCCATTTGAGGTTTTTTTGGCAAAGATACTGGAGTGGTTTGCCATTTCCTTCTCCAGTTCATTATTAGATGAGGAAACTGAGACTAACAGGGTTAAATGATTTGCCCAGGGACTTACAAGCTAGTAAGTGTTTAAGGCCAGATTTGAACTCAGGAAGTTGAGTTGTCTTGACTCCAGATGCCTATTTATTGTGTCATCTAATTGTCCATATTTATAGTTCAGGAAATAGCTAAACAAATCACTGTACATAAATGTAATGGACTATTTCTGCTAGTGAAGAAAAATGAAAAAGGGAAAATACAGAGAAAAATGAGATATATTATTTAAACTAATATAAAATGAGCATAAAAAGAAAAAGAATAAACACTATAAGCACAAAAATTTAGATGTAAGGAACAGCAAGACAATTGAAACTGAATAGAGTGAAATTATCATGACCAAAATTGGCCACAGAGAAGAGACAGGTTTAAAAGATATATAATGTCAGAATTTTTTACATAGTTACTATTGCTGAATTTTCCCTTTATTTTTATTTTATTTATATTTTATTTTTATTATTTTATTATTTACCTTATTTTTATTATATTATTGAAAGGAAAGGAAGGGATGAATATTGGGGTAAATATACATTAATCAAATGATAGAATAAATTATAATAAAATATGGATTATATAAATGATATCAACACAATTTATTTTAAAATTTTATTACTATTTTCCTGGGAAAATATCATTAATTTTCTTTTTTATTAAACTTAAAGGATCATAATTAAAATGGTATCTTTTCCATTTCATTAGGTGACATTATATTTGTCTCCCATTGTACATGTCTTTGAAAATTAAAATTCAAAATTTGTTTCCAGGTGACATGCTAACGTGATCATTTCAGTAATGGCTTATCATTTTTTTTTTAATTCCGTTATGTGTATTTTTATAATAATAGATCAGGTTGTTTCATGTTCAAAGAATTCTGGGAAAAGGATTCATTGGTCATTTTTACAATTTCATACCAGGACAATTTTAAAATTATATCTTGAAGAATGTCCAATTTTATGCCAGATGCATATATGATAGTGTTGGTATTAAATCATAAATATCATTCACTAAGATCGGACATCCAATTTGATCATGGTGAAAAACTCTGGGGCCACTCAAGTTCCCAATTATTGCTTGTGGTGACAATGTTTGGAATCCTTCAAGTGCAGAATAAGAGGCAGCCAAGGGATCCAGGGCAGGAGTTAGACTTTCTCAAGTAGAGATGCCTTGCTGCTTCTGGCATCTCACTCATCCCTTTTCAAACATTTGCATAAGCAGATCTCCTCTCCCTACTTGGCTACATTGCTGATTGTTAAGTGATTTCAAAGCCAGACCTTATGCTTTGGAGAATATGTGTACATATCTGCACATAAACTTGTTCTTGAGGAATCTGTCTATAACTGATGAGAGATGAGAATTGAAAACTCCTGGTTTTCCAGCAGGATTGATTTAGCATAATAAAATAAAAATAAATCTTCCTTTTCTTAGTTTTCTTTGATGGGCAATTAGAGCACAACAAGCATCTTTTAGAATTAAAAATTAGACTGCCACACTAATCTTTTTGCAATGCATCTGCTAGTCTCTAATCTGAAAATTCCCTAAGCTGTGTCAGTTTTTTTTTTCTTTTTGAGTCAAGAAGAAGCCTTTATGTGTATTTCTGTCTATGTGTTCATAACTTTGTTACCTATCAGCTTACTTTGATTGTCTCTAATTTATCATTTGGGCTAGTTATGGTACCATCAATTCCTTAGGTTTCAATTAGACAGTATGCTTAAATATATACAAATTTAGTGTGTTATTTTAGTCAATGCCACTTAAGCCTTTAAAAATGACGAAGAACTCCAGTGCTCAAATTACCCAGGCTTTAGGTAATATGCTTTGTATTAACAGTGCAGTTCTTACAGCAATATTTCATTCTGAATAGCATAATAAAAAGGTAGCTGGCATCATCAAACCTGAGAGTTATTGTGAGAATGAAGTGGATTTCAAAACCTCAAGATAAAGGGTAACCACAGTTCCATTAGAGAAGGGAATTGAGGCAAACGTGTTAGCATATCATGGCTCTGATGCAGCCAAATGAAATATAGTATAACTTCTATCCATCATACCTAGAATGAATGATAATACATACACAAGCACACATCATAGAAACATAGCAGCAACAGATATCAGAACCAAATTTTAAAGATACACGCAAAGAAGAGCAGTTTTAGCTAAATGATGGCACTTTCCAAGTATTTAGAAATAGAAATATAATGTTCACCATAAGTCAGATTATAGTTTTGCTTTATAATACCTGGTCAGAGCATATCATGAGTGAATGTTGTGTTCAATTATGGGGTACATATTTAAGAAAAAATACTTACAAACTAGATAATATCCATCAGAAAACCATCAGGATGTTAAAGAAAGGGTCTTTAAGATTTGCCATGTGAGGATCAAAGGAACTTGGAATGTTTGGCCTTCAGAAGGAGCAGTACATGAAAGCTGTCTTCATTTACTAGGAGTATAAATTGAACTTAACCCAAGATATCAGAACTGCAGAAAATTAATAGAATTAATAGAGAGGTTGAATTAGGAATATGCCCTGATGATTAAAAATGTGAAAATTATACAAAATAAAGTAATCAAATTAAATGTATTTCCAGACAATAAATCTGCCAAACTGTATAACTTTAAAGCCTATTGAATATGCAATCTTCTCCTCTTTTGTTGCACTATCCTTTAAAATAATTTGCCATTCAGTTCACACAGTTTTGATTTAAGTATTCATCATGAACCCACACATAGTAGATATTTGTGCCTTTAATAAGAGTTCCTTTTTGAGGTCTACTATTGATTATAGTTAATAGATGAGTCCTTAGGCCACTGAAACATATATCTCTCCATCTTGAAGCAATTTCTTAACCTTGCATATGAGGTGTGGTGTGGTACAAGGTTGTGTTTTCATACTTCAACTTATTGTGGGAAATCTGATCATTCAAAAACAATGCGTTAACTATTTATCAGATGTTGTCAATGTTCTCAGCAGGGATAAAAATGTCAAGTGAAAATTGTATGTGTCTACATTTAACCATATTCTCTACCCTAAATTTTAATCCTAGATAGCTTGCTGCTTATTGGACATTTAAATCTGATGTCCTGAAGACATCTTAAACTCAACATGGATGAAATTGAACTCATGTTTTCCCCTAAACCAACTATCTTCCTAAGTTCTCTATTTCTTTCAAAGGCACAGTTATCTTTTTAGACTACCTAACATTAGCATTATATTCAACTCATTAGTCTCTTTCAATTCACAAATCTACTCATTTACCAAATCTTGCTATTTTAATCTCAATATATCTTATGTTTGATCCTTCCTATTTACTCATAGCTACTACTTAGGTTTAGTACCTCATCACCCCTAGAATAGATAATTGTGATAACCTTCTATTGAGCCTTCCTCCCTTAAATCTTTTACCACTCCTTTCCATTCTAAGCAATATTATCAAAGAAAATTTCTTTAAGTGTATATATGGTCATGTGATGCCATTATTCAATCATTTTGAATTTGTTTCATCTAGGTAAAACTTCTCTGTTTAACCTTTAAAATCCTTCATGGTCTATCATAATATGCCAACAAAAAGACAACCTAAAAGAAATCGATAGCTATTTTCAAAAATGAATTGCTCTGATTAATGGAATAGGAAATAGAATATTTAAATAATTGTATCTTAGAAAAAGAAATTGAACGAGCTATGAAGTAATTCCCAAAGGAACCAGAAAAATTTTCAAATATATTTTGCCAAACATTAAAAAAATTCAACAATGTATAAAATGATTTAAAAATGATAAAGACACCCTACAAAAATTCCTTCTGTGACACAAATATAGTCCTGATACTTAAATCAGAGTCTCAAAACAAAGAATCAATGCAATGTACAAATTGTCCTAATTAATTTTTATATAAAATGTTTAAACACTACATTAACAATGAGACTACAACAATACACTTTTTTTTAAATTTTAATTTATTTTCTTGGTTACATCATTCATTTCCACAAGGTTTGAGTTACAAATTTTCTCCCCTTTTTGTCCCAACCCCCAGCCCAGAACATTGATCCCACTGTAAGACCCCTCCCACAACCTGTTCCCTTT
>CM053594.1:190501611-190528499 GCA_028646575.1 Pseudocheirus occidentalis
CTAGAGTTTTACTGCTGTTTCTAGCCTGCTTCCTTTTTCTCATGTTGGCCAGTCTATTAATTGCTTGGTTTTTTAGCTCTGTGGAACTCTGCTTCCTGGAGGGGGAAAGCTCTGTCCCAAATTGCTGGGACCCTCTCAGCTGCCGGAGCTCTTAGTGGGATGCTGCAGCTCCCCCCTCCCAGCTTTGGCTCACTGAAAGTGCACCCCAGGACCACCACTCAAGACCACGATCCAGATCCAGGCAGCTCAACGCAAGACCCCTTGACCCCGATGGATCACGTCAGCCCCCCTGCTATCTGCAGGCCGAGGGCTCTGAAGTAGCCCAGCAGAAGCCGCTGCGGCTCTCAGCCGTTCCTGCTGCAACAGCCGCCTCCCGCTGCCTCCTTGCCCCGGGAGCAGTTTGGCCGAACCCGCTCTTCTCCTCCCCAGTTAGCAAAATTCACTGACCTTTCTCTTAGCCTTTTTTTCTTTTGGCCTGATAGATGTGGTAATTGTGCCTCAACAATACACTTTTTAAAATCATATACTATGGCAACCCTCGATTTATACTCATAATGCAGGATTGGTTCAACATTAAGAAAATTGTAAACAATGTTGACCTTGTTAATAAGAAAACAAAAGGATCATAGAAAAAGATGCAGAAAATTTGTAGACAAAATATAATACCCATTCCTGTTAAAACATTTTAAAGAATAAGAATAAATTAACCCTTCCTCAAAATGATTTTCATTCACCTAAAACCAAGACTTAGCATTAGGGATAAGTTAGAAATCTTTTCAATAAAGCAGAGAAAAAGCAAAGATGAACATTATCACCATTAACATTCAATACTTTACTAGAAATGCTAGCTATACCAATAAGTCAAGAAAAAAGAAATTTAATAAATTAACGTGGGCAAAGAAGAAATGGTATCACTTTTTAAAATTACTTTTTGCAGATCATGTAATAGTTTACATAATGAAGCCTGGAAAGTCAACTAAAAAACTGATAGAAACAATGAACAACTTTAGCAATAGTGCAGGATATAAAATAACTTCACATAAATCATCCTGATTTCTATATATTACCAACAACATCCAGTAGGTACAAATAGAAAACGTAATTGCATTTAACATAATTATATGAATTATAAAATACTTTGGAGTCAATCTACCAAAACACACATAGGAATAATACAAACACAATTATAAAAGCATTCTTCACACAAATAAAAGCATCTAAACAATTAGCAAAACATTAACTGTTCATGAGTAGGCCACATCATTATAATAAAAAATAATACTACGTAAAGTAATTTATATATTCAGCGCTATGCTAATTAAATTATCAATTTATAGTTAAATAATAAAAATGTATCTTAAAGAACAAAAAAATTAGAAATTTAATAGAATTAATGAAAAAGTAAGAGAGAAAAAGTCCTTGCAGTACCAGATCTAAAAATATATGACAAAATTATGATCACTAAAATTATTTCTTTTATTCTAAAATGGGTCAAAGGTCAATCAGTGAAATACATTAGGTATACAATATATAGAAGCAAATAAAGACAATAGCCTAGTATTTTACAACCCCTCCAATCCCAACTATTAGGATAAGAACTCATTATTTGATTTAAAAAAATTGAAAATAGTTTGGCAGAAACTAGGTACAAGCCATTTTTCCCATACCATATACTAAGAAAAGCTATAAATGGAGATATATTTTAGGTCAAATATGGACAAAAAATTACTAATTAGAGCAATGAAAAAAAGAAGTGTTTGTGACTAAAGAAGAGATAGTTTTATAGGAGATGAAACGGACAATTATTTTTCCTTAAAATAAAAAAAAAATAACTTGTATGAAAAAATCTTATGTGGCCCAAATGAGAAGGGAAAAGGGGCATTTATAACAACTAGCTATAAGTTTACCACCTACTATTTATCATGTTCTTTGCTAAATATTTTATAAATATCACTGCATTTGATCTCACAAGAAACCTTCAAGGTAGATGATATGATCTCTATTCACTGTTGAGAAGACTGAGGCAAAAAGAACTCAAAAGACTTCAAAGGTCTCATAGCTAGTAAATATCAGAAGCTGAATTTGATTCAGGAACTAGGGGGAAATATTTGCAATATTTCTCTAATAAATATTTAATTTCTAAGATATATAGACAGTTGTGTCAAATTAATAAAAAATAACCCAGAGATCGCATGATAAATCAATGAAGGATATGAACAGAACATTTTCCAAGGAAGAAATATGAGCTATCAATGTCTATGTTTTTAAATTAAATTTAACTAAATTATTAATAAATAGAAAAGTATAAATTAAAATTAGAGAAATACTACCTCTTACGTATCATGTTAGAAAAGTAGACAAAAGAAGAAAATGACAAATGCTAAAGGGCAATGAAAAAGCAGATATTTTAATGAACTATTGGTAGAGTTGATAATTGGTCCAAACATTGTGGAATTATGCCCCAAAAGTGATTAAACTGAGCTTGCCCTTTGAATCAATGATGCCACAACTGTGTCTATAACCCAAAGAGATAAAAGTATATTTGTCAATTCAACTCAGACACACTATGGTCAGACTTTAAAGCTTTGTTACTAAAAGAAAGGCTTTTGCAAAAATATGTAAAGAAAATGACCAGTTGTCAAATTATATTTACTTATTTGCCTGTCATAATTTATAAAACGTTTTAAGAAACTCAAAAGAAATTAGCCCACTCCATAATCTTCTATCCAAATATACTAGAAATAATAGCTTATAATTAAAAATATATGTTAAATTTCGCACAATTTTTCTAAATGATTCTATAAGAGGAGATTCAGGACAGGGATGAAAGGAATCTGATTAAATACTTTAATATCCAAAACAGGCCAGTAACAAACTTCTAAATAATTTCTGAAAAGGGCATGTACAATGGTACTTTTTTTACATACTTTTTTTAACCTTATTTTCCCCAACATAGCAAAATAAAATAAAATAAAACAAATAAACAAACAAACAAACAAAAAAACAAATGAAACTCTTTGTGGCCCTTAGCATCCTTTGCCAATCTCATATTAAGAGCTGACACTGTTTTTAGATAGTCCAAATTGAGTTTTTATTTATAGTATGCACATAGACATAAACACAAATGATTCATCATAGCCTGGAACACTTAGTCATAACTGAGAATCTCCAATATTATAATCTATTTCTTCAATATTTTAAGGATATGCAATTGAATTATCTGAGGGCAGCTATACCCTAAATAGTGCAGATAACTAATCTAAGGCTTTTGTAGATGGCTTCTAAGAGTTGCTGGGGCAAAAAAAATGAGTAATTTCCATACTAAGATCAACCTGGTGATGAATCTTTCTGAACTTTGCTACTCTGGCCCTCAAACAACAGAGTACAATCCATCATGGTGCAACTATGGGGATTCTAACATTAGAAAATCTTATATATCTTTAGTCAAGATTATTCTTTACAAATTCATCATGATGTCATATTACTCTCCTCTGATTAATCTTTCATAAAATGATACTGAAGTTCTACTACTCAATGACCTTTTTCAATATATTTCAAAGTGATTAGTTATAGTTTGTAAGATAACAATATTTCCATGTATTAATTACATCGGGTTTTTTTTCCACCAAAGTATTCAGAAACTCTTAATACTCCATTAGAAAGTCCACTGGAGCAAAATTATCATGTAAGGTAATATTCAGTAAGTTATTATTCACGTTGCTAAGCAAAGACAGCTGGGTAGCCCAGTGGATATAGTGCTGGGACTGGAGACAGGAAGATTCAACTTCTTGAACTCAAATCTGACCTCAAAGACTTACTAGCTGTTTGACTCTGGGTGAGTCACTTAACTTTATTTGCTTCAGTTTCCTCATTTAAAATGAGCTAGCAAAGAAAATGGAAAACTACTGCAATATCTCTGTCAAGAAAATTCCAAATAAAAATATGAAGGGTCAGACACAACTGAAAATACTGAATAACAACAACAAGCAAAACTCAGTTCCAGGAACAGAATGATCAGTCACCCAAAAGGGTCATATATAGTATAGTAGTGGCAATTTACCAGTAAGCAAAACTATACTCCAGTATCTTCCTTGCCCTCCTCCCATTACAATTCAAACTTCTGCCCCTGAGACACTGGCAACTGATTAGTGTGCTATCATTTTACCTTACCAAGCCCGATGAATAGCATGCCAATTCTCTAACATCTCTAACCATGCTACTTGAAGTCTAGTCTCCTCTTCCTTCCAGAACTTTGGACTTCTTGCACTAGGATCCTAAGTTGTGACTGGAGAACTTTCATCTAGGTCCCAGGTTCTGGATTCTGCATCTTCATTCCTCTTGACTCTCTATAAATTTTTAATAGAAACCCCTTCACCCTGAAAGTTCACTATACTCTTAGATTTCTCACAATGAAATAACTCTCTTATACATATTGCCTTTTCCTCTTATTGGCTGGGTCTGCCCAGAATGCCAGTTTTAAGGCAGAAGCCCAGGTTAGACATATCCTCATTCTCCTCTACATTGCACTCCGCACTTTCTGGATTTTCACTGTTACCATCCCTCATTTACCTCGCTCCCTTGAACTTTTCAGCTTCTTTTTATGTCTTCCCCTAATAGAATGTAAGTCACCTGAGAGCAGGGACTATCTTACTGGTTGTATTTGGATTCTTAGCTCATCACAGTTCCTGGACACATAGTAAATGTTTAATAAATGCTTTTTGACTTGAGTTGAACCCAAGCAACGTGACCTTAACTCTGGTCTTCTCCCACTGTAAGTAGAACTCTCATCCCCTCAGACCTCAAATATTGCTTGGTAATAGGTATATATATTCAACAATTTACATTTTGCATAGTGTCTAGAATAATACAACCACTCAGTAATTATTCATTCTTTCATAAAAACAAATTTAAAATAATTAAAACTATTATCAAGACCAGGCCTCCCGATATCCAAGGGATTAGTGATCAACCAATTGGAGGCTTGAAAGATGGGTCACATCCCACTCTCCCTATAATTGACTCATAACTTCCTCCTCAAATTCTACCCTGCCACCATCTTATATTATACAAGCAATCAGTCCCTCACTTCAGGCTAGGCATCAGTTGCTCAGGGCATTTAGAGTCTATTTGTTACCCAGTCACCCATAATGGCGTCTATGATGACATTATCTGGAAAATCCCTAACCTCCAGTCCCTCACAATCACCTTATGGCTACAGGTAAGTTTTGTTTTCAAGGCAGTTTACAGTAAGAGCCCAACTAATGCCCTCTTTTGTTTTGTGTGAGAGACAAACTGAATAGACATTAATAGAGGAGTGGTGATCAATTTGCCTGACCTTATGACATTATCTTTCCTTGCCAAACCCACCTCTTTTACAAGTTTCACTCTACCTCTAAGTATATCTAATTTATATATAATTGTTTGCATATCGTCACTTCCTTTAGCGTGTGAAGTCCTTGAATGTATATACTACCCCACCTTTTTTTGGTTTGACCATGGATTAGCACAATGCTGGTACACAGTAGGCATAGATTAATAAATGCCTGTTTATTTGATTTGACCACCATCTTTCTGCATTTTAATCTGAGTACTTGCCTAAAAATGTGAGGAATTTATCTAATTAAAAAGTTGCTAATAGTTGTCATATTCAATTTTCATAAATCTTTATAAAGACATATTGCTTTAAAAGTTTGTATGAAATAACATTGACAAAGTATTTCCTTATGTCTGTACTTGTTTTTAAATAGAAGGAATTTCTAATATCGCTATACTACCTCAAGGTAAACTGTAGCAAGACTTTAGAATTAGTTTAATGCACATATTTTTGGTCAAAATTATCCTCTTTGCTCCCAATCCCAAAATTATTCTTGGTTTCTCAAAGTTCAAGATGTAGAAGAAGGACTTACTGTAAAAATAGGTGTGTTCTAGCCATGATTGCCAAAATTGAGGTTAATTAATTTTATTTTCCCCATGCCTTCTTTTATAGATGCATAACACAACTGAATAAAGGAGTATTAAAGGATAAGGGTAGATGAAGTTTTGTTGGGGCCATGATGCTCCACAAACCAAATTGATAATTGAAATATCTAATCTAATCTAAGATTTATACAAAGCTGTAATGAGGCCTATGGTTAAGTCCATAACAAATCATTAGAGGGAAGAATAGAACTGGGATGCACCAGCACTGACTGCTTCTTCTTCCTTTTAAACTTTCCTCAGCATACCCAGTAGGTTTTGGTATTGTCTTTGCTGAATTTCTTATGTATAATTTATAACTAGATTCATTTGGTGTTTTGTTTACAAAGCATTTTACACATATTATTTCATTTGAATCTCACAAGTTTTGTTATTATCTCCACCAACCAAATCATTACATACGCATTTATTAAAGGCCTATCAGGGCCAGGCACCGTGGATATAAGCACACATACGTGCACACACAGAGACACAGACACACATGTACCCACATTCACGCAAGCTTATAACATACCTCAAATAAATTACATTTATGCTTGAGGAAGACAAATGTCCCAGATACATTTACCTTCATTTTTCACCCAGCTGCATGCCTTTACACTTTCTGTTTTGTCCCAGAAATCTCTTCATCCTACAAATTCATATCAACCTTTGATCTCACCTCTGCCCCTCTGCCCCTGGGCCCTCTGCCATCAGAGAGGAGATTGGAGAGCTTCTCTTCAAACCTTTATTAAAATAACATGCCCACATGAGCTGTTTCTGACCTTTCCAGTAGGAAAAGCTTAATTTCCTCATATAGTCCCTGTTTCCCATCCGCTGTTCTTTTTACCTTCCTTTTATGTATTGCCTTAACCCAGTAGATTGCAAACTCTGTGAAGGAAAGGACTGCTTTTCTTTTTAATATCTGTATTCTTAGTGCTTGGCACAATGCTTGGCACAATACCCAGCACATAGCTGGGTATTGGTTGGTTAAAATGACTTCTCAGGAGACTGAATTAATCAAACTCAAAATATATGCAAATTCCCCAGGGGTAAAGAAGGTGAAGAGGTTCAAGGAACACATCTCCACTCTCTTTTAAAAAGGGGGGCTTGGTGGTGGAAAAAGGGCTCCACTATCAAAGAAAAAAGATATTAAATAATTAAAACTATTTTGATTCAGAACTTTAAGTCAAAGTGTAAGAATTGGAAAAATGTGATATGGAAAAAACCAGTGTCAATAAGTAATAAACTCTTCCTGAAAAGAAAAAAGAAGGATCAACTCATGCTTTAAGGATTGATTGCAGAGATCAAGGGTTCCCACCTGTTGATGTATTATCCAATAAGAAATAGATGAAAGAGACTTGTAGTGGTGGTACTTAATGACTACCTGCTGAGGAATATTATGGTTAGTATCTAAACATGTATTACTTACGAAACACTGTGCTACACTTTGGGGATACAAAAAAAGAGGAAAAGAAAGACCATCTCTGCTCACAAGGAACTCACAGTGTATAAAAATAATTGATCAGCTAGATATTAACAATAGAGATTTCTGCTGTATACAAGCTCACTTGTCTCTCCCCAATACCAGGAAATGCTTTCCTTCTCCAACTTCACTGCATAAATTTCCTCGTTTCTATAGTGGCAAGCAAAGAAGTACTTAAATCCTTGTTTCAGCTATTTCATTATTTAGCACCTTTTTTCAGTTTAAGTTTCTTGTAAGCCTTGCCCATGATTATATCATGTCTTTGTTAAGGAAGAGGACTTGTGAACCCCTTTTTGTAATGCAACAGGAAGGGGAGGAACTATCCATCCATCCATCCATCCATATATATATATATATATGCAGAGAGAGAGAGAGAGCATATATATAAAGAGAAGCCCAAACTGCGAGAGAGCAGAACTGAGAAGAGAACTCTTATGGTGGCAGAGTTGAGAAGGAAAAAACTTGTGGTATCCCAGAATTCTGTGTCTGTTCTGTATTGATTTTTGTTTGTGATACTTTGTATAGAAGTCCTGGGACCTTACTGGAAGCCCAAAAAGAGGATTTTCTGGTTGTCTTTTTATAGAAGTCCTGGAGGAGGTTTTCTGAGGTCCTGGGACTTTAACAATGATTTCTGTTGAGCTCCTGGACCTTGTTTGTGGTTCTCTGTTGATTTCCCAGCCAGATAGCAAATTGATGATGGTGCTGGCAATGTGTATGTATGTTGTTTTGGCTCTTTTAAGCTTTGTCTTCTCAGCAACAGGAACTGTGGAGGACCTGAGGTATATTGGACACTGTAAGCTTCAGTATGGAACTGCAAGAGGAGCTGGATGAGGAGCTGAGAGCTGCCTACCTATGAATCCAGGTGACAGTTGGGTATATTCAGGCAGGAGCTGTACCCATGAAAGATGAACCATGGAATCAGAGAGTCAGCCTTGAGTCAAGATGAAAAGATCTCTCCTTGGGTACTTAATGCTGAATGAGAAGATCATGATATATTGTGACCTAGGGGTGGAGAACTTTAAACTTTGTACTTTGTGTTCCTTCAGGAGGATTGCTCCTTGAGCATGATTGAGTTAAGGACTTACTGAATGATATTTTTTTTTTAAAAGTTTGTGACCACTTTGGTGAAAACTACGTGACCATTTTAGTGATAAATTGTTACGTTATACTATTATGAATGCTATACTTTGGTTTCTGTCAATGTTTTGTCTTAGTTTGTTACTGAATAGAGAGTTGACTATACTATGTAATCAGAAGCTTGAAGCTGTCCACAGCAGCAGTCCTCTGGAAAGCTGCTCATGCTTCACTTTAGAGTTTTCTTCAAGTCCAAACTAAAACCCTACCTTTTGCAAGAAATCTTCCCTGCTTCCCCTAAATATTAATATCTGCTACATTGATTATGTAAAATTTATCCTGAGTATATTTTGGTTGCACACAATTCTTTGCATGTTGTCATCCACATTAACTGTGAGGTTCTTAAGAGCTTAAGACGTTTTGTTTTTAGCCTTTGCCTCCAGTGCTTAGCACATTTTTTGAGACATAGAAGATGCTTAATAACTGCATGTTGATTAGATCTCACTTCCTTGCATCATATTTCAATGAAAAAAAGGTAGAGGATAACATATTGGATAAGAACTTTTTCTTCCCTCTTCTTCTCCATCTCATCTCATTCATTTGTACTTTGTGACTCTCTCCTCCTTCAACACAACCTCACTCAGAGAAAACCATTTTCTTGCCATAGCAAACTAATCTAACTGCATAAATAATTACAGTCTCTCCTATCTCCAGACTGTCCATTCTATCATCCCCACTCTCTTATCTTCAGTCTCACCAAATCTACTGGCTGCTTTCCAACTGTCTACAAACATGTCCATGTGTAATGCCATGCATGAGCAGCTTTCCAGAAGAATGTTACTGTGAACAGCTTTTAAGGTACTAATTACACAGTATAGTGAACATTCTATTCAGTAACAAATCAAAGCAAAACATTGACAGGAATCAAGGTACAGCATTCACAATGTTACAACTTATCAGAAAATCACAATATAGTATTCACAACAGCTTATCATTAAAATGGCCACAGAGTTTCCAACACAGTGGCCACAAAATTTTGAAGAAAGAACAATCATCTCAAACTACATTAGTCAAAGTCTTCCATTCATGGGGCACACTAAGTTAACTCAATCAATCACTTACTCAGCAATCAGTTACTAGTATCATTAATCACTAAGTACAATCATTAGAAAATACACAGACCCTCCACCCCTATATCACTAGTAAATTTACAATTCTTCAGTTAGTATACAGTATCCAAGTAAAGTCTTCCTTCAGCTTGACTCTGGGTGGTCTCTCAGATTCTCTGGATCCCCTTCCATGGTCCAAGCTCCTACTTGAATCCACCAAACAGTTACCTGGATTCAAAGGCAGACAGCTCCCAGTTCCTTGTCCAGCTCTCCATGTAAGTCCTGCTCCACGCTGAAGTTCACAGGATCTAGTCCATCTCAAATCCTTCACAATTTCTCTTCCCAGGAATTTGTCTCAACCAATCCACAAGCAGATAAAGCCTTAGCATTCCAGTCATGCTTCCTCAGTCTTCTTAAGTTCATTCATAAAAAACAGAATCACCTTGCCCAGCCTTGGGGGAGGGAGGGAGACAAGGGGCTCCTGGGCTCCTGTTTACCCTCCAAGATCTGACCCAGTTCTCAACTCTCAATTCTCTTTTGTAACTGCTCTGCCACCAGATGCTGGTTCTGAGAAATTCTACCTGTGCCTCTCTGGGGCTTTTCTTATATACACCCAGCATTAGCTTCCTGTTTCAGCCAACCCCTTACTGTTATATCAGCAACAGAAGAAAGGAGTTCATTCCTTCTGTTTCCCCAACAGATGCCTCAACAATTACTAAGTGCTAAGTACATGCTTCCTTTGCCAACAAAGGGATCTTCAAATTCAAATTAATTACCATTATACCATGACTTTCTCATCCTCAGAAAATCCTCACTTAAGCTTTTCCTCATAGACTGATGGTTGGTCTGCTTGCAACAAGTCTTTCTGTACTGGAAGCTATCTTCCACTCAGCCAACAAAGTGATTTTCCTAAATGGTAGATCTGACAATGTCACCTCCCTACTCTAAACTTCAGTGGCATCCTTTCAGCTTCAGAAACAAACGCAAAATTCCCTTTGTTATTCAAAGGCCCTCGTAACCTATTTCTACCTTTTCCATCTTCTTACACACACACACACACACACACACACATACACACACACATCAGTAAAATATATTTTTAAAAATAGGTTATACTTCCCAGAGTTAGTATGAGGACTATAGTATAATCCTCATACTATATGTCATACTACATATAAACTGTTTATATATAAATGACTATATATAAACTGTTTTGCAAATCATAAAGTGTTACATTTTAGATATAATTATGTTAGAAAAAAAGTTTGGACTTCATTCAGAAGATATTAGGAAGCCCCAGAAAAAAATGAACAGTGTGTATATTTTAGGTATTTATTAAATATTTTGTTTTTTTTAAATATAATTGAGTTAGTATAATTATAATTTTATAAATCTCATTTGTACAGGACTTTAGGGTTTACAAAACACTTCTTACCCATAGATGTTGTTTGTCCTTCATTTTTGAAGAGGACCAATAATATTGCTGTTGTAATGTCTTGACTAGTGTGTAAATTGGTTTTAAGTGAGGCAAAATTGCATGAAGTTGTTAGCTTTAGTCTCTCTTTCAGAGTCATCAGGGTCTACTGCCAAGACAAAAGTCAAGCTGACTGGTCATAACTTAGGATACACTGGAAGACCTTGTTGTCATCAATGTCTGAATAAGCCCTAAGCACTACACAGCATCTCTTTCAGCCTCTGCTGTGGCCACTGGGACAAATTGTTCTCATCCACCAATTGCACTAGGTGAAATCTTCACATGCTTGGGGTAGACCCCCTGTAACTCACCAATAAGATTGAGACTCACTGGTTACCTTCAATCCAGTTTAGCCCATCTGCTATGATGATTTTACCAGGCTGTAGTCCTTACGTATTTCTTCTTAGAGTCATAGGTTGAGTATTAGGTATATAACAAAGATGGATGAACAGCCCATACAAGTCCTCTCAACAGAGGTACTAAACCTTCTTGAACACCCCATATACCCCTGAATAACCTGAATTATCTTCCTGACTTCAAACCTGGCCTCAAACACTTACTAGCTTTGTGACTACAGGTAAATAACTTAGTATCTTTATTTTATAGATGAGGAAATTGAGATCACATATGGGATTGGGACCCACAATTTAAGAAGTACCCTATACTAGCTGAAAACACACACAAATAATCAGGCCACATAGTAAAAATTACTGAGATATTGATCTCTACAGTTTAAAAAAAAAGATTAGAATCATACAACTTCTAAGCTGGAAGCAGCCATAGTAGTGGTCTAGTACATCAGAAACCCCCTTTGCAATAGCCATGACAAATGGTCATACAAACTCTACTTAACAGTGGCCATTAATAAGCAATTATTTAGCATCTGAATCCTGTCATTCTGTATTTGGCCAATATATGTTTTATACATTCTCTTTATTCATATAAATGTAAAGACATGATTAAATGAGCAAATCTCCAGAAAATTATAATTCATAAATAAGATACATATGTATGCAATATATATATACAGACATATATACACATACACACATTTAAACATATATATGTGTATATATATATACATACATACATACACACATATTTGGAAATGTTAAAAGAATGACTTAGTTGAATAAGATACAAGCTTGAAATTCATTTAGATGAGGATGAAATGAGCAATCAACTGATTTCAGGAAATGCCAAGTAGTGGTTGGCTCTACCTTGCCTTGTCTTCTAATATTTTTCTTTATTATATGACAGTGCAGTTGAAACATTTTAATATAACTTCAGGCTAGAATTTATCATTCTATCAAAGCTAATATTTGTGTTAAGATTTCATCTTATTTTGGTCACCCTGGCAACAACCTCCACCCCTTTCTCTAGTTAGTATAAGTAAATTTATAAATAACCAGTATAAAGTAACAATATCAAAAATTAAGATTACAAAAAGGATCCTAGAAATTGCTTACAGATTGTTCCATAGATCAAAAGAGCATATTTTGCAAACACTGTCAAATATTAACTAAAAATTATATCCTGAGAATATGTGTTAAACCTCAGTAAGCCATCTAGTCTGTGTTGTCATAGTCTATTGTTCCTACTAACTGCCATGATCTGTAAACCCCAAATAAACTCCAGACATCCCAAATAACAACAACAGAGCACCAAATGTTATTGATAACTTTGAGATGATATAGATACATTAATGAACTAACCCCGAAGTGACATGGGGTTATATCTAGTCTTTCCCCCAGCCAAAACTCTATAAAAATGAGAACACGAACTCTGCCCCTACCCTCTAGTCCTCTTCCATCTCCTAAGGGTTCAAACTGCTGAATATTCCCAACTGTAATCCACGATTATATGTCACTCTCTCTTCCTCCATTCTAGCCCCCATGCTCCCTGCAAACTCCATAATTCCAACCCCCTTCCCATGTTGCCTACCTATCTACCCTTTCCTCCCCTATGCTCTGTGTCTCTGTATTTTCTTTGCATTTGCCCCTGAACTCTCTTTGTCTTATTAATGTATGTTTGAAGCCTTGCTTTCTGCTGCCATCATGGTCTATCCAGACGTTTACCTAAAGTAATGAGTATGCCTGCCCCTTTTAAGAGTTATAGAAATTCATCCATTTTCAAAGTTTAGATGCATTAATATACAATATAGTTCAATAAGAATATAAAATCCTTGAGAGCAGGCATAATTTGCCTTTCCTCAGAGACTAAATGCCATGCATATAGTAGAAGATCCTTAAATATTCTTTCTAAATGAATGATCCAATGTAGATATCATGTGCTATTTTAGGTTGTAGCTATTTATGTACTTCTAAAAAAGAGGGCTTTTCACCTGAGACCAGGAAACAGTTTCTTTGTTTTACTGGCTGTTTCTTTGTTTAGGATCACCACATTTTAATATATTTATTATAGTATATATTTTATTTTATACATTTAGAAATATTATTCTCTCCCAAAATGGTTACTGGCATGGTAAAGGTTAAGAACCAATGTATTGGTTGTAAGTTCCACAAAGGCAGGAACCCGTTTTTATGCTTTTATTTTAATTCAATAGGAAGGACAATATTATGTACGCAGTGCAAACTTACCAAGGCTGTTATCTTTTGTGCCATTATGAAGTATGCCTAACCTCAATATAGGAAGTAAATATTCCTCAATATATAATTTGAGGCTCATATTAAAGACCCAAAATTTTGAGCATAAATCAAATCAATTGCATACATTTACTTCATGTCTATTTTTCCCACATCTTGTTTACCAAACTTTAGCATAGTTCATTTCTAAGTGATGAAAAATAATGATGTTTTTCATCACTTCTTTTAAAAGTTATGATTTCATCTTATCTCAGGCCTCATTGCTAACTCCCCTTTTCATGCCCACCATTTCACCTAAATTGTATTCTGCATAACAAATAGCACAATCATTAATAAATCATTATATATATTGTACAAAAAGAAAGAGAGCATGAAATAATAATTGCTTGTAAATATTCATATCATGAGTAATGAAAAGGTTCCTTATGCATAGTGTAGCAACCTTACAGAAGATAAAACATAGTAATAGGAAGCATGTTCACCAGGTTTTCAGTCAGAAAATGAACCAGCAGTTACATTAAAGATACTGGCTTATGTCTTGAGTAATATGAATTTAAAAAGAAATGACATATCAAGGGCCATCATTTTGCACACAAGAGCCTTTGGTAGAATCTTTTGACTGAGATGAGAAAGGGATTAAAATTTTGATGAGTGGCAATAACCCCATACCACCTGTCAAAATCAGGGAAAAATACAAATGGGCCTTTAACTCCAAGAGCAATGTGGCTCTTGGTTCATATACATAATGCACAGAGCTGAGAAAAGCTAGTCCTTTATTGTTTCTGATAGAACCAGGCATCTCAATTTTGTTTACTTTTCGAGTGCTGCAGGGGGGTTAAATCCTCCATAAACTACTTGATCTAATGATGTGAAATATTATTGCAAACAAAAAGCATTTCATTCTAGCACCAGAAATGAACTTCACTTTTCATTTTCATTCCAGGAGTAGTCATCACACTGAGGGAAAAATCCTAGGGTTACAAAAACAACATATTTATTGCTATTTTTCGATGTAGCACAGAAGAAATTTCAATAATGAATGGCATTGTTTACTTTGTTAAAGCCTAATTTAAATCTAAGGGATTAGAGATTAGTAGTTATAGTCACAAATAGACACTTACTATTCTTAATTTTTAACCTCACCTCTATATTTTTCTGTAGTTGCTTTGTTAATGTTGATGATAACAATTTTGTGTGTTATTTGGTGGTGGTGCAAGTGGTGGTTGGCAGATTAAGAGGGTGGGGAGGGGAAATCTTTTACCCTTAACCATACAAAATTCTCTTCTTGAGATGGGAATAACATTGTTAATAATAATTTTTAATAGCAAATAAAGGGGTAAAAATCACTGAAAAATCATCAATTGTCAGTTTGAAAGATTTTAAAAAATAAAATAGAATGTAATGTTAGCAACTGTGAGAGGTTCTCAACTGATCAGATGTCATGTCACAATGACACAGTGAGGAACACGTTTTCAGAGCTCATTACAGATATACACATTAATGGCATTCTAATGAACTAAAATAAAATCCTCTAACTTTTCAATGAGAATTTAAGGTGATTTACGATAACTAGAGGAAGCTGACAGTTTCATGAATAATCTTACAATTAGTTTTACTTGGATGGTTTGTTAGAGATGGCATAAAACTCTCATTAGTTTCAGACTGTAAAGAATTCAGATTTGGAGTATAACGTCCAAGATGGACTGATGAGATTTTGAGGGAAAAAGTCATTGAAACTTTCAATTGGATCCTTTAGAAATGCATAAAACATATAATCGATTTGTCCAACCATATCCCCTCTGAATTAGGGATGAGTTAGGGCTATCATATTAGGATTTGTGTGTGTGTGTGTCTGTGTGTGTGTGAAATATACCATGCAAAGTCAAAGAGGTACTTAAGGGAAAAAATGATTTTGCATTACAAGAAGCTACTTCAGTAGTTTATATTACTGCTTTCTATATTTTACTCAAGATGGACATACTTAAGTGGCATTTCATATTAGGAAAATGAACATAACTCTCTTTAACATTAGTGAGAATTACATATACACATTGGAAATAGACTTTCCCAGTGATTTTTAATGTGTCTGCTTCATCATCTGTTTTAAAACTTTTAATAAATAGCACAAGATTGAAAAATGTCACCAAGTACTGAATATTTGTTTCAAACAAAACAAAACAATCCTGCCCTTCCCCCCCCCAAAAAAAAGACCTCAAACAAGTTAAACTAGTGAGGTTATCTGTACCCCTTAGGATGAGAGAGGTTATATCTACTAACATGAAGGTTTCATATTTTCTTCTGTTATTTTCCTTCATGAGCCAGCAAAATCCAATGGAAGTTACTGCACTGACATATTCAGTAATCAAAGAGACTCTGAGTTGAATGTGATGATAAACTCTTCAAATACTTTAAAAAGGAAAGCCGTGTCTATCCTTCAGCTGAAGAGACCCTGTCCTCCTCTCTCCCTTCTTTCTGAGTAACAGTGAGCCGGCTAAGTCCATTCTTGGGGACAAACAATTCACCAGAAACTAATGAAATGATTAAAATGATAGAAAGAAAATTCATTCCTATTAGTAACTCATCTGAGTGAGCAGCAAGAAACAAAAGCTGTCCCTTGTTTTAAGAGACTCAGATCTCCTGAGATAACTTGAATTACAAATGAATCTCATGAATATTTTTGATTTGTTAGTGAAGAGTAAAGACCCACTGAGGAGATTGAGCCTTCCCACACCTTTCAGAAGAAATGCAAAGCCATTGACCAGCAACAACCTGTAACAGTACTTAGCCTGAGTATTTTAAAAGAGTTTAATAGTCTAATAAGCGCAATTAAACTGTAAAAAATTAGTCTCAAATGCAGACTTTTTACCACTTTGCTAAATAGCTAATTTACTCCCAGAGTGCAGTTTTTATGTAAAGATACTCAAGAAAGTATACTCAGAAAACAGGTGAGGATATAAACTAGGTCTAATGTGCATAGAAATCATGTCAAACTTGCCTTTTTATTTCATTAGAAATAGACAAGCTTATTGACACATTGAAATGCCAGTACAGAACTGTATTACATATAAACTAATGATGTGAAGAAACATTTTTTTTAAATTGAAGTCTTAAAAGCAAGAGAATAAAGATACATCTGAATGAAATGTTTATGAAAATCTTTTTATAGCTATTATGCTTTTGGTAACCATAGTGAATCAATATAAAAAAAACCTCATCATAACGAAGGACTGTACATTTCAGGCAAATTGATTATTAGTAACAAAATGAAGCATACGTTTTATCACTAAAGATGACAGAGTACAATGAAATACATCTGAAATAAAGACTTAACAGTTTGGCTAAGACCTAATGTATAAAGAATTAACAGAGTATCAGTTTCCCTAGTTTATTTTTTTTTGGAGGGCAATTGGGGTTAAGTGACTTGCCCAAAGTCACACAGCTAGTAAGTGTGTCAAGTGTCTGAGGCTGGATTTGAACTCAGATGCTCCTGACTTCAGCTCTAGTGCTCTATTCACTGTGCCACCTAGCCACCCCCAATTTCCCTAGTTTAAAAAACAAAACAAAACAAACAAAAACCACACAGTGCAGTTTCCTTGGTTTAATATTGGTGAAATACACTAGCTCAATAATAAAAACTGACATTTTTCTAGAATAAGAATATTTATGGAATAAAGAATGAACACCTATTTATTGTTAGTTTTAAATCAGTTTACTTCTGTGCACAAAATTTTGAAAATGTTTCCAAATAAGTTACCAAAATGCAATTTGAATTAAAAAAAAACAACTGGTATCTAGCCGTCCCTTTTTAGCTTACCTGCATACCTTTAAAGCACTGATGAAAAACATGTACCTCAGATATGAAGAAAGGATACTATATTTTGCTCATATATCCTAAAGGTAGGCATTAGGAACTTAATAACAGGCCAGTTTTATTGTAGGAAATACTCTAAATTAAAACACTGATGCACTACCAGAGCCTGAAAAGACTGGGAATGTGATCAGGCAGTTTTGCAGTAACTATTGATGTTTGATTCAAGTTGCATTTTTGGATAGGGTTTTTCTATTTATGCCTTGTAAAATTTAGCAACTCAAGTCACTTTATTGTGTAAAAAGTTAACAATGCCAAATACTACATATGGTTCACATCCATTCCACAGAAGCATGATGGATTTTTGGCAAATCAGTGACTCATGAGCATGTAGTTCACTAAACTTATTAACATAATTTTCACATGAACTTTCTAGATCTATTTCCTATATCCTAAATATATGAAGAAAAAATTTAAACCTAATAAAAGTAAAATATATTTATCCATATTTAATTTCATTTTATTTGAATTAGCCCACCACTCTAGTGTGTAATGAATGACCTGTTTGAATGCCAGTTCAAACAGCTGATCATCATTTAGCTATCCCTATCAGCTTTGTAAAATTCACGTTTGGTAAGCATACTAGATATGCTTTAATCAAACTACATGACAAAAATATTGAACAGAATAGGGATGAGAACAGAACCCTGCAACCACTTGAAGTCTTCTGACCAGAATACATTCCCAGAATCAAAAAATACCTTTCAGATCGTCTAATATAGCCTCTCCCTGAGCAAGAATCTTGCCTGCTTCCTACAATGTACCTGAGAAGCAGTCATTCAACCTCTACTAGCATTTTTAAAATATATTTTTCTATGGCATAAGTGAATGAAATGGCTATCTTTTGTAACATAATAAAAGAATGCTGATACAATCTCATATCATCTCAATTAAAATATATTTAGTACAACTCTCAACATGATTTAGGGGATGACAAGTATTTCATCCTTTTCCCATGGAGTTAGGCCTTCTGCTAGGTCTCTAAATTTTGAAAGCTTTTCATTCCATATAGTTTGGAGATTATGCATATCTGATATGATGACATCTTTTAAAAAGTGTTTTTCATACATTTTTCTATGAATCAATGTTTCATTTGGGTGATTAAGGAAACAGTTTTATTTGTGATAATATCCCAGTTTTAGAGTATATCTGTTAGATTTTGAAGGATAGTGTATTTCTCATGTATAGTCCTGGAGAAATATCCTGTTTACCATTCAAAGATCCTCAAAACATATCCTCTTCTTCCTTTCTCCAGTGTACTTATTATACTTTAGTCCCTATACATCATTCAGTGTCACTGCCACCTTGTTTTTCCTCACATAAGATATTTCATCTCCAGATTGAACTTTCATGGACTGTGCCCCATAACTTGAATTCTCTCTCTGAACTCTGCCTCCTGGATTCTCTGACTTCCTTCAAGCCTACCTAAAATACTGCATTCTGAAAGAAGACTTTGCTTGAACACTGCTAATGCTAGTGTTTTTCCACTGTTTGACTATTTCCAGTTTATCTTTTATATAGATTCACTGCACATAATTGTTTTCTTATTATCTCTCCAACTAGATAATGAATTCCTTGACAGCAGGGACTATATTTTGCCTTTGTTTGTATCACTAGCACTTAGCATACTGATTGACATATAGTAGGTTCTTAATAAGTACTTGATCACTGATTGTCAGTTTGTCTTTACTAGGTACTTAAGAATTAGACTTGGGTTGACTTCTCTCCTTTCTTCATATATACAGCATCAGTTAGTAAGTCCAGGCTATCCATAATGATTAGTTTTCATTTTTTCCCTTACTTCCTTTATAAATTTTTTCAAAACAATTTGAATTTATGGAATAATACAAGTATTTTCATAACAGTAAAATAAAAAGATGATTGCACGATAAACTGAAAAACGATTATGTACAATTTGCTATGCTATTTAATTATACAACAAAATTATCATGGAAATTTCTTTTTTTCCCATTTTTTTTTCCTTACCACCCTCCTTAGCCTAGATAGGGCTACCATTAGACATAATTGAGTACAATTCCAGATAGATCTGCAGAATGGTCTTATCAGTGCAAAATTTCACCAACAAGGAATTATTGTCCCATTTTTTCCACAACCTCTTCAACACTGTCATTTCTATCTAAATAAAGTTTAGAGAAGTTGTCAAATGGAATAGTAGAGAGAACACTCAATCTGGAATCAGGAAGACATGAGTTCAGATGCCTCATATACTTATTACTTCCATGACTCTTGGCAAGTCATTTAAGCATTATCTACTTCCATTTTCTCATTTGTAAAATGGGGATTATGATAGTACCTCCTTTTCAGGGTCGTTGAGAGGATAAAATTAGAAAAATATTTATAAAACGCCTAACAAACCTTAAATTAACTATATTAATGACATTATTAAATTCATTGTTTTCTATTTTACTCTTCAAAGGGTGTTAAAATTGACATTGCATATGTGGTAATTATTCTAAATGTGTCCTTCCTAAGGAGTCTGACTTCAAGATGCTAGTAGGTCTCTTGCTCTTTGCTACCATCACTTACTCTTTAGTAGCTTTGTATTTAATATATCTTGCTCCTAGAGAAGTAAGTTATCTGCAGCTAACAGTTTAGTTCATTGATTTAAGACATGTGGATTTAAAGACAAGGTCTTCAGTCTCTCTTTTTCCTGGGCATGTATTAAAAATATTATATTTATTAACTCCAAATGACATACTGATATCATTGGGGAAACTTTCTGGAAAACTAAGAAATCAGGTCAAGGTTTTTTTTGTCCCCCCCCCCACAGTGGAACCATATAATTACATATTATCCTCTAATATCAGTGATTATAATTACTTAAAAGCTATATTCTGTTCTCTTCAGGAGAAATAAGTTTAAGAATAGGAAGAATCAAAAGGGCTTAAACTGACTACCTGAAACATGTTCCATCTTACATCAATTTTCCTAGACATTATTTTTGTGGAATATTTAAATAGAGAATTTTTTAATGTGAACATCAAGTGGTATAAAATATTTATTATATTAAGGTCAATTTTATGGGACTACATTCCTTTTAAGAATTACTTTTGATCATTCTGCTACCCTGAAGGATTAGTTTGAGTAGTCAGTAAGAATGCTGTTGAATCTACAAAATCTTGCAAGTTTTCTTACAAGTTGTTCTGTTAAGGGTCTGCCTCTGTCACAACTTTTATAAAGAGGGTGACACCAAATATGGCAATAGATTCCCTGAAAATACGGTAATAACTCTAAAAATATCTGTTCTTTTATTTTTAAATTAATTTGTTTATTTACTTTTAGTTTACAAGATTCAGTTTCACAATCCCTTGAGATTCAAATTTTCTCCCCTCCCTCTTGCCCCCCCCACCCCATGGTAGCATGCAATCAAGTATAGGATCTGCAAATACTTTAACATTGGACATTAGTCTGGCTGTATAGAAGGGTTGTAATCAATGGAGTGAACAACTGGAAATATCTGTTCTTTTAAACAAAAAAACCTCTTATCTCTCATAAATATCAATCAAGAATTATGAATATATACAAATATATTCAGAAGAGCCACTGTTGACTTTACATAGGTCTGTGTGTTGAAAAGTGTTCTTTATACTGGAGGAATGAGTTACTTCTTTTATGTTGCGAGTTACACATTTCGCATAATAAATTTTGAAGTTCAGAAAAGATCATTGGCATGAAAAATTTAAAGCAGCTATTGACATATATGTCTGTCTGAGTATGCATATATATACATATATATATATATATGCACACATACATATATTCACATTCAAACATATGTATGTATGTATTCACCCTCATTTTCTAATGGTATTCAAGGGCAAGAAATTGTATTTAAGGAAAGATGGGTCAAAAGTGTCCAATAATTAGCACACTCTCTTACGAGTCTCTAAGTCACTTATTTGACTAAGGCTTACTAGAATTATTTCTTAATTGGGCTATATAGCAAAGAAATCACTGTGCTTTGGGGACTGCTTAAACTTCAGTCTATAAAACAATTAGGAAATGGTTGATTTTACAACAAAGTGGTTTTATCCCTGTTCCATCACTATGGTTCTTAGAATACATAGAGAAATTGAACATTTCATAAGACATTCACTGATCTTAACTACAAAAGTGGAAGTAGGGTATTGTAGTACAGTGATTCTCAACCTTCCTAATGCCACAACCCTTTAATACAGTTCCTCCTGTTGAGGTGACCTCCAAGCATAAAATTATTTTCATTGCTACTTCATAACTGTAATTTTGCTACTGTTATGAATCATAATGTAAATATCTGATATGCAGGATGTATTTTCATTGTTACAAATTGAACATAACCCGTAAGTTGAGAACTGCTGTTGTAATAGTAATGAAATTTGAAGATCCATTTGTATTGCCAAGCTAACAGGTACTTAGCACTTAGTTTCAAATTAAGCTCTGTAAAAAAGCAGAAGGTATGAACCCCTGTTGCTGATGTAACAGGAAGGGCCTGAACAGAGAGGAGCTAATACCATACATAAGGAAAAGTCCTAGCTGGGAGAGTCAGAACTTTGGGGGGCAAGCATCGTGGAGGCAGAGTAGCTACTGTTGGAGAGAAAAAGAGGGAATTTCTCTCAGCGAGCTTCTGGAGGCTGAGCTGCTACTGCTGAACTGAAGACTGAACTGAGAATTGAGAACAAATGAGAAAAGAAATGAGAATTGAGAACAGAAAAATAATTTCTTGGAGCAAGCTATGTGGAGGCTAGGGAAAGTTATTTTGATTCTGAGAACAGAGTTCATTCATGAAAGTGATATTGATTTTGAGAATGGAGATAGAGAATGTGATTTTGATTTTGAGAACAGAACTTGTGGTGGTGGAGCTTCTTCTGAGAGCCAGCCAAACTCCTGCTGAGAGCTTCTGAGAACCAGCCAAAGCTGCCAGAAGAAGCATGACTGTAGTGTTGGTACTTTTTCTATCTGTTTTGGGTGTATGTTGATTTCACAGGCAGAGAGTGAATTGAGATGATAGTCCCATCCATGTGTGTGAATATTGTTCTAATTCTGCTAAGCTTGATGTGTTTAGATATTATTGTTGTTCTCTTAAATTTTCTCTTACCAGTAACAGAAACTGTGAAGGACTTGAGCTGTACTGGACACTGTGAGCTTCAGTGTGGAGCAGGAACTGCATGGAGAGCTGGGCAAGGAACTGGGAACTGTCTGCCATTGAACTCAGGTGTCAGTTGGTTAGTTTGGGGCAATAGCTGGGACAAAGGAAGAGGAACCATAGAAGCTGATAGCCTGCCTCAAGTGAAGATAAAAAGATCTCTCTGTGGGTACTGAATAGGGGCTGATGAAATGGCAACTTACTTGTGACCTAGGGGTGGATGGCTTTTGTATTTTCCACTACCCCTTATGTGGGTGCTGAGTACTGACTGATTAAATTGTAACTTATTTGTGACCCATGGGTAGAGGACTTTGACTTTTTGTACTTTGTGATTTAATTGAGGACTAACTAAATGATTGAGTTACAGAATGAATGAATGTATTTTGTTCAAAATTATGTGGCTATTTAAAGTTGTGAAGTTATAACATTGTGAATGCTGTACCTTGACTTTCTTTGAATATTTTGTCTTAGTTTATTACTGAATAAATAGAAGGTTTGCTATACTATATAAACAGAACCTTGAAAGCTGTTCACAGCAGCAGTCCTCTGGAAAGCTATTGATAAAGGTATTGAAATGGTAGCATAGGCATCTTTCAGACAAGACAAGTTGAAACAAAATCTTCTTAGTCATATTTCACCTAGATAAAATACAAGAAAATAATTTTGAATAGCTAATATATTTCAATTTCCCATTACTCCAAGGTATTAAAAGCCACAAATAATTTACCGCAGGTAGAAGGCTTACTTTTTCCCACAGAAAAAGAAGACAAAAGGGAGAGAAAACAAGATTGCTTTGCCATTATCTTCGTGGCCAGCAACTTAATCTTCTCAGCAGTTTATATACACGTAAAACTCTGTTGACATTTTGGTGGTGCTTTGCATCACACCATATAGGGGTTGTTGGCATTTATGCTGGCATGGTGGATTGCTAATGTGTCAGCAGAAACAATTTTACTCATATCAAAGTAAGCATAAAATTTAAATTTACAGTCTGAAGAGACTGTAAATTTCATTGTTTATACATCATGATGGAATGTAGTTGTTGCATTATCATTAATAATATAAGACATCAGGGTTCTTCTCAAAAATAAATACTACCATTCAGAACTCACAGATGCGGGGGAGATTAGCATTCATTACATTATAAAATCTTAATTTTGGGGTTCTCACATTTTGATTTAGCAAAGCAAATCTGAATGTGAACTGAATTTAACTCTAAATCTCAAGAGAGGTTATTTAGAAAGTAAAACAAAAAATAGAAACAATTTACAACTATAAATTTCTGTAAATTCCCATTATCGGTGAAATGATTTTTTAAATATTAAATTTCTTCTTTTTTGTTGCACAGGAAAATTTGATTTTGGAAAATTATGCCCATGTTAGATAGCAATACAATTGAGGTGAGAGTTTAATAATCCAAGTGTATGCTGATTTGAATTCAAGATATTTTTTATTAAAAAGTTACAAACTCTAGATAATCCAGGAAATATGACCTAAGATTCCTGGTACTGAGTTTAAAATATTTCTAAAAATCCAGTCCATTATGCTTGTTATTAAAGGGGGTCTAGAAGAAGAGGGGTTCAAGAGAGAAAAAAACAAAACATAACTCTCAAAAAGCACCATAATAAAATAGGAAAGCCTATAATAAAAACACTATTATCTAAATAGAGCAAAGCAGTAGAGTTCAGGTATCTAGGAAATTACTAAATTATTCATTACTAATTATTTATATATAACTTAAGAAGTCTTTTTAATTCTTTTTTGGGGGTGGATAAACAAGTTTATTTGTAAATTACTTTAGTCAACATACATAAGCAACCTAAAAACTTTAATAGAAGGATAAAGTTTAAAACTACTTTATTCCTTTAAGTGATTTTTTCCCACCTGGATAGTCATACCATATGGACGCTAACCCCACAAGCATCACAATATTTCCATGAAAAGTTTGAAAACATATTGTCCTCCCCATCCCCAAGCAAGTTACTCTAAGGGTTATAACACATACTTCACCCAACAGATAACTTCTATCTCCTCTACCCCCTGCATTCAATCTAGTAACTTAACTGATTCAGTCTCCCTTTGGTTAAAAGGAAAAAAACCTCAAATCTATTAAGACCAACCATACATTACTATTAAGAACTACACTAGATAATTTGAAAGTATCAGAGAGAGGATGCTGGTGGAAAAGTTAGTAATTTTAAAAAGAGCCCTTATAAATAAAATCCTAGGTTATTGTTTGCACTATCAGCTAAAAGGTTGCTTAACATGTGGTAGAATGAGGACTTATGCAAAGTACAATGCTGAGTAGAATCTTTCTACTCTGCTGTTAGGAGAACAAGTGAAGTTTAGCTAGGAGAAAGCCAACTGAACTTTTAATTACATCTCAATGACAAGACTCCCCACAGGTAAATGGAAAACATTTAATTTCAAAATGTTGACACTACAATATATAAAATAGCTATTATAAATGAACATAGTGCATTCTATAATATCCAGGTTTATGGTTTGTTTTTGTTTTTTGTTTTTTGTTTTCTTTTGTTTTTGGAAGCTGTAAGTTATGCTGTGGTTAAGACTTGTATATTATCACCCTCTGAAAAGCCCACATTCTATCACAGTGATGTACAGTCAGACTTAAGAGCCCCAATTGTTAGACACTTGGATCAAGTCATAACCAGTTTTATTGCAAAAGGGCCCTGTACACATTTATATCAATTCCAGTACCTTACAATATTAGCTACCTAACAAGTCATTAACATACAGAAACATGCATCATGAGAAGCAAGAATTATCACCCATCCTTTCTACATATTAGTAACTTGTCACTCCTGAGCAACAATGCTCACTCACATCACTGAGGTCTGTGAACAGTCACTTTTCCCATTCATTCTGAATGAAAGATGGAATGATGTAAGTACAAATGCAACATATTATAAATAATTTCTTACAAAAAAGGTCGCAAATTAAAACCAAAGTATTTTACAGAATTAACTACAAACCACCATAAAACTGACTTCACTTAAGCTCTTTCTCCCTGTATCCTGTGAGCCAACTGTCTTTGAGCATGATAGTAACTCTTTTGGCATGGATGACACACAGGTTACTATCTTCAAAGAGACCCACCAAATATGCTTCACTAACTCCTCAAGTCTGTTTTGGAGTCCTGAGCAATCTCCCTCACCAACTGCTGGAAAGGAAGTTTCCTGATCAAAAGATCTCTTGACTTCTGGTAAAGGCAAATCTCACAGTACCACGCTGGTAACGATGAGGCTTCTGGACCCCACTGGTAGAAGGGGCACATTTCCTGGCAGCTTTTGTGGCCAGCTGTTTGTGTGGAGTTTTCCACTAGCAGACTTAAGAGCGAGCAGTCTTCTTTGTACAGGCCATCTTGTCTTACCAAATGAACAGTTAATGTTTCCTCCACTGGATTCACTGCTGATGCTTCTGTACATTCCATGATGCCCTTGACTCTGCCTGGCTCTGAATAACTAAAGTCCGGGAATACTCCTATACTGATCAATGACCAAACCGCTCTGCTAGTCTTTTTAATTCTTAATCTGAGTCCCACTCCATCTAACTTTTTTAAGGTATTCTCTGAAGGACCAATGGTTAGACCCCACGTATACAGAGAAATTATTCATAAATTTATAAATTCATATAACTATCAGATTAATGTGGCTTTGAAATCTAGTTATCAGTCTTTAAAGATTCAATTATTTCTATTAAGTCTGTATCTCTGATTCTGACTCAATTTTAGCTTAATTATAAAATTACTATTTAATATTTTCCCACAGAAATTATTTCTAAAAACTTCAATTTTTTTAAATCTGTAGTACAACACAATCAGTGGAACATCATGATGCTTTTAATGAAAATTTCCTGTAACCCTCTACATCAAGAAAGAGATTCTAATTAATGGAATATCCTTTTAGAAAATAAGAAGTAAGTGAAAATTTAAATACAGTCATTGATATAATGTTATCAAAGTTTGTAGAATACCTATCAAAAGGATGCTAAATCATCAGGTTAGAAAACATATTTAAAGCTAGGGGTCCTTTCTCTGCTCTTTTTTTCACTTTATTTCAAAAAGGCTTTTATAAGATGTCAATGTTTTCAATTTTCCTAAACAGTTATTTGAGATAAAATTTTATTTTAAAATACTAGTACTGTTTTACA
>CM053594.1:190537588-190553343 GCA_028646575.1 Pseudocheirus occidentalis
TCTCTACAGGTTTCAAAGATCAGTGATAGAGCCTTAAAAATCCTATCAACCAGTTGATGTAGTACAAAAATGTGGTTTACTTATAGTTCACTTGACCTCATCAAAAACAATTATGTGTTTCTCTCACTATACCCCTACTTAATCAGATTCAAAGTCTGTTATCCTAAGAAAATAGGCTTTAATACTCAGATGAGTTTCTAATCTCTTAGATTTAGATTTTAGAACCTTCCATCAACTCAAATTATCTACACCTACTCAGCCTGTGCAGCTCTTAACTATGTGCTTCCATAGAAGGGGAAACATGGGAAGAAAGAGAATAGCATACAAATTATAAATTTTCTTTATGTGTTCAATATAATATTGATGGTTGAGATGTTGAGCCCTGCATCTCCCACTATGGCTCGCGTAGCCCCCTGTGGATCTCTCATGGAAGTGCAGCTCTCTGCAAGTTGGTCCACGCTACTTGGATATATATATTTTTATAAATATATATGTATAAATATTTATATATATTACATATATATAAATTATATATATTTATATATGTTTTATATATATTTTATATATATTTTTATATATAAATATTATATAAAATATAAATTATATATAAATATATATGAATTTTATATTTTATATTTTAATTTATATTTATTTATACTTGGACTTTATTTGTTTGCTGTGTGAATCTTAAAGCAATAACAGTAATTTCTTTTGAATATTTCAGATTTCTGCTATATCAGATGATTTCTCACTAATTAATTCAGTTTATTAACATTTGACTGCCTAAAGAATTAGAAAACATGACTAAAATTCCTTTTGCAGAGAAGTGCAATCAACTGCTTATCATATTGGTTTATTTTTAGCAGTGGATATAGGGGAAAAGAACACAGAAGAAAACAGAGGCTATGCTCAATCTTATGAAGAGTAAGAGGGAGACTATAAGGAGAAAATGTTGTTTAAAAAAAAGACTTCTGAGCTCAGAATTGCAGTTAATGAAGGCATCCTTAGAAACTCCTCTGTCTTGAGGGATTGAAGAGCTCCTTGCAAGAGCAGACTACTTTCAAGATTATCTCTACAAGTGCTTCAATGAGAAGCATTTTTATCTTGAAAGACACCCTTTATAGCTTCAGGAGTGGATTTTCAGGGTTCACTTCATGCACCAATGGAGTAGAGACTCTTCAGGAATAAAAACAAAGCTACTATTGCGGGGGCAGCTGTTAGACACCGTGCCACAGTTTAGGGCAGGAAATGAAGCAGAACAATGTACTAATTGAAATGGCAGGGGGAATTGTGGCAGGCAGTACATAATTGCCCAAGTTGGAGTATAGCCAGGATCCTGGGGTTAATATGCCTGTGTGGGTCTAACATATGATTAGCCCTTAGTGATCACAAGTAGTAAGACATTGCTTTTATCTCCTCCAGAATTCAGAATCTCTGAAATCCTAAGTATCTACTAATACCATGGTGAAGCATCAATTTCCTTCCAGCCCAGAGGGATGAGGGAGCAGTTGTGGTTATACATTCAAGAGAGGACAACTGGGGCAAAGTTTATGAATTGTGTATTAAAAATTTTGGGAAAAGATGTACCAAACTTCTAAGTATAAACAAGGGTGTCTTGAACTGGATCTATAAATGTAAAGAGAAAAGGAAAACGAAAGTCATTAAGGAGCTAAATCAAGAACTTTTCTCCTACATTAAATCTGATTATTGAAGTACAAGTCTTTTATTCACCCTTGAATCTTTCAGGAGAAGATTGCTTCAGGTCTCCATTTCATTTAGCTATTTTAGATCTGGTCTAAATGCTTAATTTGGATTCATCTAATGAAATGTTTCTTAAAAAACATTCTTTGATAATGTAGTTGCATGTTCTATTAATCATACGTTACTAGCAAAGCTTTTATTTGTCATTAAACAGATGGTTGAAACAATCTGAAGCTGAAATATGAGATTCCTTCTGAACTTGACCAGATGAATAAAAAGCAAAATCATATCTTGATCCTTGCAGGAGTAGAGTTTGTAATGTAGGAGACACCTCACACTAGACATCCCAAGATGCCTTGAAACAGAACAAGTATGTCTATTTTCCTCTTCATCTTTTTAGAACTACTCCTTATTGGGGGCAGAGCCAAGTTGGTGAAATAAAAGAAGGAACTTGCTAGAGTGCCCCACTCCAACAACCTCCAATACCTGTAAAAAACAAAACAAAACACTCTAATGTTAGAGCTACAGAACCCACAAAGTGACAGAGAGAAACAAATCTCTTGCTGAAGGCAGCCTGGCAGGCTGAAAGGAAGGGTCTAACCAAGCTGGGAGCCAAGCACAGTCTGGTGTGAGCTGGGCTGGCCCAGACTCATGGTCCAGACCAGCCAGAGAAGACTTCAGGAGAGTGAATCACCAACAGCTGTGGTGGTTTCCAGACTTCTCAACCCATAAACACCAAAGAGAAAGTAAAAAGTCAGTAGGGAACTGTGTTGGAACTGGGTGAGAAAGAACACAGTCTGGACCCTGTCCCTGGGGTGGCAGAGGTGGCAGAGGCATAGTGGCTTCAACTGCTGCTGCATGGATGCCTCCAAATCGCCAAGTAACCATTCAAAGGGTAATTGCACGTTATGACCTGCTTGGATCTGGATCGCAGTCTTGGGTCATGGCCCTAGGGTAAGGAATGCTGGTGTGCCAGAGCTTGTGGTGTCTGTACAGAGGGCGCCTTCCTCATAGCTCTGACAACAGCTCTAATAACTGTGAAAACCCCACTAATTTGGGACAGAGCTCTTTCCACTCTGGAAGCAGAGTTATACTGTAGCAAAGAGCTCAAACTCAAATAACTGGCTGGCAAGATGAACAAACAGAAGAAGCACAGTCAGACCATAGAATGTTTTTTTGGGGACAAAAAGGATCAAAACGTGGAAGCAGAAGAAGACAACAAAGTCAAAACTCCTGCATCAAAAGCTTCCAAGAAAAATATAAACTGGTTACAAGCCATGGAGGAGCTCAAGAATGATTCTGAAAATCAAGTAAGAGAAGTGGAGAAAAAATTGGAAGAGAAATGAGAATGATGCAAGAAGATAATGAAAAGCAAGTCAACAGCCTGACTGAAGAAAATAACAACTTAAAAAATAGACTAACTCAAATGGCAAAAGATGCCCAAAAAGCCAAGGAGGAGAAGAATGTATTAAAAAGCTGAATTTCCCAGATGGAAAAGGAATTTCAAAAACTCACAAAAGAGAATAATTTCTTCAAAATTAGATTGGAGCAAATGGAAGCTAATGCTTTTATGAGAAATTGAGATACTATCAAACAGAGCCAAAAAAATGAAAAAAGTAGAAAACAATGTGAAATACCTCATTGGAAAACTACTGACGTAGAAAATAGATCCAGGAGAGATAATTTAAAATTTTTTGGACTACTTAAAAGCCATGATAAAAAAAGGAATCTATAAATCATCCTTCAAGAAATTCTCAAGGAAAATTGCCCTGATATTCTAGAACCAGAGCACAAAATAGAAATTGAAAGTATTCACCAATCACCCCTTGAAAAAGATCCCCAAATGAAAACTCCTAGAAATATTATGTCAAATTCTAGAGTTCCCAGGTCAAGGAAAAAACATTACAAGCAGTTAGAAAGAAACAGTTTGAATGTTGTGGAAACACAATCAGGATAACACAAGATCTAGCTAAGGGATAAAGGGGCTTGGAATATGATGTTCCATAGGTCAAAGGTGCTAGGATTAAAACCAAGAATCACCTACCCCGCAAAACTGAGTATAATGCTTCAGGAAGGAAATATGGTCATTCCATGAAATAGAGGACTTTCAAGCACTCTTGATGAAAAAAAAACAGAGATGAACAGAAAATTTGACTTTTAAATACAAGAAACAAGAGAAGCATGAGAAGTTAAACAGGAAAAAGAAATCATAAAAAACTTATTAAAGTTGAACTGTATTCCTACATGGAAAAATAGTAATTGTAACTCATGAGACTTTTTCTCAGTATGAGGATAGTTGAAGGAAATATACATATTGAAGGAAATATACATATATACATATATATATATATATACACACACACACATGTGTATGCATAAGAGAGTATAATATAATAAATATATGTGAGGGTATGTATATGTGTATATATGTCTATCTATATACATAGACAGAAAGCATAGGACGAGTTGAATTGAAGGGATGATATCTACAAATAAAATTAAGAGATGAGAGAGCAATATATTGGGAGAAGGAGAAAGGGAGAGAAAAAATAGGATAAATCATCTCTTATAAAAGAGGAGAGAGAAAAGTGTTACAATGGAGGCGAAGTGCAGGAAGATGAAAGGGAATGGGTCAATCTTACTCTCACTGATTTTGGCTTAAGGTGGGAATAACAGACACACTCTACCGGGAATCTTACCCTACAGGAAATTATGGGAATTGGGATAAGAGGAGGAATGATAAAAGGGAGGTCACATTGGGGGAGAAGGCAGATAGAAGCAAACACTTCTGAAATGGGACAGGGTCAAAATAAAAAAATAGAATAAGTGGTGGGCTGGATAGGATGGAGGTAAATACAGTTAGTCTTTCACAATGTAACTACCATGGAAATGTTTTGCATAACTACACATGTACAACCTATATTTAATTGCTTGTCTTTCCATTGGGTGTGGGTGAGGAGAAAAGAAGGGAAAGAATCTGGAAATCAAAGTTTTAAAAAGAAATGTTAAAAAAAAAGAACTATGCCTCACTTCCTGTTCCTCACCCCAATATGAATGTGAAATTGCAACTAGGATGAGTGCCCTTGGAAGTTGAGGAAACATCAGAGATTTGGGGTTCCAGGACTCAGGTAAAGTTCTGCACCTTGAATTGGATTCCTGGGCTTCTTTGGGGAAAAGTTAAAGCTAAATATAAGAACTAGCATTTCGTCAGAATTCAGGCATGAAAACAGAAGATGCCTCAATCACCATTGTAGCCTTTTCTTTCCTTAAAGCAAACAAAGAAGGACACCCTTCTGAAAAGATGCTCCACCACTGTGGGGGGAAAAAGGCTATAGACATTTGACTATATTCTTTGGCCCTCCATCCCCTACTTTGCACATGCACCCACACGCATGTATACACACACAAACACACACACACATGCCCATCCTATAGTACTATTGAAGTTCTAGTAGAACCAAAAGTAGAGGTAGGAATGGTCCTGAATGTCTGAGGTATACATAATAGGCATCTGAGGGCAGAGATAGGCAGACTGGAGGCATGAACAGATAGCTAAGAGATAAACTAACAACTTCCCTGAAATCCTGTAACTCTGGTAAAACTGGAAGCATGGATAATGTTAAACTCCAGCATTTATTCTTAGCTCCTCTAGTTGTGTACCAATGTCAGTAGAGAGAGTATGGGGGGCAGGAAGATGAAAGGAGACTACGACTTCTTTACCTTCCTGTATTTCAAAACACAAAACAGAACAAAAACATCATCACACCGCCCCTCAACCCCAAATCTATGAGTTATAGAAGAAAATGGGATGGGTGCTTACATTGACAGATTTTCTTTCTTTCCTTCCTTCCTTCCTTCCTTTGTACCTGCCCCCACCTTTTGCACTCTCTCTTCCTTATTTTTGCATGTCCTAAATCATATTCCTACTATTATATATAGCCACGTACCAGTCAGGGCACACAAAAACTTGGGACACCTGGGACTGATGCTGTGGAAAGTGATCAGTAAATCCACTGAGTGTACTCTGGTGAGCATTAGGATGAAATGGAGATTTGGTGGAATCCTCTGTACTGATTGCCATCTGATATAGCAACTGGCCTAGTGGTCTGAGGATAGACTAAATAAATAGTGTACTCCATAGCTGGCTAAGTAACTCTTAGAGTCACAGAGGCATGCTGGGAAAGACCTTATAGGATTAAGTGACAACTTGTTTCTCTGCATATTGGAAAAAAGTAGGGGAATGATCCTATGTGGGCAGGTATAGCTCTGGAATCATCATCAAATATATATCCAGTCACACATGCCACTTGTCACAAAAAATCAATCAATCAATTCAGGGTACATACAATTAAATATTCCAATGACATTATCATTTCTTTTACTGCTGTACCTTAAGGATCATGAGATATTTCCATCTTACTTGTACCTTAAACCTACCATTGTTGTTTTCCCCACTAGAAAGTGAGCTCCCTAAGAGCTTAATTTTCTATTTATATCCCAAGAATATAACATAGTGCTTTGAACATTATGTTTATTACATGCTTTATTCATTCATTCATTCATTCATTCATATGTAGCACAGAAAGATAATAGTATATTTAGGTGAATTCAAAACTGGCTGATAGCCATTTGAAATGTCCAGATTAAAGCAATCATCATTAATGTCTGTGGAAGCTTGGAAGGAGCAGAGTGTAGTAGGGATCTGTCCTTAACTTGGTATTCTTTGTCATTTTTATTAGATCTGAATGAAAGCATTTATGGCAAGACTATTAGTTTGACATATGTAACAAACCAGGGAGGGATAGCTAATAGTTTAGATGATAATTGAGAACCAAAAAGTGTTCATAAGTCTTGAATGATGGAATTAATCTAATACAAATGTCATTTAATAGAAATAAATGTGAAATACTACGAATGAGCTCCAAAATTCATTTGCACTAAGTCAAGACACACAATGTATATACAGATAGTAGTTCATATGCAAAAAAGAGATCTTTGAGTTTAAGTGAACTGAAAGCTCAATAATTTTTAGTGGGGCAGCATGGCCTGCAAAAAGGGCTAATATAAACATACACTGCACTGTATTGGATAAATGCCAGAAGGAAAGAGGTGATAGATAATTCTGTTGTCCCTGTCCTGGTTAGAACACACCCAGAATACTGTGTTGAATTCTGGGACCTGCATTTTAGGTAACTGGCTGATAAATTGGATTATACCTAGAAGGCAGCAACTTGAATGGTGAGGGATCTTGAGTGAATGTCATATAATGATTAAGTGAAACAATTGCTAGTTTAGTTTAAAGAAGTGAAAATTTGGGTGAGAGGATGGCTGAGGATAGCCTTCAAACATCTGCGTGACTATCAAGTGTGGAGAGATTATTATGATGTAACTGAAAGAGATTTGATTAGGATTCAGTAGAGCTGGTTTCCAATCCTGGCACTAGATCTTACTACCTGAGTGACATAGGTTCTTAACCTCTTTTTGTCTGATTTTTGTGAATTTCAAAATTAATAGATTAGCTTAGATGAATTCAAAGTTCTTTTCACCACTGAATAAATGCTTCTGGTATTCCAGTCTTGTTCTGCTTGGTCTCAGAGCACAGAGCTAGAAACAATGGGCATAAATTATCAATGAACAGCTTTAGGCTTAGTGCAATGAAAAATGTTGCCACAAGTAGAGATGTCCCAAAATGGAATGGATGAAATTGTCTCTTTTATGGTATAGCTGAAAGTTGAAACCAGAATGTTCTTTTTTTTTTCTTTTTGGAGGGCAATTGGGGTTAAGTGACTTGCCCAAAGTCACATGGCAATTTTTTGTGTCAAGTGTCTGAGGCTGGATTTGAATTCCGGTCGTCCTGACTCCAGGGCTAGTGCTGTATTCACTGCGCCACCTAGCTGCCCCACAAGAATGTTCTCTTCTTAAGAATGTTGTAGATAGTATTTCTGTACAAGCAATGGTTTGACTAGATGGTCCATCAGTTCCATTCCATCTTGAGATTCTGAGTCTACACTGACATTTATCTTCATAATCATTGATACGATACAAAGGTGCCCTAAGAGTTAATATTAAGGGTTTCTTGTGAGATCCTCCTAAGCCTGAGAACATTCTAAAGTCCCTTCCTTTATCATGAAATGCCATAAAACTTCCCCCTTGTCCGGGATCATGGAATTCCTTTTCTTCCCCCATCCTGGGTCATAAAATTTGCCCTGTATCCATTATCTTGTGCCATCCATTTTCCTCATTCTGTCTCTAAAACTCCATTAGTAACTTTAAAATTACATCATCATCCTACATCCTACATCCTACATTAGCTTTCAGTGTATATGTCTTGTCCTTTTACTATTTCAATGCCTTTGTTTAGCTCCTTGCTAAGTCTCAGGCCAGCATGTTTTTGTAGCAATAAAGCTCCCATTGGCTAAAGAGAATTGGATTTCAAAAATCTGAACCACCTCTACCAACTCTGACATCATCATCATCATCATCATCATCATCATCATCATCATCATCATCTTTACAAGACACTTTTAGGTTTAAAAATCACTTCCCCGGGACAGGTAGGTGGCACAGTGAATAGAGCACTGGCCCTGGAGTCAGGGGGGCCTGAGTTCAAATCCAGCCTCAGACACTTAACACAAAAACTAACCATGTGACCTTGGGCAAGTTGCTTAATCCCAATTACCCTCCAAAAAAAGAAAGAAAAAAATTTTAAAAATCGCTTCCCATGTTATCCCATATTATTATTAGCTAACTGAACCTGCCTGATTTAACATCTCTGAGCCTACATTCATTCATTTGTTTAAAAAAAAGGAAACAAGGAAACAAAAAAATCCAGGCTTATTTAATTCTAATAGTTTAAGATTTTTTTTTTGAATGAATGATATAATGAATGAACAAAGACATTGCTGTGTGGGTGATTCATAGGAATTGCACTTCACAGTAGCACAAAATTTGAGATTTTTTAAGGGCCTGAGAAACCATCCAGTTCAACACAGATATGCTAAAAAGTTCCCTAAAGGGTAGAGCCAACCGTGTCTTTAAGGCAATCTATTCTACTTTTATCTAGCTCTAATTGTTAGGAAGTTTGCTTGTTTGTTTTTCTCCTGGCACAGAGATTAAATTTGCCTCTTTACAGCTTATTGCTCATGACTCTGCTGCCATGATGGAACAAATGGAAACAAATCCTGATTTCACATAATAGCATTTCAAATACTTGAAGATAGCTACCATTCCCACCCCCAATCCCTAGTATTCCCTTATCCAAGATAAATAGCCAGTGTTTCCTCAATCAATCCTTATATGACGTGAATTCAAGACCCATGATCATCCTAGATCCTAGTTGTCCTTCTCTGCACTCTCTGGAGGTCACCAAAGGTCTTCAGAACTTATAGTATGTGAATCTGACTAGATAGCTATCCTTTCCATAATCATTGGGGTTAAGGGCACCTCCCTGCCACTTCCTGGTGATTTGGAAAATTCCAGTAAAATTACATCTGCTGCCTTTCACATTCTTTTCACTTTAACTTTTTACTTATTTTAAACTTAAAAAAGAAATGATATATTTTATACTATTAAAAGATAAAATATGTTGAATTTATATAATACTATACACATATTTTATGCATTTCTGAGTTTCTAAACTTTTTCTGTGTCATCTGCTCACCTTCATGCTTTGTCTATGGCTTCCACAAAATTCCCCCAAAATTCCCATTTAATTTCTTATGCTGACCTGTGATATATCAAAATTATGAAAGGGAAAGTCACAATGTGGAAGGGATAACTAGTGCTTTGTATCAGGTCTGACAACAAGGCAGTTCAGAGAGATTATCAATTTCCTATTCCTGGAAGCTAACCCTTTTCTTCTGATGCTACATTTGAAGATTGTCATAATGACAATAACATCAACAATTCATTTTCTATATAGAAGTTTAAATTTTATGAGGTATTTTCTTCACTATATTTTTATTTATTTTCTTCACTATATCCTTTTTTTGGTGCCAACTCCTAGAATTATTGTTCTCATTTGATAGCTAAGTGTCAGAGAGGTTAAGTAATTTGTCCAGGGGCACTCAGCTAAGTATTCCTTTCATTACACCAAGTTACCTCTGATAACACAGGTACTATTATAGTTTCTTATTATATGTATACTAATTTTAATGAACCTATTTCTGATGCTATTTTAATTAATGAGGATTTGCAGTAATGATTTGCCTCATAAACATAATTCCCCAAGTTAAAATTGTTCTATGCTTTCTAAAATTGTATCAAAATATTTATACGGTCAAATTGCTTTCCATCTTGGGGAGGGAGGATGGGAGAAAGGAAGGGAGAAAAAAAACTTTGGAACTCATAATCTTATTAAAAATGTATGTTGAAAACTATCATTACATGTAATTGGAAAAAATAGAATAATATTAAAAAATATTTATAGGATCGTAAAGCTAAAGGTAGAAAAGAACTCAAAGGTTATCTAATGCAAGCATCTCATTTAACAAATGATGCAGTCTAGAGAAATCAAATGACTTTCCAAAAGTCAACATGGGATGAGAAACGACTCAGCCTGAGTTAAATCTCAGATTGTGTGCCTCCAAATTTGCCACTCTTTTAGTTGAATGTAGTGCATCAACATAATCAAAGTTACAGAAGGGCTTTTTATTCTGTGTTTTCCACATGCTTCTCACAAATATTCTGTCATCTGAAAAATATGCCCTGGCATTTCAAGAAACAGCCAGCTTTTTATATTCTTTATTTTTTTAAAAAACATTCATGTTTTAGCTTGAATGAAAGGAATTAGAATTGATTTAATTGTTTCATACCCATTTAAGTCTTCTTGGAATCAAAATAATTTTTAACACTTTGATAGCAGAGAAGTAATAAAATCAGCTTAGTTATACATAATACAGGACATGTATGCAGCTGCTTTTGTGTTCAATACAATTCTCAGGTCCTCCTCACACAGACATTGGCAAGGTTCAAAGTCTCCATAAGTTTGGGAGCTTCCTTTTCTAGTGAGATTCAAGGTTCCTGGATTCCCTCCTTGACATTTATTCATCTCTAAAGAATAAGTGTCAACAGTTTAACCAAAATTCACTCATGCATTCATTATCAAAGAAGAATCCAAGAAACACTAGTTAATCAGATGGAAGTGAAATAATTTATAATGTAATAACTGAAAGATTAAATTAAGGATAATCCTTTCAGAGTGAAGGAATCCAGATTGCAAAGAAAAATGAAAATTTCATATCCCCACCAAGTTTGCATCCATGTAAGGTTAAATGTTGCATGCCAACATACAGTAAATCTAAAAATAAATGAAAATTCCCTACTAATCAGGGAAGGAGGTTGGGATTTGTCTGAATCAAAGACTGAATAAAATTATGCTACAAATTTTTTTCTTTAGGATTTTTTCTTTTTAAATGTGACATGAGTGTCTTTTGACTGGGGAAAAATGATGACAAGTTGAAGTACCAAAGTTCTTAAGGGCACCCCTGGGATTGTAATCTTGAGAATAAGCACCCACTATTGCAGTGGAAAGAATGTTCAACCAAGGTGATTGGGTAGTTATGTAGGAGGTTAGATTTTAATTTGACAAGAAGTGGAGCAATAGAACAATGGCCATCTAGAAAGAGAAGTCGCTACAGGTGTTTTGGAATTTGAGTTCTTAAATCAGAATAGGCTCAAATGGCCAGGATATTGCTCTCTCATTTAAACAAACAAACCAAAAAAGCAAAGAAACTGGCAACTCCTGACAGAGCTGAAACAGATTGATTATAAACTGGTACTCCCTTATTTCTACAAAATGATAATTGAGTTTTAACTTTCTTTCCTTTCTACCCACAAATGGCAAGACTTACTTTCCAGTTTTTCTATTTCTTTAAGCTCTTTCCAATTCCTGATATATTTTTTCTCACATAAAATTATGACTTGTAATAACTTCTGTGTAACCAATGTCCGTTATTAATTTCATACATAGGGAATACTGTCAGGGTCCCTTTTCCTGATTGCAGGGGCAGCTGGTTACTTACCTCAGTTGAGAAGGCGCCAGCGTCTTCTCCAGTACAGAACAGTCAGTGGCTCAAAGGTGTAAACAGCGAAACTTTGAGTCCTCTCTGTAGTGAAGCTTTACAGCAAGATTTCAAGACCCACCAACTGACGACCCCGACTCCCCCAAAACCTGAGTCTTATATATCTCCCCAATGCACCTACTATATGTGATAAAAAAACAAGGTCTGGCTGCAAGGAGCAGCATATAGACAAATATGGGGGCTTGAAGTTGTGGTTACAGGGGCTTCGCCTGGTCCCAGGGTAAGGAGACGTTATCTGGAAAACGTGGCCTCCACAGGCAGGAGAACTCCAAGCACTGCTGCTCCGCACAGCCCCGAGAGACAGGGAGAGCCCAGCAGTCACCGAACTCCACCTGACCTAGACTTTTCCAGGGCCTTGACTCTCCCCGTGCCTCATCCCAGTCACCTGCAACCTGTAAGCATTTCTTAACCCTCACAAAGTACAACAGAGAGAGAGAGATACACACACACATATGTGTATATATGTGTCTACATACATATATATATATATAAATACATATGTAAGTGTGTGTATGTGTATATGTAACCTATAGTACAAAGAAACAAAAAGGAAAGTGGTTTGAACCTGTTTATAAAATAGATAGGTTTTGATTTGGATTTGTTTTTAAAATTCTAGTTTGGGAGATTCTAAGCTGTAAATGGACAACTATGTGGTACAGTGACTAGAGCATTCAGTCTGAAGATAGAAAGACTTGAAGACAAATCTGGTTTCAGACACATATTAGATGCATGACCTTGGGCTAGTCACAAACTCAGTTTGCCTCATTTTCTTCAGCTGTAAATTGTAGATAAATAAAAGTACCTTCCTCATAGGGTTGTTGTGAAGATCAAATGAGATAATATATGTAAAAAGTGTTTAGCCTAATGCTATGAATATAATAGATACTATAGAAATGTTTATTCCCTTCCTTCCCCAAAGAAGAGTGAAAGAATATTGTAGTTTTCCTTTTTAATTAATAACTATTGATAAATATTTCCAAAGCAGAATTTAAGATATATGTGGGACTTCCACCCCTAAGGATAAAGCCATGAGCCATATACCCAAGGTGGTCTGGTGAGGGACATGACCACATGTGAGTCATGTTGACTACCCCCCCCCTACTGTTTTCTGTTGAGTGTGCCCAGTGGAAGAAGAGCAGTAACTGAGTTTCTGCTCTCCTAGGATGGAGGAGAAAAGTCTGTGAGTAAGTTGTTCAAACAAATTTCTCTTAGTATAAGTGTTGTCTGGGACAAGTGACTGTACCCTTAAATTTCCAAATATGGAGGTTCAGAGAAGATAACAAATGTGCCTCCTTTTATCACTTTGTCTTCCTACCAAAACCTCTAAACATTGTCATATAGGACCACCTATTTCTGTACTTATATGTTTCCATTTCTTTCTCTGCCTTGTGCTGCCTTCCTTGTCTTTATTTTCTTTCATGCAGCCTTCTTTACTATTTATTAAACATTTCCCATTTTGCAATAATTTTCTATTTTGCTATCAGGACCATTGATTTAATTACTCACATAATCCAGGAATTCACTTTTATCATTGTAAAGATTTTTATAGGATTTTTTAAATTTTAGTTATATAAACTGCATTTAATAACTCCAAACCTTCCCCAGAAACAAAGTTGATCCTCTTTAATCTGTGATTTGAGTCAAGGACTACCACATTTTGCATAAAATTGAAGTTGTGGGGAACCTGTGGGCACTGGAAAGGTGCATAGTAGATGTGAGAAAGTGTCAGGTTATTGTTGGCAAAGATTTGTAGAGAAAGGTTGGAGTAAAGAATATCATCAGAGGGATATATGGTCAGCAAAGGGAGGTGGGCCAGTCTTGTGGAAAGAGCAAGGGATAGGGAGGCAGACCACCTGTTCTCATTTGATCCAGCTGTACCACTCTGGGATTTCTCTGTCTTTAACATCATGCCCCAGGAAGTTCACTATTAGGCAAATCTCACCAATCTTCAAGATGCTTCATCCTTTTACCTCCTCCCCATCCTCTGTCCCTCTTATTGTAGGGTGGAACCATGAACTCTAACACTTATTTTAAGGAGGGATCCCAGGTCATAACATTTCATTTTTCACTTGACTTCACTATTTTGAGATTTCTCTAACTTTTCCACCATGTCCCAGAAAGCTCATTTTTTTGTAAACCTCTTCATCCTGCAACATCCCATCAACCTTGGTAGTCCACCGCATTGATACTCTGCAATCCTCTGATTGGAGGGGGGAGCCATGAATTCCCAAATATCAATTTGAGGAAGAAGCTCAGCTTATATCGACATCTTCTCATTTCTCATCTGGCTGTACTGCTCCAGGATTTCTTTGATTTCATCATGCCATCATGTGAGTTCCCTTCTATTTCCTCTTTTTCAGGTTAATTTTTGAGTTGTCTTCCCTCATTAGTATGTATGTTCCTTGAGGATCAGGATTGTCTCGTTTTTTCTCATTTGTATCCCTGGCACTGTAATAGTAATAAAATTTGAAGATCCCTTTGTATTGCTAGGCTAAGAGGTACTTAGCACCGATTTTCAAATTAAGCCTCTGTTGAAGAAACAGAAGGTTTGAACCCCTGTTGCTGATGTAATAAGAAGGGCCTGAACAGGAAACCCTTGTTGCTGAAGTGACATCAAGAGGTGAATAGGTAGAAGCAATGTGGTATATAAGGAAAACCAATAGCTGAGAGAAGCAGAATTCCTGGGAACTTGTGGTGGCAGACCTTCTTCTGAGGGCAAACTGGAGCTGCTGAGGAGTTGCTGAGGAGCCAAGCTGCTGAGGAGGCACTGATGATTTCTGAAGACCACCTTGAACTACGGAAAACTGAGGAAGCATGACAATAGTGTCAGTATTTTGTCTGTTTGTGGCTCTGTTAAGCCTTGACTTCCCAAGGATACAGACTGTGAAGGATTTAAGGTAGACTGGATGTTGTGAGCTTCAGTGTGGGATAGGAACTGCATGGAGAGCTTGATAAAGAGCTGGGAGCTGTCTGCCTTTGAACCCAGGTGACATTTTGGGGAATCCAGGTAGGAGCTGGGACCATGGAAGGGGATTCAGGGAATCTGAGAGCGTACCTCAAGTCAAGCTGAAAGTAGACTTTATTTGGATACTGTGTACCGACTGAGAAGATTGTGATTTACTTGTGACCAAGAGGTGGCTGCCCTATGTATTTTCTGATGATTGAAGAGTGAATAATGACTGAATAATGACTGATATTGTAACTTAGTGTGCCCTATGAGTGGAGAACTTTGACTATTATATTTATAAGGAGGCAAGCCTACTTAAGGATGATTGAATGATTGAGTTACTGAGTCTTTGACTGACTAAATGATTTTACTTTGTTTAAAACTATGTGACCACTATGGTGAAAACATTGTGCCCATTTTAGTGATAAGTTGTTTTAAATGCTGTAATTCCATTTTCTATATTAAGTTGTAATATTCTTAATGCTGTACCTTGATTTTCTGTGAATGTTTAGCCCTGATTTGTTATTAAACAGAGTGTTTATTATATTATATAATCAGAGCCTTGAAAGCCCTTCACAGTATCATTCTTCTGGAAAGCTACTTGTACTTGGCTTTACAGGCACTTAGTACAGTGTCTGGCATATATGAAGAACTTCATGGACGTTTATGGACTATTGACTATTAACTTTCTTACCATCCCCAAAGGGTCAGATTGAGAAGAAGGTGCTTAGACTATTTAGTGGAACTTGTAAGGGTCTGGAGAGATATGGACAAGAGTCCATGAGAAAAGATACCATGATATGTGAATTATTATTGGATTGTTATTAATTAATTATGTTTAATTATTATTAAAAGGAGCACAAATATGAATGATGTCATAGATCCATCTAAATATCACTTAAAACTACATGATTAGTTTCTGTCTTATTTATTTATTTACTTATTATTATTTTTTTAATCTTAATTTATTTTCTGGGTTATATCATTCATTTCCACAAGGTTTTGAGTTACAAATTTTCTCCCCT
>CM053594.1:190553843-190608266 GCA_028646575.1 Pseudocheirus occidentalis
GGAAAATTTTCTCATGCAAAAGAGATATTCAAGTAAGAAGTTTTATAGTGGAGGAAAAAAAATAAATAGGCAGCAGGCAATTCTTGAACTTCACTATCATCAGAATTGGTTCAAAGAGGAAACAATATACATACACACATACATACATACATATACATATCTGTACATGCATACATATCTACACATATATGTGTGTATACATATATAATCTGTCTATGCATATATGTGTGTGTGTGTGCATACATACACACATACTCAGTTGGGTATAGAATTCTATCTTAACAAAAACAGAAAGAGGATAAGAGAAAGGGAGGTTGGTGGAGGGAGAAATAAAGTGGAGAATGGATTGAGGGGACAGTGCTCAGAAACAAAACAGACTTTTGAGGAGGACAGGATTAAAAAAGAGAGAAGAATAAACAGAAGAAAATAGGGATGAAGGGAAATACAAAGTAATCATAACTGTGAATGTGAATGGGATAAGCTCACCCATAAAATGGAAGGAGATAGCAGAATGGATTAGAAAGTAGAACTTCAAAAATATTTTGTTGCAAGAGAAATGTTTGAAGCAGTTAAAATAGCAGCTGAAACAGAATCTATTATGCCTTTGCTGAAGTGAAAAGTAAAGAGGTAGCAATCATGATTTTAGTCAAAGTAAAAGCAAAAACAGACCAAATTAAAAGAAATAAGTAGGGAAACCATATTTTGCTAAAAAAAAAGCATAATAGAAAATAAAGTACTATTTAAAAAATAGGAAGGTTCTCTGATAAAGGCCTTATTTCTTAAATGTATAGGGAACTGAGTCAAATTTATGAGAATGCAAGTTATTCTTTAATTGACAAATGGCCAAAGAATGCAAACTGGCAGATTTCAGAAAAAGAATCAAAGCTAACAATACTAAGACAAAAAATATATTATAAAGCAACATCTAGAGAAAGGCAAATGAAAATAGCTCTTAGGTATGACTTTACACCTATTAAAAATGACAAAAGCTGAACAGGATGAGGGAAAATAGGTACACATATAAATTATTGGTGGACTTATGAACTGTTCCAACCATTCTGGAGAACAATTTGGAACTATGGCCAAAATGGCTATAAGATTATGCATACCTTTTTATCTAGTAACACCATTACTAGGTTTGTACTCCAGTGAAGTCAAAGAAAAAGGTAAAGGACCAATAAATACAAAAAATATTTAAAGGAACTCTTAGTTGTGACAAAGAATTGGAAATTGAGGTGATACTCATCAATTGGGAAATGACTGAACAAGTGGTATATGATTGTGATGGAATATTGTAGTACTATAAGAAACAATGGAGGATGGGGTGGTTTAAGAACAACAACAACAAAGTAAGACTCATATGAACTGATAGAAAGTGAAGTGAGAAGAACCAGGAGATCATTGTGTACAATAATAGCAATATCGTAATCATGGTCAACTGTGAAAGACTTGACTACTCTGATCAACATAATGATCCAAGATAATTCCAAAAGACTCTTAATGAAGAAAAATGCTATTCTCCTCTAGAGAATTGAGGAAATCTGACTGTAAATAGTAGTATAATGTGACTTTCTTTTATTTTTATTTGTTTTTTTGTGATATGACTAATGTGGAGATAGTTTGCATGATTTCACATGGATAATTCATGTATGTTTGCTTGCCTTCCCAGTGGGTAGGGGAAGTGTTGTAATGGAGGAAGAGAATTTGAAATTTAAATTTTACAAAGGAAAGAATTTGAAAAATCAGTATTTTTCAAAAAGACCACTATGGATATTTATTGGAAGGAGAAAAAGAACATGCATGTGAATGTATATGCCATTAAAAAGAAATGTGAAAAAGAAACAGTAAATAGAGATATGGTTCTATTCCTGCATGTTGCAGGGAAGATGATGGTATTAGAAAGGAATTTCAACTTTATCTCAGGCATAGGTGATAATTAAATTATAACCTATGAAGTCAAAGACTTAGATTCAATATAAAAACAATACTCATTGATTTAAACATACAAAGATTTTGGAATTATTCCATTGCCTTTTTGTATGCTGCTCAAAGATAGGACCTATATCTTAATTTTTTATTTGTTTTATTTTATTTTTGTATCTTCAATGTATAAAATTTTCTACACAAAGGAAGAGCATAATATGCTTGACGAACTCAACTAAATTATAAAACTGAAGTGGGTCAGTAAAGTTGATGTGATCCATCTCTAATGAAAAAAGTGATCATAAAAGAGTTTTATTTCTCATATTATAGTAATAACCAGAATTAATTCTTCAGACCTTGGGGAATTAGTAGTACAGATAGATGGAAGCATCATAATAAGAACTAACATTGATACAACTTCTTACAATTTACAAAGCACATAGTATTTGATCCTTGCAGGAACCATAAAAGATAGGTTTTAGTGTCATCATCACTTTATAGAGGATGAAACTGAAGCTGAAAGAGGTAATGTAAGTAGACCAGAATCACTCTACTAACAAAATGCCTGAAGGTTTTAAATTCTGGTTTTCCATCTTCCAGGTTCAGTTCTATCTATTGTACCAGTTAGCTGACATTAAAAAAATGAAAAATAAAATCTGTTACAACAGAGGGAATTAAAATGAAGAAACCAAAAATGCGATAAGAAGAATGGTCAAAGGTAGTGGTTCTTAACCTATGGGTTATGTTCAATTTGTAACAACAAAAACACATCCTGCATGTCAGATATTTACATTATGATTCATAACAGTAGCAAAATTACAGTTATGAAGTAGCAACGAAAATAATTTTATGGTTGGAGGTCACTGAACGTGAGGAACTGTATTAAAGGGTCACGGCATTAGCAAGGTTGAGAACCACTGGTCAAAGGGAAACCTTGTCCCCTTTTCAAGATTAAAGAGTGATAAGACTATTTGCAGATTAAGTGATTTAAATCATCTTTGTTTAGGTGTCACCTCATCAATGAAACCATTCCTGATTCCCTTGATGAGAAGTGATCACTACCCTCTGATATTTGTCTTTTCCAGTTTGATTTTTGTTGTCAATATAACAATCATTAGCAAACCTAAACCTTCACAAAGAAAGAGAAAGAGAACAGTATATATGACCATGAACTTCGTTTATATATTTTTATGGAGTAGATAAAATTTTAAAAGGTAATAACAAAATTGTTCTATTTGCTTATGTCTCCTTTCCTTTTAAAATTTTTTCCTTGGTGTTTAAAAGATGTTTTATTGAGGCTTTTCTTGCATATCTTGACAATATCTTGTGCCTCTTCTAGGAACTTAAAATATTCTCTTTTTTATTACAATTAAGTCTCTATCTATCATCTCCTCAATTAGATCCTATGCTCCTTGGTGAAGGACTGATCATATCTCAATTCTTCTTTGTATTTCCTGTACCCAGCACAGGGCTTTACATCAAGTACACACTCAATAAATGTTTGTAGAATTGAATTATGTATTAAGAAATCTTTCAGGGGAAGTGGTAAAGCCAAAGACTTAAAAGATAAGCATAGATATTTGCAGCTATAAAATCATTTAGTGGAGTGTATTGAAAGAAAACACATAGGTGAAAAAATAGGAAGTAAAAATGGACAAATAAAAGAAGTCTATGTAGAGGGATTCAGAGTGCCATTAGAAAGATGCCAACCAAGAATTAAGGTACAACTCACATATTTCTTATATCATGCATAAAGAAGAGAATAAGAGTCGGTGCTGTGCCAAAGACATAAAAATAGATTTAAATGACCCTAGAGAAAATGTAAACATAATCAAAGAGTTATTTATGAAATAATTTTTAAATCAAGAAAAAATAAGCTGAGAAAATTAAGAAGCTTATGAATAGTGTCTAAGGACATCCAATCAAAGGAAAGAGAAATTGATCTTTAAATGGCAAACTAAACAATTCGAGCAACGAGCAGTATCATGGAGCTACTGTAAAGGACTAGTTCCTGCCTCTAAAGGTCTCACTTCTGAGCTTTACACAGCTCATCAAGACTAACTGGCAATCCTGTGGCCCACCCTTTTTCTTTACCTCCTCCTTCCTTCCTTCCTTCCTTCCTTCCTTCCTTCCTTCCTTCCTTCCTTCCTTCCTTCCTTCCTTCCTTCCTTCCTTCCTTCCCTCCTTTTTTCTGACCTGGGATGGTTCTGACCTCCCTGGGCAACCTGGTGGCCCCTCTCTCATAAAGACTCACTATATTGGTGCCAAATGTATTATGAACACCTGAAGGGGTTTGGCTTTATTTCAATTTAAATGATGCATTAGCCTCAGTCTTCCTAGTAGCATGCACAACATGTTACTTCCTTTCCATGGCATATGGAAAATGGAGAAAGAGCATAATATGAAATGAGTAATGACAAGTATATTAAAAACTAGAAGGTGATAACACTTCTCATCAGATCCTGTATTCTGCATCATATTTGAGCTATAAAGTATGGCAAAAGCAGTGTGATTCATGGACAGGGTAGGGGTCTGGGATACTTAATTATTTATGAAGAATTCAATGAACTTCGTCTTCAGTCATAAGCTGTTTCTTGGATGAAAGTCTCAACTTATTAGACCTTTAATCTTACTCTCCCTAGCTTGGTAGGACCATCTAAATCTTGCACTGTTCTGGCACAAGTTTTTAAAATATGTGGTTTCTTTCTGGGATGTAATGGGGGGGGGGTAGAAAAATAAAAGAATATGCTAAAGCTAGTAGGTAAGAAGCCTTTTGCCCCCAAGCTTAGTAAAAGAAGAAAAAAAAGAGTTTCTTATCTGAAAAGTGCCTTTTTCTCTTTAACATACTTCAACAGGATACATTTAAGTTCAACTTAAAACAAACAAAAAGAAAAACCCAACCTTCTAACATTCAGAACTATTCAAGATTAGTATTGACCGCCTTGTGAGATCGTGAGCTCTTCCTAATTCAATATTTTCTCTTTCTGATCTCAAATTATTCATCGTATTTTTTTCCTGAAAATTAAATTATTGCAAATATAATCCTTTAGTTTATCCCAATTGAATGATTTCCTTTATAAATCCTTTGCTGAGTGTCAGCTCTCAAGCCATTGAAGATAATGATTTGTTGGCTACTGGGCTAGTCTTGAAGTCAGGAATGCCTAGTTTTGAATCTCAATGGATACTTACTAGTTATGCAGCTAAGGACAAGTCATTTCACCTCTGTGAGACTTGGTTTCCTCAAGATTCTGGGGAGGGATTGTTGATCTCTTTGGGGATATTTTTATAAGTAATTACTGTATAGGCATGGATGGGACTCAGTGCTCTCTGTGGCTACTTCTGGCTCTGAGGGTTAGCATAGTGCGGTGAAATGATGATTACTAGATCAGGAAGCTAGATTTTTGAGGGGGATAGAGTGTCATGCTAGAAGTCCTCACAAATAGGAAAACCAGAGGCGGGTCCAAGAGGCATCTGGGCAGGTGTATGTTCTGCCTACATGGCACACATCCTGTTTACCAAGAACTTGCTGCCCCGTGTTTCACTGGAATGGCGCCTTGGGGGATAAAAGTTCACATACGGCATTGAGCATGCACCAGTAACGGAGGAACACTCCCTGCCTATCAGGCTCCTGTTGCTGAGGCACGTGATGCACGGAAGACTGACAGTCTATATAAGGCAGAGGAGGGCTGGGGATCGCATGGCACACAATGGGATAGAATAGAGACCTATACTACTCCACCAAGATGTGTCTGACTAGTCCGTCCAATCCTGGCTATCCTGAAGGGTGGTAGAAGTGACTGGGTCATAGAGGCAACTGAGACTGACCACTTGGTATAAGGTAAGTGACTTGGGGACCCCCTACTCTGGCAGGCCCTGACACTTACTGACATATATAAGCATTTCATATTGCAATGTATAGCCAATACATAGTAAGAAAAGAAAGTAAGGCTGTTGACTTAACTCCTCACCATACATATGGCCTGAAATCCTCTCATTTTAAAAGAAAATGGTAAAAGTGAGAATAATTATATGCATAGACATGATTCTGGAGAAGGAAAAAAAATAGAAAAGTGAGATTATATACAACCTATATTGCAACTACCAAAATAAGAAAAGTCAACAACAAAAGGAAAAGACAGAATAGTATTAAAAATCTAAAAGTGGATGAGATGGTGAGAATTCTTGGCATGAACTCAGGTATGAGTGAGATGTCCCATGAAGTCTTCCCAGAAATGGAGTCCTGGCTTCTTTGGAAGAAGCACATTACTTGGGACCTCTCTCTCTGCTTCTTACTTTCTCCCTTTAAAAATTTTCTCTTTAAAACACATTCTTTCTGGCTGAAACTTCCTGTCTTTTGACCTTGTCTTTTTACCCTGCCTGTCAGTTAAGGGGAACAAGACTGGACACATGGAACTCTTAGGCAACAAGAACAAGATAACTCAGACTGAAATTCTCCTGAGACTACTAGGAACCAGGAACAGGACCCGGGAGACTAGACAATGAGAACAGGGGCAATTAGTTCTTCCTCTTTAATCAATGGGAGAGGAGGATAGTCCCAAATGTGAACTCATCACTCAGCCAATGAGAGTAAGGAATAATGGCTAGAGAAGTATGTTCTCTGTCCCTTTATCCTGGTTGCCAAACTGCTGGCCACACCTTCCCACCAATGAGGATAAGAAATAGCTCTGCCAGATGGCAAGTCCTACCCCCCTCACTAACAGGAGGCAGGACTGCCCCAGTATTTCCCACTCTGGCCCCTGCATTATCCCTGCCTTCAGATTGTAAGCCCTCCTCTCATCCAATGGGAATGGAGAGAGGGGAGGGACAGAGAGAAACCTGATCCTACTAGGTTAGACTTTTAAAATCCCAGTTAGACCTAGCCATGCATCTCCTGCCTTTGAATTTCCTTGGTGAAGGATACCCCCTGGAAAAGAGTTAAATTAATTTAAATTAGATTAAATAAAATTAAACCCTCTGGATACCCACAAACTTGCCTCTGATTTGGTTTCTTTGGGTAAGTGGTTTATTTGACCCACACAGGTAGGCAAAAAGATGAAGGGGGGAAAATGAGACTAATAATTAAAACAAAGACCATAAGCAAGCAACATTTAGGTGCATCATTAGAAAAGAAGGGCAGACCTTGTGGAGAAGTGGAGTCATTTAATTAGACCATAGCCCAAGACAAGGTAGGATCAACCCAGGATTGGAATACAATTGATTAGTTTTATAGTTTAACTTTAAAAATACAGAAAGTAATCATTAGGGGATGGGTTTTAAGGAAGAAGGAGTTTCAAATTCCACTTACTTCAGGGAGTAGAACAAAACTGTTTCCAAGAAGAAAGAATTTTCAAAAGCAATCAAGCAACATAAAAAATATGGTGAAAATGGCAGAGTGGAGAATAAGGATCCTAAAAGGAAAATAGCATATCCAGAAACATATAAGTAGGTCTCAACTTATAATATAGATATGGAAAAAATAGAGATATGATGATAAAGTCATATAAAAGAAGTTAAACATCCAAGAAGAAGTAGGACAAAGAAGACTTGCATTGTGGTTTATTGCTATATCTTACACAAATAACAACCTGCAAGTTAAAACCAATACTATTTCAGGGCAGAGAAACCTGTCAGACAGAAGGATGTTAGAGAGAGCCACCTAAAACCTAAGCCTTTGAATGTATCACTACAAGGTATTATGGGAGTCTTTTGCTCTTGGAGATAACCAAGATGATGAAGGGGGGAAAATAGTCATAGTTACAAAGAAGGAATTTATAGGAAAAGAAGAGGAGAAGAACAAAGAATCACAATCTTGGGAATAAGAACTCTCTGAGACAAAAGAAATACAGGAAGCCTATAAATATTAAAAAATCCAAGAAGAGAATTGGCCAGAAGGGTAAAGCATTATGCAATAAAAATGTGAAAGTATCATCGTTGTTGTTTTTTTCCCCCAGAAATTTGATATATAATATCTCCAGAAAGTTTATGGCTTTTGTTTTACATTGGGAAAATAATTGTAAATATGCAAATATGTAAATTTTATTAAATAATGCAACAACCCAGGAGGAGATAATAAATTTGAAAGTGCTTTGGAAAATATACAATGTGCTATCTAAATGTCAGTCACTGTTATCCTTGCCTGGAATTGAGATAAATTAATCTACCTCTATGCTACCTTTGTTCTTGTCAATTTGAATGAAAAGTAGAGGCTAGCCTAAGGCATAGATTATTGTACTGCCACTGACCTAATAAACAAACATCTGGAAATCTTTGTCTCTATATCACTGTTGATAGTAATTCTCTTTTTTTATTGCTTGTTCTTTGACTTAATACCTCCCAGTATGTTTCACTGTGTAAACATAGGGTTTTTAGGCTCATTTTAATTGCAAAGTTGCAATGGACCTCAGAGGTTATTTAGTTCAGTTCTTGATCACTCCAACATTGCCAACATATTCACAACATGAATTTAATCTATAACATTTCCTAGATATTGCCATTCAGTCTCTGCTTGAAGACCGTGGTGAGGACGAATTCAGTCTTCAAGGCAATTCACGTGTGGATAGATTTAATTGTTAAGAAGTTTTCAGAATTATTGATCACAATATATTTCCCTTTAATCACCACTAAGTGGTCCTATTTCTGCCATTCAGGATCAAGCAGAGAAAATCTATTGCTTCTCCCACATGACAAATTGTTGAAAATTTTAAAATTTCTTTTATCTATTTCCCTGAATTTCCATTTCCCCACTCTGAACACACACTCTTTCTTCAACTAATTCTTATACAGCAACATGATGGGCATTTCTGTTTGAATTAACTTCAGTTTGTTAGCAGCTCTAAAATGTGGGGTGTAGAACTAAATGGAGAACCCAAAATATAAGTCAAGAGGATTATTACTATCTCTTAACTAAAGTTGTATTCCCTCTATAATTTTCATGACACGTGATGGGGAACTTCACCACCACACATAGCAGCTCATTGGATTTTTGAAGTTTTTCTTATATATAACTTAATATTTAATGTTAATTATTAATTAAATGTTATTAATTTATTATCATAATTATTAATTAAATATTAATATTTAATCAACATTCTAATAATTTTGTGTCACTGTTCTTCTAGCACAACAAGGAAATTCTAATCCTTCTTCTACTTAACATTCCCCCCAGTTACTAAGTGTGATAGGTCTAGCACCTTCTCTAGTTTGTATGCTTATTCTACTAATGAATACAGCTTAACATTAGGTTCTTTTTATTTCTATTTCCCACTAATGATTCACATATATCATGCAGTTCTTTAAAACTCTTACCTTTTTTTATTCCTTTCTAGCCTCATAGTGCTCCCCAGACTTGGACCTGTGTTAGTTGATTTTTTTGAACCCAAATGCCATTTCTTATACCAATTCCTATTCTGTTTCATCTTACTCGGCCTCAGGCCACTGTTTTTTATTTCTATTCACACCTTTGCAGATTCTGATTCTTTTGTCCAGTGTATCAGCTTTCATTTCCTGCCTTGTGCCATCTTCATATCATATCAGCATGGTACCTCTGCCTTCATTCAAGGTAGGTAAAGATTTATATTTACTCATAGTATAGATTTTAAAACTAAATTAACATATTGAATGAGTTTACCCAGTAGAACAATATAGCTATTGTACCATTATTCTTTGATACTTGACTCCTAGCTCTCAATCTTCACTTCACATACAGGATAATATAAAGTGCTTTCCTTGTCATTGCTATATATGTGTATGCATCTTGTTATTTTTCTGGAACATTCTACGTAGAACATTTTCCCAAAATAGGAATTTAAAATCTTTCTCATATTTAAAGTGTGATATTCATGACAAACCTTGAGTTATTTCTCATCCATTTCCAGTCAACTATAGATAGCTTTCACAAAACAAATGAGAACATACATAAAGCGAGATTGGGAAGCAGCAATGATTTAAAAAATGAATAGAACACACTTGATGTGAAACATTTTCATCCTACCTGAATGTCATGAATCTACAGAAGTCATTCTCAGCAACACCAAAGCTTTATAACAGTCTGCAGAATTTATGATGGCATCCTAGTTATGTGAATTTCCATATTCTGTAAATAGTTATTTTTTTAATTGTGTAGAAATTATAGGGATGTAAAGAAGATCATATGTATCATTTTAGGCCTAAGTAAGTGAACTTTATTTGTGTTTTTTTAATAAATGTAACAGAACACAGATATTACACCTGAATAAAGCATTGTCCTTTTTTGAACCTCTGTCCCCTTTGATTTGATTTCCTATCCCCATGAATTATGATTATTATTTCTTAGCTCTCAAAATTCAGGATATAGCTCACCTATTCTTGAAGTTCTTCCCTGACTCATTAAAAGATAGAAACATAAAATTTCCCTATACTTGACACAGAGTCAAGATATAACAAAAATATTATTGTACTTGAGAGAAGTAAGACCTAAGTAAGAGAGAAGTAAGTACTAGAAGTACAAGAAGTAAGACTAATTCCCACTAATCTCAGTCACTAATTCACAGTGTTATATATTGTAAAAGTTATTTAGTGTCTAAAGAGAATGTGAAAATTAATTCAAACTTTCAACCAAAATAGTATTTCTCTGCAACATACATGATATATGATGGGCAACTTACTACTAAACATAGCAGCTCTGGACTTTTTGAGGCTCTTACATTTTTGTTATACTTAATTTAAACCAACATTCCAGCAATATTACTGCAGTGGTCTTAATCCTTCCTTCTAGCACAATGGAGTTCTAAATCTTCTCTTGCTCCCCCCCCCCACCATCTTTGTCTACTGACATTCTACAGGCCATATTCATGTATGCTATAGTGTCTACAATGATACATTTTATAAATCTCTTTGCTAAAATGAGTATATGTATGGCAGCACCCAGGTAGAATAATATAGCAAATATTTATAAGTACTTACTTAATTTTTATTTATTCATCATTATTTATTTATATGCTTATTGTTATAAATATTTATTAAGTACAGATCATTAAGGCAATTGAAATCTAAACAGACCTCAGTCCCAGACACTGAAGAGCTTAAAACCTACAAGAGGAAGAAAATACCTAACCCAGCAGTTATAATATGTAATATTTTATAAGTGTATTAGAATCAAAATGTAAATTGTTATTTAAGAGCTGAGAACCAAGGTCATTACCAGTCAAGGAATCATGGAAGGTTAATGAGGGAAAAAGGAATTTGAGATAAGTTGTAAAGATAGGGAGGAATTCAAGAAGTAAAAAAGGATGAACGAGACATTCTAGGCATAGGAGATAACTGAAACAAAGGAATGGCAGAGCAGAAGCACAGTTTGTTGTGTTATAGAGAGCAATTTACTTTAGCTGGAGCAAAGTACAGTTAGTGCAATAATGTGACGGAAAACTATCAAATTTCAATGGCACCAGATAGTAAAATGCCTTTATTGCAGGGCAGAGAAATATGAATTTTATTCTGTAGACAATATGGAGTTACTGAACATTTTTTAAAGAGGAGGGACATAACTAGAGCTATATATGAGAATGATATATGTTAGAAGTAATTTAAAATTAGAAAAGAGATAAAGAAGACTGAGCTAACAGGAAAGGAAATACTAAGTCAATTTTACAGAAATACAGAATCTCTGAATTGGAAGAGACTTCAGAGACCATCTTGTGTAATCCATGCATAAGTAAGAATCCTCTCTTGAACATTCATATCCAATGATAATTTAGTCTTTTCTTGAAAAACTCTATTAAGGATGAAACATCTACCTTTAAAGGTATCTCATTTCTTAGGTAGTTTTAACTTACTAGTTAAAACAAAGGAGTTGGAATGTGCCTTGTTCTCCATAGCCATTTCCAGGTTCTCTTTGTTCCTCCTTCAGTCAATACTACCTCTCTTCCTTTGAATTTCATACTATTCATATCTACCACCCAGTAAAAATCCTGGTTCCAGTTGTCTACAAATATCTGTAAATGATAATGGCAATTTGAAGATCTTGCCTGCTTTGAAGATAAATTCTGCCCCCTGCTAGGCTTAATGTAGTCATACAGAGTGGGAAGTGTTTGCTGAAGGGTGGAGCAGAGCCCACAGGAAGCTGGGAGTCAGGGCTAGCTAGACTGGGAGGAAGTGGGGACACATCTTAGGGAGTCAGTCAGACTTGAGAGTAAAAATATTGATATATAAGAAAGTTAAAGGATGCTGTGGATCCCTGTGCGATTATTGCTTATTAACTTCTCTGCTATTATGATGGAATCGGCTTTATGGTTTTGGATTTGGTTTTCTGGTGTCTGAATAAATGTTTTGCTTCTGTCTTCTATATGGATAGTCTATTATATTTTGAGATCAAGCACTATGCAGGCATATTTATAGTGAATGTAAGCATTGTGAATATTCCATTGGTGCTACAATGTCCACGTCATTTCTCTTCCTTCTTCAAAGGGTTTGGTACCTGGCTTGCAATTTTTCTTTTCCCCAACTCCTGGTCTCATACTGGAGGACTTCAATATACAAGTTGATTCTCCCTTAAGTATCCTCGTTTTCTTAATCTACTTTTTTCTTGCTACTCTTCCGATTCACCTCAGACACACACAATCAAGATAGTTATACCATTGATCTTGCCATCACCCACAAATGTACCATCTTCATGTCAAAAATTCTGAAATATCTTTATCTAACCATAATCTCTTGGCTTTTTGTCTCTCCTTCTGCCTTTTTTTTTTTACAAAATCTAAACTTCATTTGCATCTTGACCTTCAATTCTTTTACCCCTCTATTCTCTTACAGGTCATTTCCCCACTTCTGGTCACTCTCTCTTCTCATCTTGCCTTCCTGGTGAGACAGTTCGGCTCTCTGTTGTCCTCTTCTCTTTTTTCCTTAGCACCATTATCATATTACAGATTGTGTCTAGACAACTTCAGCCTTGAATCACTCCCACCATTTGATGTCTTCATACCTATACATATGCTGCTGAATGAAAGTAAAGAAAAGCACAAAACTGTTCTGAGTCCACTACAAATTTATGCTTTATAACCTTAACTGAACCCTCACTGCTCTCAGAAATACTACTTTACATCCCTTAAAAACTCACCATTTCACTTTTCACAAAAGCTTTTCCCAACCTTTTCATCCTTTCTCAAACCTCCCATGGGTTCCTCTCCCCTCATTTTTTAGTGAAGAGCCTTGCCTAATATTCTACAGAAAAAAAGACTTCATTTGTTGGGAACTCCCTCTTCTGCCCTCTTCCTCATTTCCTGTCACAAAGATGTATTCTGTTACATTCTTTTCCTTCATCTCTTTTTCACGTGAAGAAATAACCTTACTTCTTACCACAGCCGATACCTTGCCTAGTTCAAGCAATGCTATTATATCCTGTCTGATTCCCACCACCACCACCCCTGAACCTCGCCCCTCCATCCTCACTTTTTACACTTATTTTCAAACTTTACCTCTCCTTAGGTTCATTTCCTACTGCCTACAGACATGTCTATGCCTCCTCTGTCCTATAATAGCCCTTATTTGATCCTTCTCTCCTTGCCAACTGTTATCATCTGTCTCTTTTGCCTTTTTGTAGCTTAATTCCTCATAAATGTTGTCTAATAAAGGTGTTTCTTCTTTCTCTCCTTTTACCCTCTTCTTTACCTTTTACAGTATAGCTTCCCACATTATCTTTCTTCTGAAACAGCTTTCTTCAAATTTAGTAATGATCTCTCAATTGCCAAATCCATTATCCTTTGATCAGTCCTCCTTTTTCTTGACCTCTCTGCAGTCTTTGACCCTGTTGATCACTGTCTCATTCTTGGTACTCTCTTTTCTGTAGGTTTTCAGTATACTAATCTCTCCTGGTTTTATTCCTACCTATATGACCACTGTGCTGTTTCCTTTGTTCTATTCTCCTCCAGATCACATTCTATAACTCTAGCTGTCCCTTAGAGTTCTATAGTGGATCTCATTTTCTTTTTCCTCTGACTTCCTTCAGTTAATGATATTATTAGCTTCTATGGATGAAATAACCATCTTTTGCTGACAATCCTAAAATCTGCCTTTCCTGCCCCAGACTCTCCTCTCCTGACCTTGAATTTCACATCTTTATTTTTCAAACATATCAAACTGGATTCCAGTAGACCTCTCTAGCTCACTATTTCCAAAATGTAAGTGATTTCCCCCTGAAAACATTCTCCTTCCCCTTCTTTGTTACCATAGAAGGCAACACCATTCTCCTAGTATCTTGACTCACAACCTAGATATCATCTTGGATTCCTCATTCTATCACCTCCATACAAACTGTTCTCAAGGCCTGTCAATTTCACCTTTCCAACATCTCTCCAAAAAGTCTCATTCTCTTCTGTGACAATATTAGCACTCTTGTGTAGATTCTCATCGCTTCATATCTTGATTGCTACAATGGTCTGCTGGTGAGTCTATCTGATTCAAGTCTTTCCCTACTCCAATCTGTCCTCCACAGTGCTGCTATGTTTTTGTTTTTTTTACAACACTATTGGCATAACTAAGTTATCATCCCCTGTCCAAGAAATTCTTCTTTTTCCTGTTTCCTTTAGGATTAATATAATCTCCTATGTTTAGAATTGAAATCCATTCATATCATGGTCCCTTACTCACTTTCCAATCCCTTCAGATATTTCCTCTTTTACTGAGCTTCATGGCACAGCCATATGGATCCACTTGTTAATTCCTCACATATCACAATCTGTCTCTTGTCTCCAGATATGTGTGGTGGCTGTCCCATGTGCCTTGAATATTCTATGAAAACACCCACACTTTAATCTCTGGCTTCCTTTAGGACTCAGCTCAAGCAGCACCTTTTTCATGAGCCTTTTCTCTGAACCCTAGCCCCAATAAGAGCTTCATCCTCTCCAGTGTTAACTTGTATTTCATTTGTATGTGACATCCATCTATCTGTCTGTCTGTCTGTCTATCTATCTTTCTATCTATCTACACATATTGTTTCCTTCATAAGTTTATTAACCTCTTAAAGGAAGGACAGTTTCACTTCGGTTTGTGTATCCCTAGGATTTAGCAAAGCAACTGGCTGACACAGCATGAATTAAAATTCATCTCCTATATAAAGCCTTTCTTGACTCTCAATTATTAATTTGCACTTACCCTAGCTACTTGTAAGGGAAAGCAAAATAGTACTTAGCTCCTTGTTTCAGTTATTCAAGCACTTAGCTCCTTGTTTAAAGCTCTTCAAGTGCCTTTCAATTTCACCTGTGATTATATCAAGTCTTTGTTAGAAACTGAACCTGTGAAGCCTACGTTGGGAGAAACTTGCCAAAGATCAGAACAGGAAGTAAGTAAGAAGAAGGGTGGAACAGGAAGAAGTAGAGTCAATAAAACTGTGAGCATGAGCTGGGAGGAAGCATGCCTGTGGTACTTGTACTCTGCCTGTTTGTTCTGCCTGTGTTGAAGTTACTTTTTCAGACCTGTCTGCTGACAGAGGACATTGCTCTTGTTACAGAAACCCTGGGACCTTAGTTCTAGTTCAGAAGCCCTGAAGGAGGGTTTTATTGATGTATTCAGAGGTCCTGGGACTTTACTGATGATTCATATTTGGTTACTCAGACAGAAGCCCTGTCTGTTGATCAGTGTTGATTTCACAGGCATAAAGTGAATTGATGATAGTGCTAGTAATGTGTGTGAATATTCTTGTAACTCTGATAAGCTTGATGTTTGTAGATATTGTTGTGACTCTGTTAAACTTTGGCTTCCCAGAAACAGAAACTTCAAAAAGCTTGGGGGTGGGATGGTCACCGTGAGCTTTGAGTTGGAGCAGGATCTAGAATATGAGCTGGAAGAAGAGCTGGGAGCTGCCTACCTGTGAATCCAAGTGACAGTTGGACGAACTCAGGCAAGATCTGGGAGCATGGAAGAAGAGCCATGGAGTTTGGAAGTCAGCCTCTTGAGTCAAGATGAAAGGACCTTTACTTGGGTACTTAGTTCTGACTGACAAGATTATGATTTACTGTGACCTACAGGTGTGAGACCTTTGTACTTTTTACCACTTAAGGATGATAGAGTTAAGGATGATTGGAAGCCATTCTCCAAGATGAAAGGAGATTTTAGACAGATTTTATATATATATATATATATAACTATTTCATATTGATTGATTGAGATTATAACTTATTGAATGACATCTTTTGTTTAAGATTATGTGACCACCTTAGTAATTAATAAGTTTTTATAATATATTGTTGTGAATGCTGTACTTTTGTTCCTGTGAATGTTTTGCTTTAGTTTATTGCTGAATAGAGAGTTCACTATCCTATGCAGTCAGAACCTTAAAGCTATTAGTAGCCGTAGTCCTCTGGAGAGCTGTGCATGCTTGGCTTTACACTACCTTATATTTATTCTGGTTATGAGAATATGTAACCTTATTCTATTCCCATTAGAATGTAAATTTCTTGAGATTAAACAATGTTTTATTCCTTACATTTCTATCTCTTATAGCTAGCACTATTCCTGGCATTTATTAAGTATTTATTAAATACCTATCAATTGAAAGAATGATTGATTCGGTCTTATTGATTTACTTTGGATGTTCCTCCACCTCTATCCCCAAGCTAATCATTATTTTTCAGAAAAACTCTGGTGCCCCAAATTGAATAATGCATGCCATATATGGATGGCTCTTTGCTTTGCTCGTGATGATTTTCAACAAAGTTTTAGTATAGCACTAGCTTTTTGGCTGCCATATAAAACTGCTATGCTATGTTGAGATTGATCTCCACTAAAAAAAGACACCAATTCTAGGTCTCCTCACTCTGAGAGATGAGCTTTCCACTTAACATGAAGTGACCAAACTCTCATTCCACTTTTCTGAAGTATCCTCATCATACTGCCTAGTATATTCTTCCCACTAGCGCTAGGACTTTCTTGCTAGCTTATACTTGTATACCCAGTTGTTAGGGCCTGGCACATAAGTACTTAAGAATGATTCAACTATTTAACTATTTATCTATTCAACTATTTTTATTTATCAATTTATCTATCTATCGATCATCTATCTGTCTGTCTGCTATCTACCTACTTATTTATATCTGTCTAAATGTACTTAAATAAATTATTATTTTGAATTCCTTCATCTTATATTTGTGTGTTAATTTTAAAAATGCATATTTAATAGGTTTTACTAATAGATTTTGTTTTATATTACAGTCATTTCTTGAAATGTCTTATTTCCCCATCCCTGCATAAATTGAACCCCTACCTTATAACAAAGAAAAACACTTAAGTCAAATATGACTGAATTTTCTGATTAACCACATTCTAACCTAGTCTCTAACCACTCTGCATAAAGTAGAGAAATACGTATAATTACCTTGTCATTAATAGTTTTTCAATTACTCAGAGTTCAACTTCATTTTAGGCCTCTTTTCATTTGCATTGTTGTAGCCATTGTGAACATTAGTTTCTCAATTTTTCTTATCTCATTCCACATAAATCCATATACATCTGAAGTATTTACAGTCAATCCTCAAAATTCACACATGTAACTTTTGGAACATCAAGCATTTGTGTAATTTTATTAATAACCTCATTTTCACTTTTGTATCAGCAACTGAGCACATTCATGGCTCTGCAAGTAGTACAGTAGTGAGAAAATCAAAAGAGTGACTTGCTCAAGTTTATGGAGTAGCTGGTGTCCTAATCAGAGCTTCACTGGTCTTGTTGGACCTAGATTCATAAAGAGCTTGTTGTGCGCATTTGTTGCATGTTTTTATTGCTTGCTTTTAAAACTCAAGTTTTGTCTTGCAATTTTGCCCCAAAGTATAGTGCAAGTCCATTGGGCATTTAGGGCAACTGTGGAAACTCAATGATGTAGCTTAGAGAGAAAAAGATGTTAGATAAACTTCCTGTCAAAATGTCTGCATCCACTGACAACCTATTTAACTAACTGGCTAGAGACACTGAGGTGCTTATCTAGTCACTGAGCTCAGCCTCAGGGTTAGAAGTCAACTAACCTTCTCTTTGTTCCTGTAGCCTGAGATGCTTATAGATCTCAAATAGCAGAGGAGACAAATTTTGCTGACGAATTATTTTGAGCTGGTGCATCTTTCAAAATATCCAACACCGTCCACCAGCCACAAGGGACAAAGCATCAGAGGTGATGTCCAGGCTTCATCAGTCTTGGTGTCTTCAGGTAGCAGTAGCAGGTACCTACTACCCTGTAGTTCTCTTGAGTTTTAGGAGGCCAAGGTAGAGGGGATAACAACACTATAGTTTAAAGTACAGTGCACTCACACTGCTACCTAACACAATGGAAGATAAGATTCAGGTTAAAAAAAAGTTTTTATTTCAAGAATTTTATTTTCTTTAAAGTAGTAATGATTTTGTTAAATTCATGTCTTAGGAAAAGTGAATATTTTCTGAGATCATTTTTAATCAGGATGGTAATATAAAGTCACAAAAATCTAGGCAGTTACCAGTGAGAAAAAAATGTTTTGCATATTAGCAATTTTATTTTGTATATTACATTTGGGGGGTTATTTCATGGTTACCATTTTAGAAAAAGTACATATGATCAGAATTAATGTTGTCTTAAATTATATAAAGAAGAGTGTGTTTTTAGCAATTTCTAGTAAATGATTATAGTTTTTGATGGTTATGGAAAGTTAGCCCCTTGTTTTCCATAGGTTCAATGTATCTACATTCATTCTTTTTACCTTTGCAGCATTTTCTAGGGATGTTACCCACATGAAAGTTGAGGATTAACTGTGCCAGCTAATAAACTCTGCCACTATCTAGCAATATGACCTTTGATACTTAAAATTCCAGGCTTCAGTTTACTCCATTGTAAAATAAGGGAGTTATACTAGATCACTTTAATGGTCATTTCCATCCGTAAATCTATAATCCTATGGGCCTGATGTAAAGTACTTCAGAAATTAAGCATAAATATAATTTACATAAAGCTAGATAGTGCATATTGAAATAAATGCTTTATAGTGTTCATTTCTAAGTATATTAAAAACTCAGTTCTTTGAATTTGGTTGTAGTGCGATATATTTACACACAAGAACTCTTTGGTGATGCTGCATTCTGTTACAAAGCAACACCTCATTCTTCAACAAAGCATACCAAATCTGCTTTCCCATTGCTTGTAAGAAAGCCTCCAAGTTATTTTGATACCTCCAATGCCAGTACTTTTGAATCACTCTCCGAAAATGTTTCTAAATGAATGATCACCAGTTTTACACAAAGAATTCCAAGAGAGGGGCAGAAGCAACATGGGTCCATAAAGTGGAGAATTTGAATGGTCTTCAGAAATCTGTCAATGTGATGTGTCCAATTTAGGCAAGGTTCGTTTGTTCTGACTTTGGCTTTCTTTATATGCCCCTATATAGCATGATCTGTGTTTATTTTATCAGTTTTCCCTGACAAAAATTGCCTATCCTGGCAAAGATTCAGACACCCAAATCAGCAGTCCCATGTCCCACACATTTAAATGAAATGACCCTCTATTCTAGCTCTCAATGGCTTTCAGTTCCATTGATGTTGAGATTGCCTGTTACCTCTTACTCTGTCATTTAATGGGCATTTTATCTAGTCTGATTCTAACAATAGCAGTGACTGAATCTTGCTCAGGACAGTCAGAACGCTACAACATAAATCTCGACTTCCCTTCTTCCTCTGTTCCTTAAAGAATACATGTAAGCAGATAGGACAGGTAATACTGTAATACTACATATCACCTGAACTGACTTCAAAAAAGGAATGGGGCTATTAAGAACAGCTCAAGTTCATTTAGATGAAAAGCTTTGTGTGTCTATTCACTGCATTTGCCATTCCGAGACTTAAATTTGTTTTATCTCAATCTGGTTTGTATTCACTTCAAAAGCACGTGAGTCCCTGATCAGAAGTAATTTGATGGTTGAACTTGGGCACTGCAAAATGAATACTCTTGAGGACAATGACTAAAGTTGACAAATATTTTCTAAGTTGTCACATGTAATCACACAGCTTCTCAAACTGATTTTTCTTTTTCTGTGGACTGTGGCAGCAGATGTTAATATGGGATAAATGAACATGTCAATTTTCTCACACCTGTGTTGACAAGTGCTAAAAAAGTCAGAAAAGATGGACTTGACATCTGACTGCTATCTGTCTCTTGCTTTTATAGTAAATCATTGTGTGTGTCTCTATCTGTTTTTCATAGCCTACTGTGATGTAGAATGAAGTACTTCATCCAAAAGACCAAAAAAAGAAGTCTTTATTCTGACTAAGAGGGGGGCAGGTCTCATATTCTTTCTTTAACTGAGGATTAGCATATGACCTCTCATCTCTCCCCACCCCTCCTACCTCCACACCTCCCTCCCACACACAGCTCAAGGACTGAGGGAAAGGAGACAGAAGACATCTGTTCCAGGTGTGGAGCACTTGTCTATTTTCATTTATCAGAAGAAATTCTTTCTTTGCCATTGCAGTACTTTAATTATTACTTTGCAGGAAAGCTATTTTAAATATGAAGCCTAATTAAAGCTGTTAAAATCTCAACTTCACAACTAGCATGCCATCCTGAACTAAAGAGATTGTTTAAATTGATTTCTTTTTCTTCTTCTATTTTTTCCACAGATTTATGTGATATATGAGCATCTCCTACCAGGTGATCACTTTTTCTTTCTTGTCTCTTTTGCCTTTGGAAACACCTTTTAATTATAGTAGTGAGGACTGTGGATAACAGCATCATATTTTAACTGGATGAGACCTTAGTAATCATCTAGTCTAACCTCTTTATATAATGGATGAGGAAAATGAAACACAACAAAATTAGCCAGTGACAGAGGCAGGATTTGAGTTTTTGTCCCCCCTCTCCAAATCCAGGTGAGCCTTGTAATCCAAGAAGAGTGGTGATTTGAGCTTTCTTCATAGATCAAGCTGAAAGATCAAAATTCAAATATCTCACTGACACATTAAGATGCTCTCTCACCATCCCTACATATATTCCTCTAAGAGTATTGAAAAATCCTTATCAGCAATTATATTTATTGAGCTTCCATTCAGTGTACTGGAGTGTGTACAGTGCCTTATTCTGCTCCTGTCATCAGTGAGCACAATATTGTATTTGAATGATGTTTTGATTTAATGCCACTTTATTCTTCCTCAGTTTATACATATTCATTCCATGGCTGTCCTTGGTGGGAGTGGAAACATAGAATCTCATTTGTGAATATAGTATATACAAACTACTTATACAAGTGATTCCTCAGTTTTTTCCTCTGGATTTGTTGTTTCATTACATTTGAACTCAACCACAGCCTCTCTATAAGCATCTTGCCACCTGCCCTTTTATATGTCACATACTTCAGAAGCCACTTCTCCCTTTATTTATCTGTCCTAGTCTGGGAACCATGACTAAATCCATACTACCCTGACTTCTAGAAAAGGATGTGACAATAAAATACTATAGAATTCCACTCACATTTTCTGTGACTCCCTAAGTGAAAAAACTGTTTCTTGGACTGCCAGTCATCTAAATGTGTTGTCTACTATCTCCATTGCAAATGCAGATTCCTTGAGGGAAGGAACTGTCTCACTTCTGCCTTTGTATCCCCAAAACAGGGACTTTATAAAGTCTTTTTCTTCATCTCTTTATTATTGGAGGCCTGAATTATTCACAGGAAACAGAATGGCTATATTGATGTTTCTTTCCTGGCTAACCAGTCTTCCATGTTAAATCAGCTCCCACCTAGATTGTACAAACAAATATTCCTGATTTCCACAGATACAAACTGGAAGTAAATCTGTAGGAGTAAATCTTGTCATTGAAGCAGTCGATAAATTCCCAGGATATAACACAAACTACAAGTATTTTTACTTACATATGTAGTCTCAGAAAAGTAAATCTTTGCAGTTGTCACAAGGGGATATTTCTGTGGATATACAAAGGGTTGAAGTTACCTATCATTAAGCTCTAAAGATGTCAGGAGAGATCATTTTAAATTTTGTTTTTCAAAGCATCACTTCCATTATAGTCATTTTCTGAAATCTACTATATACATATGTTCAGGGCACCTCTGCAAGGAATTGTAGGCATGCAGTCAAACCCTCTGATTTTCCAAATGAGAGAGTGAAAGGAAAATAATTAAGGTAACTTGTGAAGTGTCGTGGAGCTGGCTAGTGTTAGAGCAAGGATCTGAGTCCAGGTTTCATGACTTCTAGGCTAGAATTCAGCCAACTTCCAAGGCTAGACATGTAGGGCAGAAGACAAAACATGTGACATCTTACATGATTTGCCATACAGAAGCAATGCAGGTAAACTCTTTGTGTGGTTGGGTAATGAATGTGTAAGTCATGGAAGGACGCTAAGGAAGATACATTAAGTTTTAAAGAGGGATTTAAGGGGGAGGCAGCACCAGGATTGTCTTTCCCCAAAATGCAGCATAGGAAGTATATTCCAATTACCTTCATCAATAAATCAAATATTATGTGCTTGCAGTAAATCAAATATTATATACTCCAGTTGTAGACACTGGAGCAGGCATTATAGATACAGAGAAAAAAGTGAAACAATCTCTAATTTCAAGAAGTTTGCATTCTACTAATTGTGTGTATAAGTATGTGTGTGTGTATGTATGTACGTATGTATGTATGTATGTATGTGTATGTATGTGTTGTTGTTGTTATTCACCTTTTTTCCCAAAGAGAACTAAGGGCATCATAGGATGATGTCTTGACCTTTGTATGAATTGGATTTAAGTGAGGCAGCATTATACAAGGTTGTTCTCACTCTCTTCAAGAATCACCAGAGTCCAGTGGCGAGACAAAGGTCAAGGCAACTGATAATGGCCCAGGATGCAGTGAATGACCTCAGTGTTTGACCAGTCTCTAAGCCCTCCACAGCGCCTGGTTCAGCCACCTTCATGGCCATTGCAACAAACTGTTCTCATCAATCCATTCTGTAGGGCTTGGTGTAGACATCCCTGTAACTCATTGATGGGTTTAAGACCTGTCAGTTACCCTTAACCTAGTTTAGCTCATCTGTCAAGATGGTTTTACTAGTGTGTGGCTACTGTGCATGCTTCAGCTTGTTGTATCCACAAAGGAGAGTTGGATGACAGGTGGACACCAAAGATGGATGGATATACACATACCAATATACGCAGACACCTATATGCATACTATATACAGTCTATATAAAAAACACACAAATTTGGCTTCTTTTCACCTTCATGATTTTTGGCAAGCCACTTACAAATTCTCTATTCTCCAGTTTCCTCTAAAATGAAGAGATTGCTCTTGAAGTATTCTAGCATCCCTTCATTCTAGTGTGAGGCTAAAAATTGTCAGCTTACAGTATGAAAATCTGAGGCAGAACTCTGAGCCAATGGTACTTTACCAATGGTGGTTCATGATCTACTCTAATGAAGTGCACCTCAGATCTTCATAATCTGAGACTCCCCCTCCTTCCAAGGCCTTGCTTTTATATGACTAGTTATCTAAACATTCAAGAATGGCTATATCAAATACAGAATAATTTCATTTGTTGACATATAATACATAAGCAAAAATGATCTGTCACCAATATTACCAGTTGGATGAAGCAAGGAATATCCCCACTGATGAGGTGATCAAAGGGTGGTCAAAATATGGGTGAAGCAAAGATCATTTCCACTGACTAGATGGTCATAATATGGTTATAAGATGTACACTTGCTCATGTTGGACAAGAGAGAATGGTCTGAAGGTATAAAAATAAATTTGGGAGACTTTCCACATAGTTGAGTTGCCTCTGGCACACTGGTCTTGGTCACCATAACAAGAGAAATCAAGAGTGAAGGGCTTTTGGTTAATTTCCTTTGGTTAAGCAAATGATTTTACAATATGCAGTGTTGTGGGTCAAGACTTTCAGGGTCCTTGGCCACATTAATTCCCCAGTTCTACAAAGGTCATTAGATAGATATGCAAGGAAAGTTTAATCTTGTTGGGTGGATGCTCTCATTGGTTTCATGAATATCTAAAGAAAGTACCAAGTTAATTTGCAAGTTTTAATTGTAACACCCTGTTTGTGCCTCTGGACATGGTCCCAGGATAAAGAGCTTAATGAGTGATTGGCTTTGGTTTGGGTAGAGAAAGATTGAGACCAAGAGTGGTTCCTTGACTTCTGCTAAGGGTATATAAACCTTCTATCTTCCATGTATCTTTGGCGCTGTATGGAATAGGTCTGCAATAACCAGACTATGGAATACATCCCTGTCTCTCTCCCTCTTTCTTATTTCAGCTAGAAGCTCTTCCCCCCCCCCTCTCTGTCTCTGTCTTTCTCTCTCTGTCTCTCTCTCTCTGTCTCTCTCTCTGTCTCTCTCTGTCTCTCTGTCTCTCTGTCTCTGTCTCTCTGTCTCTGTCTCTCTGTCTCTCTATCTCTCTCTGTCTCTCTCTCTGTCTCTCTCTCTCTCTGTCTGTCTGTCTCTCTCTCTCTCTCTCTTTCTCTCTCTCTGTCCCTTTATGTAGCTAGGCCCAGACTTGCTAGCTGCAGCAATGCAGCTCACAGCTCTGGGGCCAAATAGACAGAACTTATAATTACTACCCCCTATGGAATCATGATGAACTGATTAATCCTGATTAGAAACTGAGGTGGGGTCTTCAGGGAATCAACTTTTTCATTAATTATAACTTTGTCATCCTACAAAATGCAAGTTATTTTTAGTGACAGTATAAATTGTTCGGGAGGTTAGGAAAAGCCTCATGTTGAAGATGACACTTGACCAATGATAAACATAGGCTACAATTTATATAGGCTTAAAAAAAACAACAGATCTTTCAAGAAATTAATAGCAGTATGGTACTTTGCCTCAGGAGGAAAAAAGATCATAATTATTATGCCAATACTACTACACAATAAAGCCCTATTTATTGAAAGCCTTTGATTTATGTCCTTTTATAACACTATAATACACAAAAGGATTTTTTTAAACAAAATGATGCTGGAGTTTGACTAGTTTGGCCATTTTTGAGTTGCTTAAATGTAAGGAAGTTACTTTACCTCTATGAGCTTCAGTTTCTCCATTTATATAATTAGAGAGTTGGTATAATTGATCTCTAAGATATATTCCAGATATAAATCATATGAGAGTAGTAGAGAAGACAGTAAGAGATACACAGAAGAAAAAATTTATGGACAATGATAATATTATGGGTAACAGTACTGATGGAATAATTGTATAATCTATTGCTAAATTATGCAACTATATATATGTGCATACATGTACATACATGCATATATATGTATGTGATGTGATATGATATTCATCTCTTTATTAGATAAAAGTGTGAGTGTAAATGAATGAAGATGAAGAAAATGGAACAAAGTGAGCCCTGGAATCATCAGAAAACACTCCATGGAAGAAATAAGTGAGAAAACTTAGGGGGCTTGATAGGGATTTTAAAGGTAGGGAGGGAAGCAAGCAAGAATGGACAGAACAATTGCAGAGGGAGGAAGCAGTAGGAGAAAAGCCATAAAAGCTGACTTGTATATAATGTTGTCTAAGGAAAACCAGGTGGCCACTGTAACTAGAACAGAGGGTTCATATTGGGGAGTAATGAGAATGAACTTGGGCTAGTAAGAGGAAGCCAGATTATAAAATGAATAAAAGGATGAATAAATGAACAAGGAGTAATCATATCCTTGTTATGGGTCATATAAAGACTTAGCTGTGACAGATAAAAATATAAAGTGATAAGATGGTTTTTGCTCTCAAGAAGCTAACAATATAGTAAGGGAAGACAAGTCATATAGGGGAGTGGTATCTAGGGAATGGAGATTTGGTATGTCTAGTAACAGAAGTGATGGGTAATACGTGTATGCCACTCTCTTTTCAGAAGTAATTATTATCAATTTGATTTCTGTTCCCTGAAAAAGAGATGTAGAGGGCAGGTGCAGGGAGGAAGAATCCTTCTTGTAGCAGGCAGATGATGAGATGATCTGAGTGCATGTTTGCATGACTGGAAGACTGTATAGGATAAAAAACAAAAGCATGGTCAGATGTCTAGGGCCAGTTCGTATTGATCGATATATTGTTAGACCAACTCTCTAATTATATAAATGGAGAAACTGAGGCTCATAGAGGTAAAGTGACTTCCTTACATTTAAGCAACTCAGAAACGGCAGAGTTAGCCAAACTCCAACATCATTTTGTTAAAAATTCCTTTTGTGTATTATAGTGTTATAATATAGTGTATTATAGTGTTATAGATATAGTGGATGTAGATAGTGATAAATGAGAGTAAATTAGTCAACAATCAACTGGTTTAAGCCTAGGGAGAGAGCTCCAAAAAGTGAGCAAATTAATTTCCCCAAAGACCGGTGATTTGGATTCTAGGTCCAGGATGAAGAGGAATAAAAATTAAGAAAGTGGGAAAAACTACAACACTAAGTACTGGAGTTTAAATTTGAGGTGGTAAGTATTAGAAAACCTCTCTACATTGTTGGTTTCCTAGATACTCAGATTTTAATTAAAGTAGGCTATTAAAAAATAGCTTTAAACAAAAGGCAGATGCCTTTAATGGAACTCCCTATTTTTCAAGAGATTCAAATATCATAGCAAATTAGAACTTTAATATAATGTAGTGCTAAAGGTGTCTGATATAAGAGGAAAAACAACTAGTCCTTTCTGACCCTCAGCCTGTGATGAGGTTATTTACACACCTGTGCAGTTAACATATCACTTCATTTCTCAGCAGCTGTTCTGCTGCCATATTGAGGTGTTGCTATACCTAAGAGACCATATTTGATAAGCTGAGTCAATAGATTGCTTGCATGCTGTTCTCTTTAATTGAGAACAGAAATGTCATAGTTTCATAACAATAGATATTGGAATGAGGTTCTCTTGATTGCCATATTGGTCTGAATATTGGATGTGCCCATTAAGTGAAATTACTTTGGTAGGGAAAAAAATACCAACTAAATCATTACCCCCATCCTCCAAAACATAGCATGCACAAAATATTTATTGAGAAAAAGTATTTTGCATATTTTTGCATTCAAATAAGTAGTTAGCATTTTTATAGCCATTGTTCTCTTTCATTATTAGTCTGTCTTGCATATCCCCCCACAATATGCCATAGAGCCATAATATTGAGAGTTGGAAGGGACCTTAGTCACTGTCTAGTGAAACTAACACCTTCATTGCACTCATGAGGAAATGGAAGCACAGAAAGGCTGTGATTTGCCCAAGATAATACAATTAGCAAGTGATAAAGCCTAAACTGAAGCCAAAATTCATCTGATTCCAAGCCTAATATTTTTTGCACTATATTCTGTTATGTTCAGTACTAACTATTGTTTTTGAGAGGCAACATAGTTTGAAACCAAGAATGGTAGAAAGTTTACCTATGCAGTTGCACAAAGATCTGTATTCAATTAACAAGCATTTAATAATAATAATAATGATTAATAATGATAACAGCAACATTTATATAACACCTAGTATATGCCAGGCACTATGCTAAACAATTTACAATTATTAGCTCATTTCATCTTCATAACAACCCTACCCTGTTAGGAAACTGGAGAAGATCAAAGTTAAATGATCTGCCCAAGATTGCACAGCTAATGAGTTTGAGGCCAGATTTGAACATAGGTCTTGATGACTCTAGGACTGGCACTCTCTCCACTGTGCACCCTAGCAAGCACTTTGTATGTACAAGTTACTATAGGTAAATGTTGAGGCATACAAAAATGCAAAGGAGGCACAAGGATCTTGTATGTGTGTGCATGTTTCTTTTGGGGGGAGTGTTGACATATGGACGTAGGAATCACAAAAAAGGAGAGATTTTTCAAGTACTACATGAAATTTAAGTGGAGACAGAGAAAAAGAGGCAGAGAGATATATAGAGAGATCATTTTTAGATGGCAAGATTAATGAGGGGAGTCATATTTAGTTTGTACTACAAAAGATTTTAAGAGGAGGGAACATGAAATGCTGTCATTTAGACATGTGGGACAGCCTCCATGACTACATGAGGGGAGTAGACAAGCAAAAACCTAATGATCTAAACTGTCCAGAATGTTGAGAGGGAAATGGGGAACAATTCTGAAGCAATGCTGAAAATAATAGCCTGCTACCAGAATGTGCAGAGTCTTTTGGGAAAGACTAATGAGTTTCTAAATTCTAAAAATTCTTTAGTAGGGCACTAAGACTTCTAAGTAGAATATTCCCCCCACCTTGTTTGAAGGAAAGAAAAAAAAATTAGAAAGTGGGGTGTGGCTTAAGGGCAGAAAGGAAGCAAAAATTTACAATTAACATTCCCTATTGGTTTAATATTTCTTCCTGATCACTAATCCTTTACCAGTGAAACTAATTAGTTAGAAAATTTACCTGCTTCAGTTTGACTGTTCTTGATTTTCTTATGATAGAAGTGATCAATAATAATTAAATATTAGGTAGAAGCAGAAGGAAATAAGAAAACCTGAAAAATTTATATGGTGTACAATCTTACCTGAGAGTTGACTAAAGTTGAGACATTTCATTTTTGTCAGACAAAAGCATTCATTTTTTCTTATGATGGATTTATTAAGTGACTGGTATGTGCCGGTTTTTCTCTTTGTTCTTGGATACAAGGACACAAAGTAAAACAATGAAAGCAATCTCTCCTTTCAAGAAGCCTGAGCTGTAACAGTGTGAAGGGGGAGAATAGGGACAAATAAAACTATATATAACATACGCACAATTTGAATAAATGAAAACATATGCCAGGTGGTTAAACACAGGATAGTTTAGGAGGGAAGGTACTAACACTTGTGGGGGTTGGAAGGGGGAGAAGGGGAATCAGGAAAAGCTGCATGTAGAAAATGGCCTTTGATCTATGTCTTAAAGGAAGGCAGGGGATCAATCTGTTGGAAGTACGGAGGAAAGCCTTTGTAGCATGTGGGGTGGCCAGTGCAAGGGTACATAGATGGTGAATGAAGTGCCATGCATGAGTAACTGAGAAAAGGTGAGTTTGGCTATGCTGAGGAGTGCATGTATGGTGGGAGAGGGATGAGATGAAAAACAATGAGGCTGGAAATATAGATTGGATACAAGTTATATAAATATATCAAATCTAAACAGAGGAGATCATATTTGATTGCAGAGGTAACCTAAAGCTTCTGCAGTCGATTAAGGGAGTCACAAGGTCAGATACACATTTAAAGAAATAAAATTTCGACAACAGCTTGTGGACTGGATAAACTGAAGACATAAGACATAAGTAGAGAGACCAAGAGGCCCTCGCAATAATATAAGGGAGAGGTGATGAGGTCCTAAACTAACATTGTAGCTATGTGAGTAGAGGGAAGGGTTTGGATGAAAGAGATATGAAGTTAGAAACAGCAAGATCTTGCAACTGATTGTATATATCCAGTGAAGAATAGCAAGGAGTCAAGATTATTATAGTTGTTCCAAATTTTTTATCTCTCTTCAAGCCTCCTATGATATCTAGTCCTTCTGTCTTGGTATCAGAGTATCTGAAGTCCTTCAATGAAAACACAGACACCATTTAGCTAAAGTTCCTCCTTCACTGCTAATCTCATGTCATATCTCCCCCCACTCCACACCCTCTGCTCACCCTTCACTCTTGTCTTAGATATCAAGGTTGATCCCTTTCCATCCATCCTTGATCCCATTCCCTCCTGCCTTCTCTAGGAGATTACCCCTGTCTAAAACCTTGAATTTTCTTCTTGTCCTCATTCCCTCCATATAGACTGGCATCTTCCCTACTACCTAAACAACATCTCAACTTTTTCTACTACCTCCATTAGCTTTCATTCTTTTACTTTATTTTAATTTTTTATTTTTAAATTAACTTTTGTTTATTTTTAGTTTACCTCATTCATTTCCACTAGCTTTTGAGTTACAAATTTTCTCCCCATCTTTCCACTACCTACCACCCCAAAACAGATATCCCATGTTTACTCCCTCCCCCAATCTGCTCTCTCCTACATCCTCTCCCATTACCCCTCTAACTTTCTGGTAGGACAAGATGGATCTCCCTTCCCCAGTGCCTGTATATCTTAATTCCCAGTTACATGTAAATAATAATAATGATGATGATGATGATGATGATGATGATGATGATGATAATGATAATACACACAGACATATTTTAACATTTGATTTTAGAACTTTAAATTCTAGATTCTTTCCCTATCTCCCTTTTCACCCACCCCCACTGGAAAGACAAACAATTCAATACAGGCTGCACATTTGTAGTTACACAGAACATCTCCACAATGGACATATTGTGAAAGACTGACTATATTTCCCTCCTTCCTGTCCCTTCCTCCACTTGTTCTATTCTCTACTTTGTCCCTGTCCATTTACAAAAGTGTGTGCTTCTAACAATCCTCCACACCCCAACCTTCCTTCCCCTCCATCTTCCCCCCCTCTTCCCCTTGCCCCCTACTCTCCTGTAGGGCAAAATACCCAATTTAGAGTTTATGTCATTCCTTCCTTAAGACAAATCCAGTGAGAGTAAGGTTGAACCATTCCCTTTTGCCTTCCCTTCTTCCCCTCCATTATAACAGTTTCCTTGCCTCTTCCATATGATATGATTAACCCCATTCTGTCTCTCCCTGTCTCCTCTCATTCTATTCCTCTCCCACCTCTCAATTTCACCTTTTAAAATATCATCCCTTACTATTAAATTGATCATGTGCCCTCTGTCTATGTACTCATACATACAAACACTCACATATATATTCATATGCATATATACCCTCCTATATAGACATATGTGTATGTACATATGTATGTATGTATGTGTATATATACATACACATATGTATGTATGTATATGTTCACACACATATATACACATTAATATTCCCTTCATCTATCCTCATACTGAGAAAAGTTTCATAATTTACAATTTACATTTTTCCATGTTGGCATGTTAATAATTCAACTTTGATAAGTTCCTTATTATTTATTTTCCATGTTTACCTTCTCATGCTTCTTGTATTTGAATGTCAAATTTTCTATTCAGTTCTGTTTTTTTTTCAGCAAGAATGCTTGAAAGTCCTCTACCTCATTAAATGACCATATTTTTCCCTGAAACATTATACTAAGTTTTGCTGGGTAGGTGATTCTTGGTTTTAATCCTAGCTGCCTTGATCTTTAGAATATCTCATTCCAGACCCTTTTATCCCTTAACTTAAAAGTTGCTAGATCCTAGGTTATCCCAATTGTGTTTCCACAGTATTCAAATTGTTCCTTCTTGGCAGCTTGTAATATTTGCTTCTTGATCTGGGAACTCTGGAAGCTGGCTATGACATTGCTAGGAGTTGTCTTTTTGCAATCTTTTTCAAGAGGTGATCAGTGAATTATTTCAAGTTCTATTTTGCCGTCTGGTTCTAAAACATCAGGGCAATTTTCCTGGAGAATTTCTTGAAGGATGATTTCTAAGTTCTTTTTCTGATTATGGCTTTCAGGTAGTCCAACAATTTTTAAGTTGTCTCTCCTGGATCTATATTCCAGGTCAGTGTTTTTTTCAATGGGATATTTCACATTGAATTCTATGTTTTCATTTGTTTTGATCTGTTTCATAGTATCTTGATTTCTCATTAAGTCATTTGCTTCCATTTGTTCCACTCTAATTGTGAAGGAATTATTCTCTTCAGTGAGCTTTTGAGATTCTTTTTCCATCTGGCAAATTTGACTTTTTAATGTATTCTTCTCTTCAGATTTTTGGGCCTCTTTTGCCATTTTAGTTAGTTTGTTTTTAAGGTGTTATTTTCTTCAGTCAGGTTGTTGACTTTCTTTTCATGATTTTCTTGCATCATTCTCATTTCTTTTCCCAATTTTTCCTCCACTTCTCTTATTTGGTTTTAAAATCCTTCTTAAGCTCCTCTATGGCTTGTAAGCAGTTTACATTTTTCTTGGAAGCTTTTGGTGCAGGAGTTCTGACTATGTTGTCTTCCTCCTGATCCATGCTTTGATCCTTTTTGTCCCCCAAAAAGGAATCTGAAATTGAATTGCTGTGTTTACCTTGCTTCCTTCTCCTGCTCATGTTGCCAGTCAGTTACTTGACTTTTTAGCTCTGTGGAACTCTGCTCCCAGAGGAGACAGCTTTGTCCCAAGTTGCTGGCATTTTTGCTGCTGCAGGAGCTATTAAGAGGTGGCCATCTCTGCAGCCCCCACAAGCTTTGGATCACTGGTCATACACCTCAGGACCACCACCCAAGACCACCATGCCAATCCAGGCAGCTTAAGGCAAGAGCACTTAGCTTGTGAATGATTGCTTGACTCCCCTACAATCTCCACTTTGAAGCAGCCACATGGAAGAGGCTTCAGGGCCCCCACTTCCAATGCTTTCTTACCCTGGGGCCAGTGGACCAGACCCACATTTCTCCCCTAAATTTAGCCAAGTTCCACTGACCTTTCACTTTGTCCTTGATTCTTATGGGTTGATAATTCTGGAAATTGCCATAGCTGCCAGTGATCTACTCTCCCCAGTGCTCTAGCTGCGGCTTGTCCTGGTGACCCTGGAGCTGAAGCCGTGATGAGTCTTGGTTCCCAGGGCACTGTGATGAGCCCTTCCCAGCCTGCCTCCCAGGCTGTCTTCAGTGGGAGCATTATTTCTCTGTATTTTGTGGGTTCTGGAGCTCTAAAATATATTTAGAGTCATATTTTATAGGTATTTGAGGTGGTTATGTGCAGAGCTGTGGAGCTTTCCTGCTTCTACACCATTATCTTGACTCCCCCACAGCTTTCATTCTTTAAGTCTCCTTCCTTTCATGGCTAAAATTCTTTTTTTTCCTTTTTTTTTTGACGGCCATTGGGGTTAAGCAACTTGCTGATGGTCACATAGCTAGTTTTATGTTAAGTATCTGAGTCCAGATTTGAACTCAGGTCCTCCTGACTACAGGACCTCTACTCACTGCACCACCTTGCTACCCCCATGGCTAAAATTCTTAATAAAGATGTTTGTCTTTTTCTCTCATTCTCCTCTACACATTCTGTAATCGCAACTAAAACTGACTTCTCCAAAGTTCTCTTCTAACTGCCTCATTTAATGCCCTCTTTTCAATTATCATCCTTCTGTTTTCCCCGTAGTATTTAACACTGTTGTTCCCCTCCTCCTGGATATTAAATTCACTCTGGGTATTTGTGATACCACTTATTTTTGATTTTCTATTATTCATACAAATACTATTACTTTATCTTTTTTGGTAGTATTTTATCCCCAAACAGCAACCCCGTCTTCCTTTCATTGTCTCAATAGACTTATAAAAAAAATACTTAAAAATTTTTTTCTTCAATTTATTTGCCAGCTTAAGTTCATTTTGAACTTTAGCACTTTTGACACTGTTTTCAGATAACTATGCCATACTTTTACTCTATGTTCTTTGCCTGTTATCTGCTTATTTACTTATATGCATACAGGTGTACTTAGAAATACAGATACACTGTTTTATGCCAATATACTTTTGTCATCTATAAATGGGACTAGTAGTTTAGATGGTCTTCACTGTAAGTCATATGACAGTGAGTGACACAGCACCAGGCCTGGAGTCAGGAAGACTTACCTCTGTGAGTTTGAATCTGTCCTTGGACACTTAGGTATGTGATCTTGGACACCTCACTGAATCCTGTTTACCTCAGTTTCCTCATCTGTAAAATGAGCTGGATAAGGAAATGGCAAACCACTCTAGTATCTTTGCCAAGAAAATCCCAAATGGGGTCACAAAGAGTCAAACATGACTGAAAAATGAGTAAACAATAGCAACAAAGGTATACCTCCCTATTTCCCATGTGGTTGCACTCGTTATTATGCATTGGCTTCTGCAGTGAATCTTATTTTGTATTTCTTTTGACTATTTTTGCAGTCCTTGGTAAACTTATCATTGACAGTGTTCAACATCTTCCAAGACCCAATCAACCTTACTATTCACACCTCATCACTACTCTCTTCTCCTCTGACTGGAGGACAAAACTATGAATGGAAGTGGGACAGGTCAGACATCTCCTCATTTCCCATCTGGTTGCACTCATATTTGTGCTTTTTTAATAAATAAATTTATTTATTTTCTTGTTTATATGATTCATTTCCATGAGATTTTGAGTTACAACTTTTCTCCCCATCTTTCCTCTACCTAACACCTCAAAACAGCCATCCCACTACATAACCCCTCCCCCAATCTGGTTTCATTCATATTTAGACTTCACTGGCATCTCTGGTTGCACTCATTTTGGACTTTTTTTTTAACATTTCCATCATGCCAGGCACCTTCCCTCTTCACCTCCCTTTCAGCTCCCTGTTAGATAGATCATGAGTAGCTTAAGGTCAAGGTCTGTCTTTTTTTTTTATTTGTATGTCCAGTGCTTAGTACTGTGCTTGGGACAGAGCAGATATTTAGTAAACATTAATTGTTTATTGACTAGGTATTATTTAGCTCTCCATTGTCTCACTTACTTATTGTGTTTCTTAATAAAGTATATTCATCTAGATTAATATTCTAGGTATAGCTTTAATCTAAAAAATCCCAGATATTTTTCAAGGTATATTTTGTGTTTTACTAAAAAATTATGTGTCAACTTTAAAAAAAAATCACCTTTATATAATACTTTCTTCTTCTTCTAGAAAGGCTTGATACATTATTATATTTCATGAAAAACTACAATTAATAGCATTAAAACTCCTATTTTACATATTAAGAAGCAAGCTCATTGAGGTTAGAGGATTTGTGCAAATTCATATCTAGTAAATGACAAGAAAATAACTAGAAATGTATGCTTTTTTCTAATTTACCACACTGCTTCATCAGTGTTATCCCCTAAAAGAGAAGCTATGTAGGACTTGTATATAGGGGAACAGGGAGTAGAAGGTCAGTTTGGTTGGACTGAATTGTTCAGGAAGAGGAAAAAAAATTCAATAAGTCTAGGAATATCTGTTGGAGTCTAGGAAAATAAATTAAAACATAAGCAGAGTACTTAGGAGGGTCCTGTTTCTGCTTCTGGCAAAAGTAAATCCTATTCAGGGAGGGCCCAAGCAGAAGTCTAATATCCATGCTTCTTACTTCCTGGGTATGGGAAGTACTTAAGTATCTAATTGTATTGGCATCTTGGTTTCCTTAGGAATATTGTTACAATTATCCAGTAAGAAATTTCACTAGGAAGAGAGTTAAGTCAGGGTCTATTCATGTGGCAGGTGTCTATGGCACCTATTAGGCATGACTCTCCAGTACACAGCAAACTTCTCACAGTAAGAAACGGGTCTCTTGACTTCAAACAGCTGGGAAATCCATATATCAATATTGCTTTCTTGGTTGCACTGATTAATAGCAACACAGCTAATCTATTACCTAATCAAATTGTTTTCATCTGTCCTTACTACTAAGTTTAAGTGGTATGGTGAGAAGAGAATATATTCTAGAATTAGGTGGACTGGCTTTGAGCTATTGCAAAGTTTTTTGCTGAGAGAAGGGTGAGAAGAGAGAATTGATTTGAATACCTACCATGGAAAGTATGGGTCATGATGTGACCCAGCATAAGTGACTTAAGCTCTTTGAGCCTGTCACCTTCTCTGTGAAAGAGGGGTGATTATATCAATTGCTTTATGGGATTGTTATCTAAAGAGGGTTTTGTAAACCTTCAAATGCTATATGCATATGTAAATTACCATTAGAGAAGATAATTTTAAGAACCAGATCAAATTGTTCAACTACTGATTTTATAGCTGAGGAACTATAGTAGAAAAAAATAAAACTTAAGACTTCTTCCCAAGCTCACATTTCTAGTCAAATATAAGTAATCCAATGACCATTTATCAAAAGCTTTCTTCCTAAGTGCCATACGCTGTGCTAAGTACCAGGAATACAAATACAAGGAAAAAGAAAGTCTCTACCCTCATGGGGATCACATTTGAATAGGGGAAGACTATTCTGGCTACTAATGACAGAGTCAGAAATAGAATTCAGGTGTCCTTACTCTCAGTTTCATGGACTTACTTATTACTGCACTGATGGATGAAATAAGATAGTATTTGTAAAGTGCCTGGAATATCGTAGGTAACTTGATCTTTTCTTTCCTTCCCTCTAAATATCTCCATAAGCCATCATACAAAAATGTGAAAAACCCTAACTGTACAGAGTTTTCTCTCTCTGAGGTCATGGGGGCAATTGTTGAACAAATTTACTATGTACAAGAGAAAATCAAATCAAGCTCTTGATCTTGGTCAGTTGGCCTTAGAACAGGTGGGAGAGTTCTCAGAAAGAGGAACTGGCAGCATTTGCCCTCCTAGAAACTGCTAAGTGAAATTGACTCTGGAACATCACCAATAATGATAAAAAAAACTTTTGTCACAGCAGGTACTTGTTTATGAACATTTCACTGTATGTACTGTATTGAGTTTGCCTAATTGGCACATTTCAGATTTATTCACTGAACAGGCTAATTCACCAGACAAGTTGTCATTAAATTTCGTTAGTGGGAGGCATATAAGATTTGTATGCTTTTAATTGCTGTAATTCTTCATCAGCTTTCATTTTAAAGGACATTATTGCATGTAATAGACATATTTACTGTATATCAACTAACTGGCCTCTGTACTTCATAGCATAAACCCTACAAATATTCTGAATGTTATTAACTCTTGAATTTCCCATACTGTATATTATGTGGGACAGATATTGCTTAGTTTTTCTAGTGTGTGTATTTGTTTTGACTTGTATGTCTTATTTAGGAAAGCTAGACACAAGTAATCACTCAGTGGATATTGGATAATGATGATAATGAAGTATTAATTTGATTAATAGCATAAACATGAACCTAGGAGACAAAGCACAGAATGCAAATGGCAGTCAAATTAGTAATACATTCACAGTATATTGCTGGGGTTGCTGGACAGTTACAAAATAATACTAACTGGGTTTTCTAAAAAGATTGTTTTTTTAAAATTTAATATCAAATAAGCTTATGTTGTTAGATAGAAACCATTTTATTCTTCAGTGTTTGGATCTGTGATACTTTCCGTGGCAGGTATGGAAAAGAACTCCCTTTTCCCATCCTGTTCTCAGTAGTGGATCTTGTCAGTGACTTTTCTAAGAAAATAGAGATCTGTCACGAACTCTCTTTTTGTCATACTTCAAAACTCATCCATAGTAACCAAAATTCCTTTCTTGTTTAATCTGGCCTCTGAGAAGAGGGGATCCTTCCTCAAAGCAAAGGACAAACCCTCTGGAAAAAAAAAAACTTCTATTGTTTATCTTTCTAGGTCACAATTTTTTTTTTGGATGTACCACTACCTTCCATTACAAACAAACAAACACATTGAAATATGTTCTCCTTTATAGTAAGGGAAATGTTTAAGCAAAACTAATTCAGTAACCACATTCAATAGTGTAAACATCAGTCCTTAAAGGAAAGAGATGCTGTTTCATATCTTTACCAAGGCAAAGTTTAGTCTCTACCATTACTCAGCATTTGGTTTCATTTCCTTTCTTATATTTACACTACATATATTTACACTTTACATTTGCATTTGCATTATTGTATTCTATACGTGTTTTGTTTTTCTGGTTCTTCTTTAGTTTATATAAGTCTTCCTAGGATCATTGCCATGAAACTAGAAAGGACATTAAGAGCCATCTAACTTAACCCACTCATTTTACAAATGAAGAAATGGAGGCCCAAGAACGTTAAGTGGCTCATTCAGGGCTTTGCAGATAGTAAGCCTCAGGCCATTTGCCAAGGACCCTCTCTTCTTTCTCTAATCTCACATAACCCCAGATGCTTCTGCCTTTATCTTTGCCTTCATCTCTCTCTCACATGATGAGGTGGCATTTCTACTTGCCAAGGTAAATGCCTTCACATTGACAAATGACCCATTCTATTCCTCCTCCATTATTCCAACTCTGGTTTATCTTCAGTCTTTCCCTGTCCACTAGCTGCTTCACTACTGCCTAGAAACATACTCATCTACCTCACATTCACCGAAAACAAAATCACTAACATGACGTCTATAGAGATTAACTATACCCATTAGCTATCATACTGTTGCTCTCCTTCCTTTTGTGACAGAAGTACTTGTGAAGGCAGTCCTTCAGTAAGTATTTCTACTTTCTTTACTATCACAATCTTCTTAACCTGCTAGATGTGACTTTCAGTGTTATTCATCTGAAATTATTCTCTCCAAAGTTATCTATGGTATTTTAATTGCTAAATTTAATGACATTTTCCCACTCCTCATCTTGCTTGAACTCTTTGTAGCCTTTACCACTTTCCCTCACCCTCTTCTTCTTGATAGTCTCTTCTTTCTTTCCTGTGACATTCTTAATACCAGTTTCCTTACTCTCTGGAAGCTCCTCCTCAGTCTCATTTGTTGGATTTTTGTGCAGATGTCATGGCTGCTAACCACGTGTGATGCACAGGGTTCAGTCCTTGGCTTTCTTCTCTCTCTATGCTGTATTTGGTGATGGCATCAGTTCTCATGGACTTAGTCATCATTTCTATGCTGATAATACCTCTCTATTTATCTAGTCCTAACCATTCTGTTGACCTCCTGCCTAAAATCTCCAAACACATATTAAAATTCTAAATTGGATGTCCCATAGAATCGTAAACATCAAAACTGAATGCATTATCACTCCTACCCCTTTTCAACCCTTTCTAACTTTCCTGTTAGTGTTGAGAGTATTATCATATTACCAACTACCCAGCCTTTCTACCTAGATGTTATCCTGAATCTTAAATCTTTCTCAATCACCACATCCAATCTATTGCCCAGTCCTATTAATGTAATCTTTATAACATCTCTTATATATGTCTCTTTCTCTCCTCTGACACAGCCACAGCCCTGGTGCTGTACCTTATCATCTCATGCTTAAACTACTATAATAGGCTGCTCACTGTTCTTCCTGCCCCAATTTGCTCCCTACTCCAGTTCATATTCTACTCATTACTATCTCTAAGTGATCTTCCTAAAGTACAGTTTTGACAATTTTGTACACTCACACCCCTATTTAGTAAATTCCATTGACAACCTTTCACCTCCAGGATATTCTATGAAATCATCTGTTTGATATTCATAATCTGGGCCCCCTCCCCACCTTTCTAGTCTACTTAACTCTTTACTCACCAAATTTTACTTAGCATTCCTATGACACTGGCTTCCTTGCTGTTCCTCATACTTTATCACTCAACTCCATGTATTTTCACTGTTTGTCCCTCATTCTTGAAATTCCCTCCATCATCAGCTCTATCTCCTGACTTCCCTGGTTTTCTATATGTCCCAGATAAAAACAATGTTCTGGAAGAAACCTTTCCAAATCCCATTTGATTCTGGTTCATTCCCTATAAAATAATCTCCACATTATATTTTATATATTGTAAATTTACAGGGTTTTTTTTGCATGCTTTCCTCCTCATTAATTTTTTACAAACTCTTTGAGAGTAGGGAAAGTCTTTTCTTTGTCTGTGTATGTTCAGTGCTAAGTAAAAGCATAGTAGGAATTTACTACATACTTACTGAGTGACTGAGATCAAATTCTGTGCAAGGACCAATAAAGTCTGAATAAGGAAATGAGAGCTGGAAATGGAAGATTCCTCTTCAATCTAAATATGTTTAAAGGATGAGAAACTATTTATTGTGTGGTCTCAAGTTCGTATAATGGTTATAAAAATATTAAATAACTTTCTGGATTAAGAAAGCTTGGGTTTAAGTCCTGCTTAATTACTAGCTGTGTGATTATAAGAAAGTCTTTTGATCTCTCATTTGTTCATTCAACAAACATGTATTATTAAATACCTTTTGAAGACAAAATAGAAAACTATCCATAGTCATACATTTTACTAGGGGATAGAGTATTTGAACAGATAAATAATATATAGACAGACAAATAAACAGATAAATTAATATAAGAGAAAGTTTCATCATCCATAAATTGGGATAATACCATGTGTACTAGCTACCTCAATGGTTTGTTGTGAGAAAAGTGCTTTGCAAAACTCAAAGTACTCCATAATGTGAGTTATTGTGACAATAAAATGTGAGTAAATACATCATTATAAAACAAACCAGCATCAGATTGCAGCTTTACAACAATATCTTTTTCTCTTTTAAATGTAATTCTTAAATTTCCCAGATCTACGGTTTTTCCTGATATCTCCATTAAGAATTCTATCTATCCCAGTAAATATTTTTAAGCTATACAGTATTGTTAACACAGTCCCTCTTTGAGTCAGTGAAATTTACGTGACCAAATTTAATTTCCTGATTATGTAGAAAGAAGCATACTAAGCTAGTCTTCTCACAAATATTCACTATTCTCATCAAAGTGAAGGTGATTGGGAGTGAATATATAGTTTTAGAGATAGAAGCGAATTCAGAGATCAATTAGTTGAAATTTGTAAATTTATAGGTGGGTAACCTGAGTACTAGAGAATATCATGTCTGACCAATTTCAAAGAACTAAGTGAAAGAGCTCTTTCTGTGAGTCAGGTTTCCTGACTCTTCCTAACACTAAAGGGTTAAAATGCAAGTGACTTTGGTACAATATTGAATGTTTTATTTGGAGTCAGAGGACTGGAGTTCAAGTCTTGGCTCTGGCATTTGTTAACTTGTTTGAAGTTAGACATATAATTAGTCAGAATCAGTCATCCCATAAAAAATCAAAAGTTTTAGACAATAGGTCTGTGGCATCACCTGCTACTAGAATATGGAAAGTACATTTTGGGGGAATGCTATTTTTAAAACAAATCAAGGAGGGGTAGCTAGGTGGCATGGTGAATAGAGCACTGGCCCTGGAGTCAGGAGGATCTGGGTTTAAATCTGGACTCAGACTCAACACTCAATAGCCACTTGACCTTGGCCAAGTCACTTAACCCCAATTGCCCTGCCTTCCCCCCAGCAAAAACAAACAAACAAACAAACAAATAAATAAAACAAAGACAAATTAAGGAAAACTTTTTTTAAAAAAATCCATTCCCTAGAAATTTTTCTCAGCCTTTGAAAATAAGTAGTCACTGAAATTTTATTTGAAGCCTCCAACCACTTTATCTTATGAAGAATAATTTGATAACATTTTTGAATGATTCATGTTTATCAAAATATAAAAATAGCCATGTTTTTATGAACAGAAAAAAATTTATTTACTGCAAATAGCATGTTGTCTTCATTGTGGAAATGGAAATTCTGCCAAACATCAGGGAATATAAAATTTCTGTGCCATATTGATTTCAATTACATTAAAGTGTTTCTTGCCTAGCTTCTTGTTACTTACTACATAATATTATGCCATGGCCAATAAAATCCAAAATGAAGAGACAGAGACAAAGACAGAGAAAGAGATAGAGTTAGTGACAGAGATACACACTCACAGAAAGAGGGAGGGAGGAAGGGAGAAAGAGAGAAAGGGAGGAAGTTTCATTCATATTCCCAAAAGACAAAGATGGTTGCAAGAATGAGGAACCTAGTCTCCAGATTGCCTTAAGCTTCAATGACTTACTTCCAGTTTTCATTCATTTTCATATAAATTTCCTTTTTTTCCTTTTATTTTCTTCCCTCTCCTACCCCCCTTCGCCCTAGAAATGGCTGCCATTAGACCCAAATTAATGTATGTATACACACACAGAGAAATATGTATATTCATGTTTAAGTAAAATTATTGATTACATACATTTATCACTTCTTTCTCTGGATGCAGATAGATTCTTTCTTCATATTTCCTTTATTTTTAATCTGTGTATAATAGTGAAAATGACAGTCATTCAAAGACTTTCTTGAAACATTATTGCTGTTACTGTATACAATGTTCTCATGGTTCTGCTCACTTCACTCTTTACTACTTCATGGAAGGCTTTCCATGCAATTCTAAAATCATTGAGCTCATCATTTCTTATGTACAATAGTATTCCATCACAATCACACATCACAACTTGTTCAATCATCCTTTAGGTGATAGGGAAACTTCCAATTTCCACTTCTTTGCCTCTACAAAGAGAGCTGCTATAATTATCCTATTAATGTTCAAAGTTATAATCACTATTTGTGAATTTCCCTCCATCTTATTATTACTCACTGTTTTCTTTCTTGGCCTCTCTTTTTAGCTTATCCCTGTGACTTTATTGTCTTCCCCCACCCATTTTGCATTCCTTTTAAGCAGAGTAAAGACTGAGTAAGTCTATATGTATGCATTAAGCATAATACTAAGAGATATTATTCTCTCACAGCAGATGAAATGTCTTGCTATTTCTTTGGTTGGCTATATATGTGTGTGTATGTGTCTATATGCATATATATATATATATATATATATATATATATACACTCACACACATACACATATATATATTTAAAAACAAAACAAAATTCAATAAGTGTCCTCCAAACTGTGGTATTTAATTATCTGGGGCAACTGGTTAAAAAGAGATGAGAAAATTGTATAGCTTTTTTTTTAGAAAGACTTCCATTTGTTTTTATGACATTTTATTACATGTTATTTATCCATAAAAAGACACAGTCTCAACTCTAAAAACAACTATTTGCTAACATTTTTTCCAGATTGATTTATTCAACAGTGAGTTGAGTTAAACTAAACTAAACAGTTAAATACCCATTTAATTTCATCAGTAAACAGCAAATCAAATGATTATTTTGCTTTGTCTTTTTTGATCCTCAAGAAAACATTATTTAGAAGATTTAACTATTGTGCTGAGAAGCAGAATTCTGACCCTGATTCCTGCTTGCTGCTCTTGCATCCATATAAAAATGTTTTTCCCTCTTGCATATATAATGCCAAGAATTTAGTATTCCATATTTTTCTAAAGTGTATTGATTACTCATCCTCCTTCCACTGAGTTGAATTGACTGAAAATGGTTGCTTTGGTGTGATGTGAAAACAGCATAAATATTTGCTAGTATTCATCCAAATATAGGCCTCCAGGAAATATAAGTTGTATCCCTAAAATGAGAAAATGAACACTCTGAGCATTCCTTGAAAGGAATGTATATTATCTGTGAGGTAACTCTCAAAGAATATTAGTCAGAGATGAGTTCCTATTCTGCTAAAATGGAAGTACTTTATCTATATGTACATACATATGCATGTATATATGCATGTATGTGTGTATGTATGTATGTGTCTATCTATATATCCATCCATCTATCTATCCATCTATCTATCTATCTATCTATCTATCTATCTATCTATCTATCTATCTATCTCTCCACAGGGTGCTATATGGTATATTAGATAAAGAGTTGGGCATAGAATAAGAAAGACCTGAGTTCAAATCAATCCTCAGACACTTACAAGCGGTGTGACCCTAACTAAATCAGTAAACCTTTGTCTGCTTAAATATCTTCATCTGTAAAATGTCAGTAATATCACACTTCCTTCCCAGGATCATTGTAGTTAGAAAATGATGTAATATTTGTAAAATATTTTACAGACCCTAAAGAATTATATTCATTCTATTCTAAGCTATTAAATATAATGTGCTTTTATAACATGTGTAGTTTTGTATAGTTATGATCTAGGATTTTATTGGACCAATCAACATTGATTGTTTTTTATGGGGGAAAAGCCATTTAGTTGACCCTGTACCTTAAGAAAAGAAGCCTCATTTTAACTTACCTTAAAAGTGATCTTTCACCTTGAACTTAACGAGCCCCACTGAAAGGGAAGTCACCAGCTTGAGAGATAATTGTTTTTTTTTCCACTTTGAGCATCTCAAATTGTTAGGAACCTTTTCTTTACATCAACCCCAAATTTGTCTCTTTGGAATTTCGATGTCTGAGTTGTAATCCCAGTCTTGGCATCTCTCTTAGAAATTGTAGGTACATTAATATCTTCTTAAATTACTTTCAAGTTAGTATTATAGTATAATTAATTTAATAATAACAATAATATATGTTCAAACATTTAGACCATCACTCACTTCTTGTCTATTACTATGCATTACATGTAATCTCTAGATATATTCCTAATGTAATAACTTTTCTCTGAACATTCGAGTTTGAACCAGAGAAGATTGTATAGTAGTGTTATTTTGGTTCAAAAGATCAAAGTGCATTTAAAATTTTCATGCCTTTTTTTTCCTATTTGACTATCCTAAACAACCCCAATTTTCTTCACATGCTGCCTTTTCAGTACATATACAATTGTCTCTTATTTTTTTTAGCCATATTGTAGATTTAGGTTGACTTTTACAGATGATCATTTTTACTTTGCAGTATTTTTCACAATAAAAATATGTCAAGCTAATCAGCAAGCAAATTTCTGGTGGGTGCTTTAGAAGCTGCCCAAGACACAAGCTGCTTGTCACAGGGCTAAAAAACTGAGCAGCTTTGGTAGTTTTTATCTCTGCAGGACTGCTGGCTAGGGATTTATACAGAAAAATTGCAAGAGGAAATTGGTTCAGGCAAGAAGAGCTTCTGTACATAATTCCTACTAATTTGAAGATGAAATGCAGTCACTTAGAAATGAAAGATACTATGTGATGGGTTACTCAATATGGTTATTGTTAGAGGACTGGGTCTTGTTTCTGGAGATTTGGAAATGACTTCCTGGTACGGCCTTATTTATGTGAATGGAATTACTGGAATTTAGGTATGCCAATAGATATCCATTTTTGAATAAAAATGAGCAAGAGACATGAGAAAAAGGAGGTAGTAGGAGAAAAAAAAGGCAGAGCACTTACCTAGCAAAATTACAAATTTGGGCATTATTCTTCTTCAATCATCCTTTGGTTTTTCACCAGAGGATATTCTCCTGCTATTTAGTTTTAAATTTCAAAATGTATATGACGAGCTGAATTGGGTACCAACATGAATTTGACTTAAGACTTATCACTAGGTTTTTCTTTTTTAAAGTTATTATGAAGTAGTTGCATGCAGGTGAAAATGAAATGCTTTGTTTAATTTTTAGAACCTAGTTGTGCTGTCTCTGTCAGTTCATAGAGCATAGTACAACACCTAATGCAGGCTGACCTTTCAACTCTATCTTAATAGCAGTAAAGGTTTGTCAGTAACTATTTGATCAGAGTAGATGGTCAAATGTGGTCATTCAAAATTCAATCTTGAGAGTGCTTTTTTTATATTTCTTTTTTATTTTTAAAAAAATAAATTAGTTTATTGATTTTCTTGTTTACATCATTCATTTCCATGAGATTTTGAGTTACAAATTTTTTCCCCATCTTTCCCCTAATCAACACCTCAAAACAGCCATCCCACTGTATAACCCCTCCTCCAATAGGCTCTCTCCTATATCCTCTCCCTCGCTCCTCCAACTTTCTGGCAGGGCAGGATGGATCTCCCTACCACAGTGCCTGAATATCATAACTCCCAGTTGGATGTAGTTAATAACAATAATATTAATAATAAATATATATACATATTTTTAACATTTGATTATAGAACTTTAAATTCCAGATTCTTTCCCTTCCTCCCTCATCACCCACCCCCACTGGAGGAACAAGCATTTAAATACTGGCTGTACATGTGTAATTACAAAGAACATCTCCACAGTGGGCATATTGTAAGCGATTGATTATATGTCCCTCCTTCCTATCCCATGCTCCCCCTTGTTCTGTTCTCTACACTGTCCCTGTCCCCATCCCTTTACAGAAGTGTGTACTTCCAGCAACCCTCCCACCCACCCTGCCCTCCCCTCCATCATCCCCCCTGTCATCCTTATACCCCCTACTCTCCTGTGTGACAAGATAACCAGTTTAGAGTTTATGTCATTCCTTCCCTAAGCAAAATTCAGTGAGAGTAAGGTTGACCCTTTCCCTTTTACCTTCCTGTTCTTCCCCTCCATTGTAACAATTATCCCTAGGCTCTTCTATATGAGATGATTAACCCATTTTGTCTCTCCCTGTCTCCTCTCATTCTAGTCGTCTAGCACCTCAGAATTTCACCTTTTAGAGTATCATCCCTTCCTATTTAGTTGATCCTGTGCCCTCTATGTACTCATATATACACATACCCAGATATGTGTTTGCACACATATATAAACCCTCCTACATAGACATATGTGTATGTATACATATATACATACATACATATATACATATATACATTTGTATTGCCTTCACCTATTCTCATACTGAGAAAAGTTTCATAAGTTACAATTATCGTTTTTCCATGTTGGCATGTAAATAGTTCAACTTTGATAAGTTCCTTATGATTTCTTTTCCATGTTTACCTTCTCATGCTTCTTGCATTTGAGTGTCAAATTTTCTTTTCAGATCTGGTTTTTTTTTTCAGCAAGAATGTCTGAAAGACCTCCACCTCACTGAATGACCATATTTTCCCCTGGAACATTATACTCAATTTTGCTGGGTAGGTGATTCTTGGTTTTAATCCTAGCTCCCTTGATCTCCAGAATATCTTATTCCAGGCCCGTAGAGTTTTGGAGCTCTAAAATTTGCTTCGAATCATATTTTATGGGTATTTGAGGTGGCTATGTGGGAGCTGAGGAACCTTGCTGATTCTATTCCACCATTTTTGCTCTGCCCTCAACCACCAGTTCTTTTTTTATATTAAGTTTTTCCTATTTGGCTAAAGGAAAAAAAACAATAAAAATCTCTGTTTCACTTCGTATTATGTTGATACAAAACAAATATCTGTGATTGTCCCTTCCTTGTATAGAAATGTAAAATCCTACTCAAACAGAAGGGAAAAATCACCTGCTTTTCCTATGGAAAGATGACCTGCTACACATCTCTAAGGGATTTTAAGGTTGAAAAATCAAATATGTTCTATGCTAGAAAGAGGCAGCATGGTGACATAGAAAGGATACTGACTCAGAAACTATAAGATCCATGTTCAAATCCTCCCTCTCTCACTTACTATCTCAGTGGGTAATTCATTTAAATGTTTCTGTGCTTTAGTTTCATCATCTACAATATGAAGACATTGGACCAGATAACCACAAAGTTCTTTTCCAGCTCCAAGTGTATAATGTTTAAGCATATTTATTATAATAAGTAATTAAAGAAAACATGATGAAACAAGAGCAACTTCAAGAAAATTCTGATACCCAACAGTCTTGTTAGGGCTGAACTGGGAAGCAGGCAGAGAAATTCCACATTTAGGATTGACGCATATAAAAAGCTCCTAACAAGTAGAAACAAAGTTGACCAACTCCTTCTGAAGCTGGTAAGTTTCCATCTCATTAGAGCCTGTCCAACAAAGGGTACATCATCAAATGTAAGGCAAGTGAACATTTTTTAAAAGTTTAAGTTGGCCTGTATGGCTTTCAATTTGCTTCCAAGCCAGAGATTCTGTAACACTGAGAATAATTATATGAATATCTACTACGATGGACCAAAGAATATGAAATAGTTTAAAACCTGTATATGGTTGTTGATCCACACTTATAAAACATTTACCATTCCAATTTAGCTTTATTTGTTCATGAATTAAAAATTCCAAATAGACAATCTTCCTTTGGCTAGATACTCAATTGGTACTGGAACTGAATATTGATGTGACCTTTGAACTAGTTCCAAAATATCCATTTAAAATGTCAAATTCTATAATCTTTTTTTTTGGCGGGTATTTGGCTCTGAATGGGAAATACATCTCCAAATATTAATCCCCTGGCGGAGGCCACATAAGCTGAATTTAGATGCTCCATTGTTTGCTGACTGAGTGCAAATAATTACTAAAATGTGAAAAAGACAGTAGCAGTTCAAATGGAGCAGTGACAAACCTCATACCAGAGCTGGCAGGCTATTTGGGAATGATTTGGGATGCTCATTTTGAAAAGAAATCACAAAGAGGAACAAATTCAATCCCTCTATAAAGAAAATAAGGCAACTTCCACTTGAACTAGAGAAGGTTTCTTTTTTCCCCTCTCATTTGGAAAATCGTTACTGATATCACTTCTTGTCTTTTGCAACCCATTAAAATCTGTACAGTCCCAATAGGCAGTTCAAACAGATTTTCCCAGTATTATCTCTACATTTATTAGGTCAGATCTTGAAGAACAGTAGAATCCAGTCAGGGTATTGCACGGGTCTATTTTAGTAAACAGGAAAGAACAATGGAATAGCAACTGGAAGATAAAGATCATTTATTGTACCATATCCATCAATGACAAGGATTATAATCTATTTTTCTTCAGAAATAGTATTGCCTCAAAATATTTTTCTGCAGTCATATCTTTTTCCTTTTGAGGTTATCTCCTTTGGACTTTTCTTTCTTTTCCCTTTGCTTGCAGTTCCCATATCAGAGAGCTGGTGTGTCTGTTCCTCTTCATTCTGTAGCCAACTTACATTGCTGTGCCAAGTTTTCAAAGTGGTGCTAAAGGTTAATACTGTTCTGTCACTGTCTTATAAGGTGATTCTAGTCAGGGAATTCTGGACTACTTTATCCAAGGATTCAGGAGAGCAATTGTGGGTATGACAAGGGCCATGGTAATTTGATATTCTCATATACAGATTGTGTTCTTTGTCAACTATGAATCAGTTCCTAAAATAGGTTCCTTTGAATATTTTGTTATAAAAGAACTAAACTCAGATTGATGCCATTCAAAAGGATTTGAATGTGGGAACCCCATTAAGTGTTACCTGAGACACTGAAGGGCTAGCTTGTTACTCAATACTTTCATCAGTAGAGGAAACAATGAATTCTTGACGGGCATTGCCTTGTTATTTTAAAGGAATTATGGGAGCCAAAAGAGAGGGAGGGAAAGAAAGCAGTAACTGTGAAGCTAGGTTAACAAGTAAATAACTTTCTGAGTTATCTAATTTTCACTGCTGTGTCTATGAGTTTACCCTATTTGGGATATGCTGAATATATAACCCAGCCTGTGAGATACAGAGATTTTGAAATAGGTAATAATGGATATTTGAGGAAAATTCCAAGTATATGCAGAATTGGTATTCATCAAAGATAATTTTAGACAGAAGACAAATAGAAGCTTGTGGAATGTTAATGGAGTATAAATTTTCATCTTAGGAGATGTGTTGGATCACCTCAGTACCCTCTTGGCCACGTGTCACCCCAACACTTGCTTCGAGAATGATTGGAAAAATTGATAACTGCAGAGACACTGTTTAGCAGTGTGCTAATAATGGTATTGGTATATGGTAATAATTGGTATATGGTAATAATATATATATATATAATTTTCCAATATCTATACATAAAATTCTCTTCCCTTTTTAGCAAAAAACAAAACAAAACAAAATCATGTATCTCTATGCTATTTTTTTTCCTATCCCAGTAAGCTTCTGTGACCTCACATTGAGTCTTCTTTGAATATTCTATTTTTTTGTGTATTATTTCTCCTCAATTAAACAAATCAACAAAATCCCTATCTTAATCCCTATCTTAGCTGTGTGACAACTAGAGGTATTCTAGAGAGGGGAAAAGTAGAGTTGGTCTGGAATAAATTAATGCAGGGATTTATTTTGGACACATCTCTTGGAGCTAAAATACCTAGGACAGAAAAGTGCCATGTTCAGTACACACATTCTTTTTAAGCCAGCCCAAGATAAAAAAATGGGAGAGGTAAGTAAATAAACAGATAAAAGTTGTTATAAAGGAATATGAAGTTACACAGTTTTCCCCAAAGCATGAGTCCGAAATTGTAAGCCCAAGAAGGAAAAGGTAAATAGAAATGCAACTCAAGGAGTACACTGTTACATTGTGATGGCTTTTCTTGGACCTTTATTCTTCTGATATTTTACCCTATTTGCTTCAAATGAACCACTAAATCTTCATTACAATATATGTGAGATAGGAGAATGAGAAGAAAGTATTCTTGTAAATGTATGCACCTATTTATACTTCATTTCCAATTATTACTTTCCCAGGTGGGTAAAGTAAAAAGCATTTGTATAATGCTTATTACTTGTCATCTATGTTTTTCATCTGTGTTAAGTGCTAGAAACTGAAGTAAATGACTTCAAGTCATTCAAGTAAGAGACTTGACGAGGGCCATTCTGTTCACTTGAGGATCAGTATTCTTTCCACTGCACCGCTTTCACAAGTATGATAGGAATATGGTATGGTAAAGAGAGGATTTGGGTTCTTCTGCACTTAGGTTTACACTTAGGTTTACATGTAGACTATGGTAAAAGTCTTTAATATTTGATGACATCATTTCTTTCTTCATTTTAGGTGAAGAAATTGAAGACTTAGACTTTTGAAGTTTCTTTGGGTTTTTCCATGGATTGACCTTGTCTCATGTGCAGAATATATTTATTCTTTATCTCCATCACACAGAATCCTTCTCTTCCATCATTTTCAATGCAAAGGCTTTTCTAATTCACTATACCCTCCTTCCTAACTACCAAGTATTTATTCCCTTTATTTTTTCTGTTTGTATTTATATATGTATATTTGTGTCCCTCAAAGAGGATGTAATTTCCTTTTGAATAGGGATTGTTTAATTTATTGCATTTCTATGATTAGAAATTAGCCCAGTGTCTGGTACATAGCAGACAATTAATATGATTGATGATTGATTGAAAGCCTAAAGCAAATAACTATAACTAAACTTTGCAGGGTATAAAACTCATACTTACCTTCAATGCTTCCTTCCTGTGTGGTTCATAAAACCTTGACTGAGTAAGAAGTTTAAGTTTTGTGGGAAGTGGTGTGTGTGTGTGTGTGTGTGTGTTATTATAAGTGTTTAAGGATTCCATAGGTAGAGTAAACAGTATCATTTTGAAATCAAGTTTATTGATATTTTGTTTTTCATTGCCAAAATTTTCCACAAATTTTTCCCTTCTTCAACATTCCTCACACAGAATTATTCCATGTAATAAATATTTAAAAGACAAAAAAAAGAAAAAGAAGAAAAATAGAAAAATATTAGTAAAATCCATCAATCCATCAAAAAATATTGGACAACATACACAATGCTCCATACCCACAAATGTTCCTCCTCTGCAAAACGTTAAGGCATAGACATCTTTTAACAATTTTTCTTTGGAGCTACGCTTGTTATTTGTAATTTTGCAGAGTTCATTTTCAGTTAAGTGGTGGTTGTTCTTTCCCTTTACATTTTTGTATTAATCATGTGCATTGCTTTTTGCTATGCATACTTTACATTGCTTCAGTTCATGTAAGTCTTCTTGTGCTCCTCTGTATGCATTATTTCATTCACCATAGTATTAATCAGTTATATCCATATACTGCAAATTTTTAAGCTCTTACTCAAATGATACTGTATTTCCAGTTATTCTTTTTAACAACCAAAATTCTCCTATAAATATTTTGATGTATATGGGCACTTTATTTTTATCAAAGACTTCTTTGGGACTTTGGCCTATGATTAGAATCTCAGACTGAAAGAGTATGGATATTTAATCACTTTATTTTCATAATTACTGATTTACTTCAAAATAGACTAATTTATAACTCCAACTATAACAATGGTTCTCAACCTGTGGGTTATGATCAATTTATAACAATGAAAATACATCCTGCACATCAGATATTTACATTACAATTCATAACAGTAGCAAAATTACAGTTATGACATAGCAACAAAAATAATTTTATGGTTGGGGGTCACCACAACATGAGGAACCGCATTAAAGGGTCGCAGCATTAGGAAGGCTGAGAACCACTGAACTATAATGCATTAGTTTGCCTATATTTTCACAGCTCCTCTAGAATTAACTATTCCAAACCTTTTTTTCCTCTTTGTCAGTTTTCAGTGTGAGGTGAATCTTCAGAGACATATTAATTTGTATTTCTCCTGTTATTAGTGATTTGGGGCATTGCTATAACACATTATAATAATCTATAAACTTAAATAAAAATGCTAATCTGATAACTTCCCTTTCCACCCCATTTCTCTACTTGTTTTCATACCATAAATGTATTTTTTAAGTGATGAAGCTTTTTAATTTTACATGATCAAAATTATCTCATCATAATAACAAAAATAATATTAGTGATAGTAATAGATAGAATATACATAATGACTACTGCGTGTCAGGTACCGTGCTAAGTACTTGACAAATGTAATTATCTCTATCTCTAGTTTGGTTAAATACATACATACATACATGTGTGTATGTATGATCTATTTGCAGTTATGGAAAGGATGCAAACTATTTCAATTTAAAATTTTTGATGCAACATTTGACATTTAGTTTGCACATTAATTTTAAATTTATTTTTAGAATATAAGATTAGGTTTTAGACTAAACCTAATCACTGGGTCTGTTTTTCTTTTCCCCCAAACAGTTATCAAATAGATAGTTATATTCTTGAGTAATTGATATTTTTGAATTTATGGAATGCTGCATTATAGAGTTCCATCATTTCTGATTCTCCTTGGTTTCACCTGTTATTTGCTTCTACTGATCTATTTTTCCAAATCATATAAAATGCTTTCAATTACTGTTGCTTTATAATATTATATGGAATTACTATATGCTTTCATTTCCAGTTTTTAAAAATACTTTCTGGATATTTTAGAACATTAGTTCCTTCTAATAATTTATTTTTTTATCATTTTATCCAGTATATTCCTTTCATAATTTGACTGGTGTAGCATTAAAATTGTTAACTTCAAGAATATTATCAATTTATTATATTTGCACATCCAAGCCATAAACATGTATTATTCCTCCATCTCTTTATGATGTTCTTAATATTTTTAAAGAAGCATTTTGCAACTGAAATTATTCAAATATATTTTTTATTAATTTCCTTAAGTGGTTTCTTTGCTCATTAATTTTTTTTATTTATCTTATTGCTGTTGCTTTCTTTTCTATACAACCAAATGACATAGTGAACAGAGTATTAGAGTTAGAGTCAGGATAACTTGAATTTAAATCTAGCCTCAGACACTAGCTAGCTTTGTAACCCCGGACAAGTGACTTACCTACCATCTGCATCAGTTTTATAATCTATAAAATGGGAATGATAATAGCACATATCACCCAGGGTTATTGTGCTGATCAAAAGACATATTAGTAAAGTGAAATACACAATTTAAATTACTACATAAATGCTAGCTATTTTTTTCTTGTAAAATTTTTTTATTTTTTATTTAAATAATTTTTTAAAATTTGTTTTCTTGTTTACATCATTTCATTTTCATGAGATTTTTGAATTACAGATTTGCTCCCCATCTATCCCGTATGCCAACCCTAAAACAGCAATCCCACTGTAAAGCTCCTCCCCTGCTCTGCTCTCTTACTTTCTGGTAGGGCAGGGAGGGTATCTCTACCCCAGCCCCTGTATATCTTAATTCCTAGTTGCAGGTATTGCAGAACTTTACATTCTAGATTCTTTTGATTCCTCCCTTGTCACCCACCCCCAGTGGAAGGACAAGCAATTCAATACAGGCTGTGTAGGTGTGATTATACAGGACATCTTCATAGTGGACGTATTGTGACAGTAATCGTATGTTCCTCCTTCCTATCCCTCCCCCCTTTGTTCTGTTCTCTACCCTGTCCCTGTCTCTTTGCTGAAGTATGTGCTTCCAGCATCCCTCCCCCAGAACCTGCCCTCCCCTCCATCATCCCCTCTCTCATCCCCATGCCCTCCTGTGTGGCATGATGCCCAGTTTAGAGTTTATGCCATTTCTTCCCTAAGCCAAATTCAATGAGAGTAATTGTAAGTAAAGTTGTAACAGTTATTCCTTGCCTCTTTTATATGGGATGTTTAACCCGATTTTATCTCTCCCTGTCTCCTCTCATTCTAGTCCTCTCCCACCTCAGAATTTTGCCTTTTAAAGTATCATCCCTTCATATTCAGTTAAACCTACACTCTCTCTATACACATACACATGCTGAGATATGTATTCATATGCATATATAGCCTCCCATATATATATACATTTGTATTCCCTTCACCAATCTTCATACTAAGAAAAGTTTCATAAGTTACTATTATTATTTTTCCATATTGGCATGTAAATAATTCAAAATTGATGAGTTCCTTATGATGTCTTTCCCATGTGTACCTTCTCATGCTTCTTGTGTTTGACTGTCAAATTTTCTGTTCAGTTCTGGTTTTTTCACCAAGAATGCTTGAAAGTCCTGTACCTCATTGAATAACCCTATTTTCCCCTGAAATAATGTGCTCAATTTTGCTTGGTAGTTGATTCTTGGTTTTAATCCCAGCTCCATTAATCTTTGAAATATCATATTCCAGGCCCTTTGATCCCTCAGTATAGAAGATGCCAGATCCTGGGTTATACTGATAGTGCTTCTGAAGCATTCAAAAGGTTTTCTCTTGGAAGACTGTAATATTTTCTCCTTTAACTGGGCATTCTGGAACCTGGCAATTACATTTCTAGGAGTTTTCTTTTGGGAATCTTTTTGAAGAGATGATCAGTGAATTCTTTCAAGATCTATTTTGCCCTCTGATTCTAAAACATCAGGGCAATTTTCTTTGAGGATTTCTTGAAGGATGCTTTCCAAGTTCTTTTTCTGGTCATGGGTTTCAGATAGACCAATAATTTTCAAATTGTCTCTCCTGGATCTATTTTCCAGTTCAGTGATTTTTTCAAGGAGATATTTCACATTGCTTTCTATTTTTTCATTTCTTTGTAACTGTTTAATAGTATCTTGGTTTCTCATAA
>CM053594.1:190617453-190641682 GCA_028646575.1 Pseudocheirus occidentalis
ATATGATGTATCTGTGACTGTGTACAAATTTTGCCTGGTTCTGCTCTTCTCACTCAGCATCAATTCGTATAAACCTCTCCAGGTAATTATGAAGTCAATCTCCTTCCCATTTCTTATAGCACAATAATATTCCATCACATTCATATACCATAACTTGTTCAGCCATTCCCCAATTGATGAGCATCCCTGAAATTTCCAGTTTTTTGCCACCACAAAGAGAGCTGCAATAAATACTTTTGTACATATGTGACCCTTTCCCACTTCTGTGATCTCTTTGCAATACAACCCCAAAAGTGGTATTATTAGGTCAAAAAAGTCAGGGGTATTTTATAACCACAAAGGTATAACAACAACTATACTGGCATACACAGGATGGCTGTTAGCACAGGTTCTTAGATCTGCTCTACTAGGAAAGACACCTGTTCAGGGGGAACACAATCTTTTTAATTACATTCATTAGTTCAGGGAAGGAGTCAGCACCCTAAACTTCAGAGAAAATACAAACAGAAAATAGAAAATAGAAGCAGAGAAATAAAGACCAAAAGACAGGCCTTCTAACTGTCTAAGAATTTAGCACAGATCAACAGACAGATCTGATTGTCTGATCAAGGTAATATATACAGTCACCAAAGAGAGAAGAACCAGCATCTGGGTTTTTCAAAGCCAGGGGAATTCCTTAACAGCTATCCAGAGATTCATCTGGCCAAATCACAGGAATACCCTTCCAATGAGTGAGCCTCAAAGCAAAATGCAAACTTCAGAATTCATACACACACACACACGTATATATGTGTATATATGTATATGTGTGTATGTATGTATATATGTATAGATATATATAAATTATAATTATAATATATTATATAATATATGTATTAATTTCTAATTAGGTACTCAGTGCCTAATTAGAAATTTTAAAAGGTATGGAAAGTTTTTCTAGGAGCAAGCCTCCCCTAAGCAATCTTCTCTTAATGGGGTGCACTTGAGGCCTAGTAATGGGAGGGAAAGGTCTTATATCCCATTAACATTACAAAATGCCGATGGAAAAATCCAATAAGTTAGTCAAAATAGCAATTATTAAGTGATTACTATGAATCTGATATGATGCTAAGCACTAAGGAAGAAATGAAAGTAAAAAAGGATTACAGTTCTTGAGGAGATAACATTTCATAGAAACAGGTAGGTAAATGCAGAATACATACAGAATAGTTAGGAAGTGATCTCAAAGGAGAAGACAGGAGGTGCTGGGAAGCACAGAAAAATGGAATTTGAGCTATGTCTTGAAGGAATCTAGAAAGCTATGAAAAAGTTATGGAGAGGGAGAGAATTCCAGATATAGGATGTCACTTTTGGAAAGGCATAGAGATGGGAAATGGAGTGTTACATTTGAAGAATAGTAAAAACAAAAACAAAACATACAAAGGAATTATAGGATCTATGGGATATAGGGGCAAAGGTACAGTTAATGAAAACTAGAGAGGTAGGAAGCAGGAAGATCCTGTCCTTGTTAAGTGTAAACACCTCCAGGCTAGTTCTACTGAAACAGCAAGCAGTAAACCCTGGGTCTAGCTGGGTTGGGAGGTAGCCTCAGCTCCAATCACAGGAACTTTTTCTTCCTGGAACAGGAAAATATTTAGGGCACCTCTGCTTATAAGGGATGCCAGACCCAGCTATACTTCTGAGATAGCCCAGAGCAAGAAGGAATTAGCACATGCAGAAGAAGTGGGGCAGGGGCACTGTTTGCTGTGGGCACTTACAGGAGGACAGAGTACTTGATTGTAGTTTCTGGTCAGAGGGGAGAATTGAAAGAGGATCTGAGGTCAGAGGGACAATACCACTTACCCCAGGACTAGAGGCAATTACAATAATAATCTACTACAAGTACAAAAAAAAAGAGCAGGCAAAGGAGAAAGAAGCCAACTAAAGAAAATTACTTGGGAATAGAGAAGACTGGAGTTTGCCTTCAGAGGAAGATAGTGAAAAAAAAAATTAATGTCAAGATATTAATGTCAGTAATGCCAGACAGTAATGTCAAATGGTCATTTGCCAAAAGAATTTATAAAACAAATTTTAAAAGACTTTAAAAATCAAATGAGAGGAAAAATTAAGAAAAAATAAGAATAATCCAAGAAAAAACAAAAAGATTATGAAAAGAAAGGCAATCAATTGTAAAAGAAGATTCAGAATGTTAAGGAAGAAAATGAGTCATTGAAAATTAGAATGGGGCAAGGGGAAGCCAATGAAATTATAAGAGACCAAGAAATAATAAAACATAAAGAATAAAAAATAGGAGATAATATGAAACACCTCATTAAAAAAAATGATCTGGAGAACAGATCAAGAAGAGAAAACATAAGAATAATCAGACTAACTGAAAGCTACAATAAAAAAAGAAACTTGATACAATAATACAAGAAATAATTAAAGAAAGTTTTCCTGAAGTGTTAGAATAATAAAGTAGAAATAGAAAATATCCACCAATCACAACCTGAAAGAAGTCTGGTGGGGAAAATCCACAGTGATATCATAGTCAAATTCTGAAATCCCCAGCTCAAGGAAAAAATATTATGAGAAAGAAAAAACAATTCAAATATGGTAGAGTCACAAGTAGAATCATATAGGACCCAATAGCAGTGACATGAAAGGACAGCAAGTCTCAGAACACTATATATCAAAAAGTAAAAGAACTGAGGTTGTGACTAAAAAATGACACCCAGCAAAGTTAAGCATAATCCTGATTTTTTTAAGTGAACATTCAATGAATTGTAAGACTTCTAGGCTTTTGTTGCAAAACAAAACAAAATATGAATTTAATAGGAAATTTTACATACAAGTTCAAATAGAAATATAATGCACACATCAAAGATCAATTACAATGGACTCAATAAGGACTGACTATTTACTTCTTATATGAGGGAATGTAAAATGTATGTCTAAGACTGTTATTAGTAATTGGGTAGTTTGACACAAAGCTCTAGGTGAACCAGAATATGATGTGATTCTAGAAAGTAAATGTCTAAGAAAAGGTGTAGAGTAATTATCTTATACAAATGAGGTGAGAGAGAAAGAACAAACACAAAAGGATTAGAAGGGGGTGGAAGGCTGGTAGTTCTGGACTCTATTCTCATTGGGAATGGGTGGAAGAGGGAACTATACACACACATATGTATATGCATGTGTGTGTATGTATATATATGTATAGATATGTATGTATGTATATATAAAGTCTTCTAAATTCAGAAAGAAATAAAAGGCAAAGGGGATGGGGGCAGGGAGAGGATAAGGGAGGGATTTTTAGAGGGAACTGTACTCACATCAGATCTAGGTTAAAGAGCGAACAATATATACCTTTAGAAGGGAATAAAAATCTTCTAAATTTATAAATAAGTAAGAAGGTGAGGAAATAGGATAAGCAGGGGTAGAGAAAGGTGTCTAGATTAATGGGAATGGGATAAAGAGGGAATAATATATATGGAAGGCTATTAAATTCTTTTAAATTCAGCTAGAAAAAAGGGGATAAGGGGAAGGGGGAGAAGATGAGGCAGGAATGTTTGAGGGCATAGGCTAAGTAATGAGAAGGCAAGGAATTGGTAGAAATAAAGCAAAGGAGTCAGGAGGGATAGGAAATAAGAGATACAAACAAAACCAAGATCAGGAGTAGAATTTATTAGGGAAAAAAAGCCAGGGGTAGCAATCATGATCTCAGACAAAGTTAAAGCTAAAATAGATATAATCAAAAGAGAAAAATGGGGAAAACTACACTATGTGTCAGCAATATTATTCAATGTTGTTTTAGACTTTTTAAAATAACTAGACAGTACAGGGTTAGAATATTGCTGTGGTGCAGGAAATGAGTTGGTGGATTTAGAAAAATATGGAAAGACATGGATTTATGAACAAAGATGTTAACCACCCTCAAAAACAGAGGAAAAATAGTTGTAGTATGATCTTATATAGATTCATATCAATGTATATGTCTGTGTATGAGTACGATTATTTTAAGTACATGCATGTGTATGTAAGTATATGTGTTTCTATATGTGTATGCATACATTCACACATATACACATATGTATTTGTACTTCCACATGCACACAAATATACATATATGCATACACACACATACACATATACATACACATACACATATACATACACATATACATATATAAGAAATCTCCACACTTAAATGTAGCCTTCTTGGGGAAGTGGAGGGGGAGGGAAGAAAAAAGTACAAAGTAAAGTGTACACAGCAGAGAACCAAAGAAAACTCACAAGGAAGTAAATGTGGCCAGCTCTGAACACAATATGTAGCATTTATTATATAGGATATTGTGAAATGGATTCTTATTGCCATATATTATGAATCCTCTTTCACATTCTGCTCTGCACTTGGCAATGTTCTTTTTTTTTTCTTATTTTGTATTTGTTTATTGTTTTTTACTTGTATATTTAAATTTTACTATTCAAGTTTAAAATAAATTAATAAAAAAAAGAAAAAAATAATTGAAGCAGCGGAGTGGATGATGAATTTGAGTGGTAAGAGGACTGAAGCAGGGAAACCATTTAGAAGAAAGTACTCTGGGTAAAAGATAATGAGAGCTTGTATTACAATTGTGGTCATGTGAGTGGGTAAGGGAATATTTGTAAGAAATGGTGTCAAGACAGAGAAGAAGTAAATTTTCAATTGATCGAATAGGAGGATGTTGATGCCCTTGGCAGAAATAAGGTGTATCAACAATGCAATATCCACAATGCCTACAGTAAAAATAAGTATGTTGATATGGTTATTAATCACAAAATATAACAGGCTCTCTACATGGGAAATATAGCTAGAGCATTTATTCAAATACCAGAAAACTGAGTCCCAAAACCAGAAAGTCAAAACCAACACAATAGTTATGAAGTTGAAACATTTAGTTAAGGTGGTAAACACCCACATCCTCACTCCTTCAAAGCAGGACAGGCTACCTCAGGCAAAGATTCTCCTCTCCTCACTCATACAACTGCTCAGTATCCAAACAGCTTGCTCCCAGCTCTAAACCCACCCCCCCGCCGCAATTCTTGTCCCTGACACTGCTCAGTAGGAGTAATTGGTAGAGATTCTGCAGGCTCAAAGAAAAAGGAGTGGCCACTGGGGTGAAAGCTATGTGTTCATTCTAATTTTGAGCTGTTATGAATACTATATTGTGATTTTCTGTGATAATATGTAATGCTGTGAATATTATATTGTGATATGTTGTGAATACTTTACTTGATTTGTAATGGAATAAATGGAGTGTTCACTAAATTGTGCAATCAGAATCTTAAAAGCTATTCACAGTAGAATTCTTTTGGGAATCTGCATGTGCATGGTCAGTCACTTACCCAGATTCACAATTACTAAGTATAAGTAATCACTAAATACAATCATTGGAAAAACCACACAAACCCTCCGTTCTTCAGTGTCCAGCAAACTTCAATTTCATCAGGCATTCTATGTCCTTGGAGAGTGTAATGCCAAGCAAAGGCAACTTGCAAGGTTCAGATTATCAGCATAGCAAACCCCATTTATTCAGCAAACATTCACAGAACAGAGAAAGTCAAAATACAGTATAACTCATACATCTCACAAGTAAGTTCTCAATTCAATCCAGGTACCACTCCAACCCTAGAGGGCACGTTCATTTAAGTCTCTTCTCAAATGTAGAGAGTTCTTCTCAAATGGAGATCAGTTTCCAATCATAAAGTACACTCGCAAAAAAAGGCCAAAGGTTTCCTACCCCCGGACTCAAAGTAATTATAATACCATCCATTACCACCAAGCACTTTCTCAAAAGGGAGCAGGAGAGCACAAAAGGCCATCAACCCTTAATCCATAACAAGGTCAAGATAACATCTCAGCAAAACCCAAGCAAAGGCCCTTCTTTCATCTTCATTCCAGGCAAGCCCTCAGCCATCTCAGTTCCTGGGGAGACAAGGTTCAACAAAGCCATAGCCAGTGTCCTCATCAAGTCACACTCTGCCTGTAGAACAGTAACAGAACCCCTGAAAGTATCAGCAACACTCCCTTCCAGGATTTCTATGAACATACAACAAGAAAATCCTTCTTCATGGCTTCTGCACCAACAGCCAGGTTCCAGGACCTCTACAACAGCAGCACTGTCCACCATTAGGTGAATCTGGAAAAACAACATCAAAACTGACAGACAAAATACTGGCATCACAGCCATGCCTTCTCAGTTCTCAGCATCTCCAGGTGGCAGTCCTCAAAAGTCCTGGGCAGCTCCAATGGGCTCTTAGCAGTCTCTCTCAGCAACTTAGCCTCAACAACACTGGATACTGCTCTCCCCAAAAGTACTTCTTCTTCTGGCCTTCTCTGGGCTTGAGCCTTTTTTCCATTCATGCCTCCTCCCAGTTCAGCCCTCTCTCTTCATGTCAACAAGTTCATCCCACAAGTGGGATTCACAAGCTCTGGATTTCAACACAACCCCAAAACCAAGCCAATACAGGGGGATCCTTAAATTCCATTACCATTACACCAAGTTTAGACAATTTGATAACTTCCTAAAGGGTATAGCCATGAAGAGGAGGAGAGATATAGATTAGTAGCTAGCTGGAATACTCATTACAAGTGTAATTTTTTTTAAGAATTAGGGTAGGTAGAAATATTTGCAGGCATTCAAAAATGAGCTAGTAGATTGAGAGAAATGAGAAAGACAGAGAGAGAGAGATGGGCAGAGACAGAAAGATAGAGACAAAGAGATGGAGAGAGGCAGATAGACGGCAACACATACAGAAAAAAACGATACTGAGTGCCATATATTGGAGAAGTTGGAAAGGGATGGGATGCATGTTCATGACTGCTCTTGAAAAAGAAATGAGCCACTTCTTCACTGAGACAGGAGTGAAGGGGGAATTAATGAAGGAATGTGTCTGAGTGACGTGAGATAAGGAAGAAGGAAGGAAGAGCTATCTACAAATGGTATCCTTTTTTTTTGTCAAAGTATGAGGTAAGGTTCTTCTCTGAGAGGGTGAGAACAGTGGGTGTCATGGAGGTTTGATGATAGTAAAGATGATTTGGACGAGCTACTATGCAAGGAGTAGGATGAATTCTCTGCTTTAGTGAGTCCTTGATGAGAATCAATAACCACAATTTGTAATGGACTTAGCATATATCTAGAAGGACAGGAATTATCACTTATAGTTCACTCCATCAATAAATAATACAAAGACATTATCAGTAACACCTTCTGATTGTTGACCTCATCCTTTCCCCACCTCTCACCACACCCCTATTCCAAGTAACTCCAAAGTCCAGTTCTCATCCTTTTCCTATTACCTCTGCTAGTATCACTTTTACTTTTTCATTTTTGAGGATGACGAGGGAGAATAAGGATCTAAGAGAAAATCCAGCATTGAGTAATAATGAAATTAACAACTGCTTAAATGAGCAAAAGTTGGTGGTCAAGTTTACTCTTTGTCACACCAATGTGGCAGTATTCTGGAAACAACCTACATGGAAACCAGATGTTACTGGCATGGATAGCCACTGTGAACTTATAAAAGGAATACCTATCACTCTCAGGAAGAAAAGAACTTCTATGGATATTAGTAAAAAAAAAGGGGGGAGTTAATTATAGGACAGAATAGATAGGTTGCATAGTAGATAGAATGCTAGCCATGTGTCAGGAGGATATGAATTCAAATTCAGACTCAGACACAATTGTGACCCTGGATAAGTCACTTAGTGCTTTTCACCTCATTTTCTTCATCTGTAAAATGAGCTGGAGAAAGAAATGGCAAACCACTCTAGTATCTAAATTATAGAATGGTTTTAAAGGAAAGTATGGATTTATTTTCATATACTCAATTAGGCTACATTTTCTCTAAATTGATGTCTATCTGATAAAAGATTCATTCATTCAATCATTTGTTAAGGGAATATTCCCTGCACTGGACTGTTCCAGATACTGGGGCATTAACAGATCAGAGGGTATATTCTATCCTTTCTATGGACTTAAAATCAAGTCATAGGAGATGAGATATACACAAAAATCAATATAATGCAAATTTAAATATTGTAACTCCATAAGAGTATACAGTTTTATTAGATCAGTTGAGAAAAAAAATAACTGCTGAAAGAAATAGTAAAAAAAATGCATGAAGAAGGTAGCATAGATAACAGAGACGGGAAAAGAATAAGCATTAATGTAGCTCCTAATATGTGCTAGGTTCTAGGCTAAGTACTTTGCAGACATTACCTCTTTCAATCCTCACAACAACTCTGCTTGGTAAATGATATAATTACCCCCATTTTAGAAATGAGGAAACTGAAGTAAACAGAGGTTAAGTGACTTGCACAGGACCATACAGTTCATGCTGAGTCTAGATTTGAACTCAGATTTTCCTTACTGGAGGCTGTAATGGTAAGAGAATTTGACAATCTTCCCTGGCCTTTTATGGGTCTCACTTAGAGCCCAACAAGATAAGCTTGCTTAGTGGAAGCCTGTTTTTCAAGAAAGGAATCCCTTTTGTTACTTTGTAATTAATCACTGAGGTTGTAATGTCTTCTGACCCTGGAGAAGGCTACATATACTCTGATGTGAGGTTTTGCTTTGGGATTTACTTTTAGGAAGAGTTGTGTGATTTGGCCAGATGAGATTCTGGGCAACTGTTGAGCTTCTACCACTTTGAAAACCCAGATGTTGGCTGTTCTCTCTCTGGTAACTAACTATCTGGGTGTGTGATAGTCAGACAGCTAGAAGCCCTGTATGTTGGTCTGTTGAATTGTGTTATTTTCTCTTTGGTAGTTTTTGTTTTCTTGTAATTTGTTTGTATTTTCTGAAGTTCAGAGTACTGACGTTTTCTCAAAGAACCTGCACTAGATGCCATTTTGGGTTTGTTAGGGTGCTTGCTGTTACAGAGGCCCAGAGTTCTATGCACTGTGTCAATTGACTGCCTTCCATGGATATTCATAACTGACACATGAAAGCATAATAGACATAATCAAAGGTACAAATAACCAGAAAAGCAGATAAGCTTATGTGAGTTCTTTAAAGTTAGTAACCCATTTTTTTTCTCCCTTTCTCTATCCCCAGAGGTAAGCACAACACTTGTGCTTGAGATGAATAAGCAAACTACAGAATAACCTGGAAAGACATATGGACTGAGGATGAGTGAAGTGAGCAGAATCAGGAGAACATTGTACACAGTAACAACTGCAGACTTTGATGGACTTAGCCCTTTTCAGCAATGCAGGGTCCTAAAACAATTCCAAGGGACTCATGATGGAGAATGTCATCCACATCCAGAAAACCTATGGAGTCTGAGTGCAGAGCAAAGTAGACTGTTCTCTTTGTTGTTGTTGTTGTTTTTATATTCTTCCTATTCATTCTAATTCTTCTATACAGCATAACATGAAAATGTCTAATAGGAATGTATATGTAGAGCCTGTATTAGATTGCTTGCTCTCCTGGGGACGAGGGAGGGTAGGAAGGGGGAAAAATTTTAAAACTTATGGAAGTGAATGTTGAAAACTAAAAATAAAAAAATAAAAATAAAAAGACCAAAAAAAGAGAGGTGTTTGATTGATTGATGAAGAGAAAAGAAACTGGCTATGTAGAGCTGCACTAGTGCTCCCAGAATAATGAAAGTTCTTGAGAAATGGTTAAGGTTAGACCACCCCCCCTTATGGAGAATCAATAGAAAGAAACAGAAATGATGACAAGTAGAGGCAGTGGGCTGGGAGTGGGAGAGGGGGTAGGGAAGAATAATGTGTCTGAGTCCAAGAAAGAGGTATTGACTCCAAACTGCAACAGAAAGAAGACTAACAAAATCAGTGAGATAAAACAACTATGAAAATATACAAAGAAAAATAATAATAACCCTGAAAATAGTACAATAACTTATCTTAGCCTTTACTAACAATTTTTGTATTTTAAACAACTACTTCCATGAGTATGAAAATTATATGTTTGCCTAAATAAATATTTACTTTGCAATCTTATTTGTTTTGCACTGCTTAGCAAACTGTTTTTCATAGAAATTGTGAAGGTAAATTTGAGTATGGCCCCTTTCCTGATGATCATAAATCAGTATTATTGAAGTCTAAATAAATGCATTTTATATCCTGCTATGTATAAAACACATATACCTTATGTTTCCCATACTGGATGGATACCAATGCTACTTATAGTCATATTTTCTTGCCACAACATTATTTCCAATCTTTCAGCTTTTATTTAGCATGTTTTCACCTTTCAAAATACTTCAGGCACCAATTTCTCCAGGTCTAGTGCCACTGAATGCACATGTTTACTGTTCTCATTCATGACTTACTCTTTTCATTTTCTTTTTTGATAGAGCTACAGGAAATCTATTCTCCACTGGACTCACAGAAGGAGAAAAACCAAAATACATAGAGAGACTAAGATGACTAAGGCAGAAAAAACATAGTAGATTATAATTCTTTGAAAGCTATTCTGGTAGCTAGCCGTTTTATATTATTGCCAGATTTAAGGTACTTAAAACTGCATTTACAATAGAAATGGAAGTCTAACATCGGAGATTCTTTTTGGATAATAGCCACATAGAAATTTGAAGGAAAAAATGAAAAAAAAGTCAGACTTTTCAAAATCCAAATGAAAATATTAGTTTAAATTGAAAATGTAAAGGCTTGTTTAATACCAAACTACTTTTCCTAGAAATCGTCTTTAAAGGTTTAGAGTTGATAAGGTTCCTCCAAGAACAATAAGCTACACTGTAGTTATGAGGTTTATTATTTCTAGTCAGACAATTGTTTAAACCATAATTACTGGTACTTAACAATGAGTTGGTTCCTTAGTGATGCAAAGCAGGGAATTGTATTTTTTCCCTTTTATTTTGATAAATCTGTCATTTACCAGTGGTTAGCAATTAATATGTATGCATTTGAAATGCAGGACATATTCCATTAAGTTTATAAATTCATTAAAGTTCTAAAGTGCCAGATGGCATAATATAAGAAATGTTGGAAGCACTCAGCAATTAAAGCTGTTAAAAGCATAATAGCCTGGCTGTACATTTGACAGTTCGTTATATACATTATATCTTAGAGCACTCCAAATGCTGTCTCGATAACACATTCTTTTCTGAACATCTTGAGTTCCTAGGATTAGAGAGAGAGAAAGAAAGATCAAACATTAGATAAATTCACTTTGGTTTTTGAAATATTTTCTTTGGGTTTTTAAGGATCCCAGGTCATAGCTCCATTTCAAACAAATTGGATAATTCCAGAAAGCTATGTATCTCAAAATCGGTCACCAAAGATATTTGTATTACTTTCCTAAAAAAGATAATTTAAGAAACAAAAATAATAACAATACTCAGAAATATGCAGGAATATTCCTTAAGCAGAGCAACATACTCCTAAGATGTCAATAACATTTTTCTCACAATTTTCCTGAATTAATAATTTAGTACTTTCTATTAAAAAATATATCACACAGAAACACACACACAGATTTTTTAAGGTTTATGAGTTTCATGTATATACAAACTCATGTTCCTCTGGGTTCTAATCTTCACCCTGCCATTTACTAACTGTGTGGTCTTAAGAAAGTCACTTAACCTCAGTTTCCACATCTATAAAATGAAAAGGCTAGACTAGCTGGCTTCTAAAATTCCTTTTAATTCTAAAGCTATGAGTCCATGTTCTCTATGTTACAGATGGTATAACAAAACTGAAGAAGTTAAATGACTTTCCCTTGATAATACATCAAGAAAGAACCATAGGCAGAATCAATATGAACCCAGATCTCCCCTAACTTGAGTCAATTATCAAATCAATAAACATTTTTGACTACTGTCAGAAATGGTTGTTCCCTCCTTACTTTTATTAAAATAATTATAAAAAACCCAGATACCTTCTTTGAAACAACCAATCAGTTAATAAGTAATTTTAATATGGTGTTATGAAACTGTCCTATGTTCCACTTTTATTTGTGAATGTTATTAAAAATGAGAGATTATAGCTCTTTTGTTGAGGTTCAGGGTGCTGTCAGGGTGCCCCAGAATGATGAGGAGTAGATGCATAGGTCACGGTGTCTTGAATCAATTTGTTTGGACTGTCTCAAAGTTAAATAAAGTTGTTTGATGGTGGTGATGCACCCAGCAGCCTCTCTTCCTTATGGAAAGTCAGAGTGTTCAATGCACCCTAATACCTAAGAGAGACAGAGCCCTTAGCCAGGTTAGCTGTTTAGTCTAAATACAATTTGACTGGATATGGGGAAAGGGGTGCAGGATAAGGGGAAGGTGGAGGAAAGCATGGCTCTGTAATGCCTAGAATATCAGGTTATCCAGAGCATTTTTGTATGCATACAGATAAGCAAGGGGAACAGGAAAGGGGAGGGGAAGAGCTGTTCTGGAATGTAAGGTAGTTGGGGGTTCTTTGTGACTGTATAAAGTTAAGGCCACAGTGGGGGGCTTCAATACATGGTCTTTCTGCTACCTTCTAGCATTCTGTCTGATCTTACATACTGCATCTTGTTTGCCCCATCTGCCTGGAACATTCCTATCCTATTCCTGATTGAATGAAGATAGATGACACCACATCTTTTGATTATTTAAACAATCAGACACATCTGGGTCACTGAACGAAAATAGAAAAAAAGACCACTGGCTCAGTAGTGGTAGAGGATTCTAAGTTTGGGGACTGAAGATTCCAGGTCAAGAGTTGGAATGAGGCCCTTGAGAGCGAATCACTTTTGGGTTGTTTTTCCCTACATTTCATCCAGCTGGAATAAGACAGACTAGATCAATAGGAAACAATGGAGCTAGGAAGATCCATATGCTTTGACAGCTACTAAGGATGTACCTTGAGGTGGCATGACTCCAAATGTTCTATACCAAAGAAGAATGCCTGATATTGAATAAAAAAATAAAATAAAATAAGGTGTCTCAGGCCAAAAGGTAACAAAAATTTTGAATTACTCCATTGCTACACCTATATTCTACACAAATTCCCAAGTGCCAATATACCTTAAATTTCAGGTACTTTTCCTATGGACCAGTATGCTTTTTAGATAATATATGTAAAGTGCTTTTCAAACTGTAAATCATTATATCAATTTTAACTAGCATTATCATTTGTGAAAGCACCGTTTTCAGAATTTGGGGGAGAATGATTTGTGACAACAGTTCTCACTTTTTCTTTGCTAAAAGTAATTATATCTGCTTGCTGATTGTTAATGTGAATCATGCTGGTAACTGTGTATACAAGTTGGTGAGAGTGTTGGGAAGAAAGAAGGGTATCTACCGTATGATTCCAGGCTGTCTGGTGCGAAAAATGATTATTAATAAACAGTATCTTGGAGATTCAGAGATTCCCCCAGTCCCCTTCTTCCAAAGTCCTTATTTTTAAATTTAGTTTTTCTTCAGGACATTACTGATAATGAGATTGTCTTGACTCTTCTTATCCTGGTCAGCCCCCACCTAAGCATGCAAGTAATTTAATTTAAGGTAGGAAGGCCCAGTGTGTTCAACTCATGCTTGGGTGGCGAGAGATTATTTTGTCTGGATAGCCCAAATTGGGAGGGGGGGTTGTCAGGCCAGAGATCTGATAAAAGAGGTATTTTATCTTTCCAGAGGTGAAATGATGAAGTGATATCAGTGCCATTTGAAAGGGTATATAAACTACGCACCCTAACCCTAAAGGGAACTCAGTTCCAAATTGGCTCCCATGCATGGATGCATGCATGCTCCCTGCTTTGAGAAAAATAAACAAACACAAGTGAAATCTAAACTTGAAGGTTTGTCTTTCTTAGACTGAACTCTGAAGAGTGACCCTGGTAATGTTGATATTATAATGATGAACATTATAATGGTGATCAAGCAAATTAAAGAAATGAATAAAGAATTGAAAATAAATGAATTACTCAAATAATATTAGCCAGAAAAATATAATGATATTTTAGACGACATTCCCCAGAGTATTTAGTAAGTTAGCTATTAACTTGGCTTCATGTATTGCTTATCCTGACAACTGCCAGAATACGTCCAAATCTTTAAAAAAGAAAAAAATAAATAATTAAAGGAAGAATGGAAGGAAACAAGGAAAAGGAGGGAAGGAAGGAAGGCCTAGATCCTTGGGTGCTGCCTCTGGATGGAATCTAAGTTTTAAAGAACAAATCCATTTGAATTCAGTCAAAGAGACTCACTTGAGGACCTAAAGAGCTACATGTAGTCTCAAGGCCACAGGTTCCCCATCTATGGCCTAGAACATGGAATGTGTGAAGACAAATAACATAGCATAAGTCATGAAAGGTAGGCTATAGTCAGACTGTGAAAGACTTTGTATAAGATGAAGAGTTTGTATTTAACCCTAGAATAACCAAAGATTTTTGATCAAAGGAGTAACACTGACTTGTACTTGAGGAAGATTACATTTGTTGTTGTTGTTGTTGTTTTTGTCGTTGTCCTTTGTTCTTGAAGAGGACCAGAATGACATCACTATACTAGAGTCAAGTTTCAATGAGTCCACTGATCAGACCAATGCAAGCTTGGGGAAATTTTGCTTCTTCTGACTGCCATGTGAATGTTTGCTCTGTGTAAGTTCCCCGTAAAATAGTGTCTTTGACAAGCCTACTTTTGGTAACTGTGTCCAGAATAAACTGCAGAGGAAAGGGTTGGGAAGTGGTGAGAAATATGAACTTGAAACAGGGTAGTTGTTATGTGAGTGGCAAGAAGGAGACTGGTTGATACATTGATCTTATAAAAGTAGAAACAATAATCCCCAACAAATGATGAGATTTGTGAGAGAAATAATGAGATATGAAGAATGTTGCTGAGCTTGGGATCCTAGGTAACTGGAAGGATAAACATATACAGTTAACAAAATTAACGAAGTGTGTATGGGTTTAAAGGGCAAAGGTAATGGAATAAAAAAAATTGAGCACAATATTCTAGGGTGAAATAAGAATTCTCTGAAGTACTAACCTATAAACCTTGACCTATAGAAGTAAACCAAAGATTACATATTCACATTGTGCACTTGAACATTAAGTTCTATTAAGTACAGCAGGGAACACACAAAAAATAGGATTAATTGTTGCTGGGTTGTTGCTGTTTTTTAATTTTGGAGGGGTGAAGGCAAGGCAATTGATTTACCCTAAGTTATACAGCTAGTTAGTATGTCAAGTGTCAGAGGCCTCATTTGAACTCAGATCCTTCTGACTCCAGGGCCTGGAGTGTTCTATTCACTGCAGCAGCTAGGTTCCCCCATGGTTGCTGTTTTCAAGAAGATTGCAATCTATTTCAAAGAGATTTTTTTTGGGGGGAGGGACTTAAAACATACAACATTTGGAAATTATTAAATTCATCAAAACAATATAAAAGCAAGGTTTTAGTAGTTCACATCATGTTTTCCCTCTTTATTTCCTTTAACATTTCTGCCTCTGTGTCCTTCTGTCCTCTTACAGTACAAAGTCATTATTCTTGTTTAGGCTTTCCTTATCATCAGTACTAATATAGATTACTGAAATAGCCTTCCTGGTTTTTCTGCATTCAGTCTCTCTCCTTTCCAATTCACCTTCCACAAAACTACCTGATATGCTACTCCATTCATTAAAAAGTTTCAGTATTTTCCCATTTCTTCTAAGATATAACAGAAATGTTTCCTTTGACATCGAAAATCATTCACAGTCTGACTTCAAATTACATGTGTATATTTATTCCATATTATTTTCTTTCTATAAATTTTATATTTCCACTAAACTGATCTACTTACCTACCACTCATGGCAAACATTCCAGCCCTTATCTCCAGGTCTTCATAGAAGCTATTGTGCATGTCAGGAAGAATCTTCCTCCCTTCCTCTCCAACTTGCAGTCCTTAAATTCATTCAAGACAGAACTCAAGGTTTATCTTTCCTAGTAATTCCTTGGTAGTTCTTAGCAAACCCTTTCCAATTAATATTTGTTCTGTCATTTTGGTTTTTGCTGATTTGTACATGTATATACATATACACATACATATACATATATATACACATGCATATACATACATATGCACATGCACATATATACATACACATACATGTGTGTATATTTACATATACACACAAATACATTCATATACGCCTATCTCCTCCTGCACCCTCCCCCCACAAAAAAAAGTCATGTAAATTGCCTGAGGTCAGAGAATTAATTTCATTGTTTCTTATATCCAAGACTTAGTTAACTATAGACAAGTATGTAATTGAGGCAGTTTATATCTCCCTCTTGGGGGGATGCTTTTGGTTTTATTCTTAATGCTGATCTTATATTGAGTTAATCGTTTCTAAAAGATAAGATTTTTTGCTAAAATCCCATCATATTTGGATTCAAAATATATCTCTACTTCCTTCACAAGCAAGTCAAGTCAAGAATCATTCATGAAGTACCTATCTGAGCAAAATGCTAAGATCTGGGAGTATCAAAAAAGGCAAAACAGTCCCTATTCTTAATCAGTTCACAGTCTAAGAGAGGAGACAATAGGTAAACAACTATGTAAAAATAAGATATCTACAGGGTTAATTTAGGATATACCTACTGGAAGGCCAAAATTTTATGATGTATCAGGAAAAGTTTCTTGCAATAAGTTCTGATGTTCTCTGAGATTTTAAGGAAATTAAGAAGCAGAAATAAATAAGGAGAGCATTTCAGACATGAAGGACAACCAGAAAAAAATAAAACAGGGCACAGTATTAACAAGCACCCCAGCACACCCAGGATGGCCTGTTAGTGTACGTTCTTTGATCTGCTTTATAAAGGAAAGGCAGTTTTAGAGAAGTTAATAATCCTACTTTAATTACAGAAAAAGGAGTATAGAAAACACAATCAGAGAAATTAGCACAAAGATCAACAACCAGGGGTCTAGCTGTCTGAATATAGCAATATTACCATATACTTTACATACATCACTAGATTGAGGGAACATAGACATCTAAGCAACTGGGGGGGGGGCTCTAAACATACAACTACTTAGAATGTTGACCAGGAAATCAAAAGATCCTCCTCATTAGAGAATACCAGAGCAAAATACCAACTTCCCAGAATATATAATAAAGGCTTGGCCCCTGATTGGCTCCAAGTCAGAAGGCATGAAACCTACTTGACTCAACAGAGCTGCGAATTATCAGGGTTCAAAGGAGCTTAATCCTTCATCTGTTTATAATTTAGCCTGAGACTGTGTAATGGCAACTTCCAAGGTTAGGATTACCAGCATAGCAAACCCCATTTATTCAGCCAACATTCACAGAACAGGTAAAATCAAAATAGAGTATAACTCATTCATTTCACAAGTAAGTTCTTAATTCAGTCCGGGTACTACTCCGCCCCTAGATGGTACATGCTTTTAGTCAAAGTCTCTTCTCAAATGGAGAGAGAGTTCTTCTCAAATGGAGATCAGTTTCCAATCATAAACAAAGTACACTCACAAAAAGGCCAAAGGTTTAACACCCCTGGACTCAAAGTAATTACAATACCATCCATTACCACCAAGGATTTTCTCAAAAGGGAGCAGGAGAGCACAAAAGTCCGTCCATCCTTAAATCATAACAAGGTCAAGATAACATTTCATCATGGAAAGGCCTTCTTTCATCTTCACTTAAGGCAAGCCCTCAGCAATCTCAGTTCCTGGGGAGACAAGGCTCAACAAAGCCAGTGTCCTCATCAAGTCACACTATGCCTGTAGAACAGTCCCAGAGCCACTGAACGTATCAGCAAGGCCCCCTTCCAGGATTTCTGTGAACATACAACAAGAAAGTCCTTCTTCAGGGCTTCTGTACCAACAGGCAGGTTCCAAGACCTCTACAACAGCAGCATTGTCCACTATCAGGTGAATCTGGAAAAACAACATCAAAACAGACAGACAAAATACCAGCATCACAGCTATGCCTCCTCAGTTCTCAGCAGCTCCAGGTGGCAGTCCTCAAAAGTCTTGGGCAGCTCCAATGGGCTCTTTGTAATCTCTCTCAGCAACTCAGGCTCAATGACACTGGATACTGCTCTTCCCAAGTGTACTTCTTCTTCTGGCCTTCTCTGGGCTTGAGCCTTCCTTTCCATTCATGGCTCCTCCCAGGTCAGCCGTCTCTCTTCACGTCAACAAGTCCATCCCAGAAGTGGAATTCACAAGCTCTGGGTCTTAACACTCAACCCAAAAGCCAAGTCAATTCAGGGGCATCTCCAAATTTCATTACCATTACAGTCTGGGAAACTGAACTCCAAAAAGAAAGCAACAAAAATCCCACATTGCTTGTGCTTAAAAGTGCCGAGAAATCAAGTATCTTGTTCAAGAACCATTGGACTATGTGGAGAGTAGTAAAATGGCACTGTGCTGGAAGAGTAATACTGGGAAGGTAAAAGGGGACCAGGTTATGAAGGTTTATAAAATCCAGACCATAGTAAAGTTCTAAAAATTAACCAGAAGGAACAATGATAAAGGAAATCAAATAAAATTTTAAAAAATGATTGTAAGTTCCTCCATGCAGTCCAGGACTTTGGGAGATGACTTTCAGAAACATTCAGAGGTTCTGAGAGGAAACAAAAAAAGAGGGTCAATGGAAGGCACAATTAAAAAAGCACCTCTACCTAGGGTAGAGGACAAGGCCAAGCTAGCCCCCAGAAAGACAGTGTCTGACCCTAGAGACTGAACTATACCTTTTCGTAGGCAACTGAGGAAATAGAAATCCCACAACCAAGCCATAGCAAGAGTCAAAGAGCCATTGTATAAATTAGGAAGCAAACCACCTGATTTTGTCATTTTACTAATGCAATCTACATTCTCTGATCAAGGACTTATCACGGCAAGGGATAGAAGCAAATAGAGGTTCAAACTGTTTAAGTAGAAGAACATAGGAATAAGACCCAAACAAAAACTGAACTCAAAATTACCATAACCTGATCCAAAACCTAGGAATTCTTCAAAAAGAAGGGCATAGTCAATATCAGTATGGGAAATATATCCTACCCTGCCATTTGAGAGTATAAGAATGATTAAAATCTGATCCAAATCCAAAGTACCAATAAAGAAAACAAAACTGGAGAGATGAATAATTGTAAGAAAATATCAAACAGGGGGAAGAACTTAATTGGCAGAGTAAAAGTAGGTACTTGCTTGATCTTGTCCCCCAATCACCTCTGATACCTATTAAAATTTATTCTAAACAAATTTTAGAGCTACAAAACCCACAAAATTATGGAGTGAAACCAATATCCAGCTGAAAATAACCTGTCAGGCTGAAAAGAAGGGTCTATCTCACTGGGCTGAAGCAGAGTGGAGCTGTGCAAGGACCTTACTGGCACAGACTGGGTCAAAGCAGGCCTGAAGGGATTGAATCACTAACAACTATGGTAGTTTCCAGACTTCTCAGCCCACAAACTCCAAAGACAAAGTAAAAGGTCAGTGGGGGAAGCTCTGTAGGACCTGAGTGAGAGAAGAGTGCAGTCTAGCCCAACCCCAGGGTGACAGAGGTAGCAGTGGTGGTGGCAGCAACAGCTGCTTAATGGAACTTCAGACCCACAGAAGGTGGGGAGGGGGCTCAAGCATCTAATCAGAGGACAATTGCTTGCTTTGCCCTGCTTGCAGTCTTGGGTGGCAGTCCTCAGGTGAGGAGTGCTAGCATGGTGGAACTTGTGGCAGCTGTGAAAAGGGAATCTTCTTCACAGTTCTGAGGCAGAAAAGAGTGCCTGGGAGAACAGAGATCAGACAGTAGGAAGAGTAAATGTTTCTTTTTTGATCATATAACCTTAGAAGAGCAATTCTCAACCTGTGGATTATGTTCAATTTGTAACAATGAAAATACATCCTGCACATCAGATATTTACATTATGATTTGTAACAGTAGCAAAATTACAGTTATGAAGTAGCAATGAAAATAATGTTATGCTTGGGGGTCACCACAACATGAGGAACTGTATTAAAGGGTCACAGCATTAGGAAGGTTGAGAACCACTGCCTTAGAAGAATTGAAAATTCACAGGTGACTAGAAAGAGCTCTGAAAAAAGCTGCACAAGACCCCCAAAATTTAGTACAAAGCATTTACCACCCTGGAAGCAGAGTTCCACTTTGGCAAAGAGCTAAAAAGTAAAGTAAGTGACTGGGAAAATGAGCAGAGGAGAAAAAAAACCATAGAACCAGAAGAAGGCAACAAAGTCAAAATTCTTACATCAAAAGCCTCCAAGAAAAATATGAATCAGTTTCAGGCCAAGAAAAAACTCAAAAATAATTTTGAAAATCAAGTAAAAGAAATAGAGGAAAAAGTGGGAAGAAAAATGAGAGCGATGCAAAAAAATCATGAAAAATGAGTCAACAGTTTGCTAAAGAAGACCCACACATACTGAAGAAAATAACATCTGAAGAAATAGATTAATTTAAATGGCAAAAGAGGTAAACAAACAAACAATGAGAAGAATGCCTTAAAAAGCAGAATTGGCCAAATGGAAAAGGAGAGCCAATAGCTCATTGAAGAAAATAAACCCTTCAAATTTAGAAGGGAGCAAATGGAAGCTACTGACTTTATGAGAAATCAAGATACTCTAAAACAGATCCAAACAAATTAAAAGGTAGAAGGCTATGTGAAATATCTCATCAGAAAAAAAAAAACAGCTGACCTGGAAAATAGATCCAGAAGAAATAATTTAAAAATTATTGGACCACCTGAAAGCCATGATAAAAAAAAAAGAGCCTAGGCATCATCTTTCAAGAAATTATCAAGGAAAACTGTCCTGATATTTCTAGAATCAGAAGGTAAAATAGCAGTGAAAAGAATACACTAATTGTCTCTTAACGATCACAAAAAGAAAACTCCTAGGAACATTATAGTCAAATTCCAAAGGTCCAGGTCAAGGAGAAAAAATTACAAGCAGTCAGGAAGAAACAATTTGACTATTGTGGAAACATAATCAGTATAACACAAGATTTAGCAGTTTCTACATTAAGGGATTGCAGGGGTTGGAATATGATAATCTGGATTTCAAAGGACCTAGGATTAAAATCAAGAATCACCTACCTAGGAAAACTGAGTGTAATACTTCAGGGAAAAATATGAACATTCATTGAAACAGAGGGCTTTCAAGCATTCTTGATGAAAATACCAAAGCTGAATATATGACTTGAACATATGAACATATGACAAAACAGAAAATATGGCATTCAAATATAAGAATCAAGAGAAGCATACAAAGGAAAGAGAAATCATAAGGGATTTACTAAAGTAGAACTGCGTACATTCCTACATGGAAAGATGGTATTTATAACTCAGGAGACCTTTTTCAGTATTAAGATATTTGCAGGGAATATGTACTTATATATGTAATTATATATTATATACGAACATACACATATGTGTATAAGTATACATACATATATGCATATTATACACACATGCAATTATGCATATATGTATGTATATATGTAAGTGCATGTATATATGTGTATACACATGTATTTGTATGTATGTATTTATATATAGACATATATGTACATGTGTGTATCTATATAAGTTTATGTATATCTGTGTGTGTGTGTGTGTGTGGACAGAGAATACAGGGTGAGTTGAATATGAAGGGATGATATCTAAAAAATAAAATTAAGGAGTGAAAGAGGAATATATTGGGAAAAGGAAAAAGGGAGAGAAAGAATACAATAAATTATCCCACATAAAAGACAGAAAACAGTTACAATGGAGGGAAAGAACAGGAAGATGAAAGGGAAAAAGTCAACCTTATTCTCATTGGATTTGGTTTAAAGAGGGAATAACCTAAACACTCAATTGGGTATCTTACTCTACAGGAAAATAGGGGGGAAAGGGATAAGAGTGGGGGTGATGGAAGGTAGGACAGATTAGGTGAGGGGGTAGTCAGAAGCTAACACTTTTGAAAAGGGACAAGGTCAAAGGAGAAATTAGAATAAGTGGGGGGTGGGACACGATGGAAGGAAATATAATCTTTCACAATATTACTATGTAAATGTTTTGTACAATTAAACATGTATAACATATATTGAATTGCTTGTCTTCTCAATGGGGGCAGAGGTGCAGGGAAGAAGGAAGAAAATCTTGAACTCAAAATTTAAAAAAATGTTAAAAAATTGTTTTTCCATGCAACTAGGAAATAAGACATACAGGCAATGGGATATAGAAATCCATACTGCCCCACAAGAAGGTAAGGGAAAATGGGGTAAAAAAAAGGAGATGGAGGGAGATATATGAGAGAGCAGAATGGGGGAACGGGGAATCAGTATGGTGTCCATCTTTGAGTGGGAGATAGGGGCGAGATGGGGAGAAAATTTGTAACTCACAATCTTGTGGAAATGAATATTGAAAACAAAATAAATAAACAAAATCTGGAAGAAATAAAAAGAAGAAAATAACAAACATTATGAAGAAATATTCTGGATTCAGAGAAACTCAAGAAGTAGGTCAGAAAAAGAAAGTAATTTCATAAGAAGCCAATAGAGAACCTCAGAGAAGACTCAGAGTAGTCCAGTAAGGGCTATAAGAGTGTATCTACAAGAAGTGATGAAAACCTACAATACATAATATTAAATGAGATAAAAAGGGGCGGCTTGGTGGTGCAGTGAATAGAGCACTGGCCCTGGAGTCAGTAGTACCTGAGTTCAAATCCAGCCTCAGACACTTAACACAAAAAACTAGCCATGTGACCTTGGGCAAGTCACTTAACCCCAACTGCCCTCCAAAAAAAAATGAGATAAAAGTAGGAGGAAGGGAAGAGAAAATTAACAGTTTATGATGAAAAGTGGTAAACCTTATCCAAGTATTGCACTCCCAGAAAACTAGATTCATCCAAATATAATGTAATGGTTCACCAGGAAAAAAGAAATATTATATCAAAATCAAAAGATGGAGAGGGGGGGAGAAAATATAAGGCAATTACTTGATATCCTTAGAACCTAACATGTGACACAGAGTAGGTGCTTAATTAAAACAGATTGAATTAAGTGAAATTGCTATAAAAAAAAGTGAGATCTACAGTCTTCCTCTGGAGATTAAATAACTGAAAAATTGTGATAGCTCTTGATTCCTTGAAAAAAGCGATCTCCCCTTCCCTGCCAAAAGAAAAGTAGTTCAGAGAAATTAATCTGTTAGTTAATTGTACCCCTGGACAATGTTCTTAAAGTCATGGAAATGCATTGAACAAATACAAAATGAAACCTTTTTCAGTAGCAACATTTGACTGAAGACTTGCCTATTAAATATAAGTATACAAGACTAACCCATTAATCGTATTAAACTGATTTTTTTTCCCTAGGCAACAAATAAAGATTGATACCGTCTGTTTGGTTCAGTGGCTTCACTTATTTTGACTTTGGGCATTAGCCAAAGGACATGCAAGACTAACAAAGCACAAATAAAAGTCCTTTTAAGTAGTTTTTTTTTAAGTCCTAGATATCAAAATAATCTACAAAATATATAGTGCAATTCTGTATTCAGGTAGGAAATACCATTCACATCATAGAAGAAATCTGTATGTATGTGTTTTGTAAAAACATCCAGAAATGAGCTCTAAAATTTTTTACATTTATCCACTGTAATCTACAAAACCTTTGATTTAATTTTTCAGTGCATCTTACTGATGTGGATATCCTTCAGCAGTGTGGATCACAACCCATTCAAATTTCTTCAACCTACAAAATTCTCATTCAAGTCTCTTTCCTAAATTATCACATGAGATCTATCCAATAAACTGACAACTTTCCTTTAATTCTTTCAGTAGTCTGGTTATCTGTGCTTATCTAGGGTTTTCCATCTCTTATCCCTCCCTTCTACCTCATCATTCTATTTCCTTTTCTAACCTCAGCCTCCCAGATTCACTCTTTTCTGCTCTCAGTTTCAGGCTGAGATTTTGAAGATTCACTTGAAAAAAAAATAGAAGTCAATTTATATTCAAGTGTTATAGAATTCAATTTTAACTTTGAATGTTGTATACAATTCATCAAATCATTTAAAAATGTACCTAACACATGAATATGCTTTTAAACCAAATGCATGCATGAGCTGAAAAAGCCTTCTGCCTAAAAATCCAGTCATTTCATTTCAATTTAAATCATATATTCAGTTTCACAAAAATTGTTGGTTGTAATCATACATTTATCTTTTTTTAATTTTAATTTATTTTCTTGGTTACATCATTCATTTCCACAAGGTTTTGCGTTACAAATTTTCTCCCCTTTTTGTCCCTACCCCCCAGCACAGAACATTGATCCCACTGT
>CM053594.1:190642182-190678403 GCA_028646575.1 Pseudocheirus occidentalis
GTGGGAGGGGTCTTACAGTGGGATCAATGTTCTGGGCTGGAGGGTAGGGACAAAAAGGGGAGAAAATTTGTAACTCAAAACCTTGTGGAAATGAATGATGTAACCAAGAAAATAAATTAAAATTTTAAAAAATAAAAAAAATTAAAAAAAGAAGAAAACAGGATGGAAAGAAACACAGACTTAGTAACCATAAATGAGAAAATGAAGAGAATGAACTTACTCATAAAAGGGAAGTAGACAGCAGAATGGATTAGAAACCATAATCTAATAAATTGTTTCCAAGAGACATGAAACAGGGGCAGCTAGGTGGCTCAGGGAATACAGCATCCTCTCTAAAGTCAGGAGGACCCGAGTTCAAATCCAGCCTCAGACACTTAACACTTACTAGCCATATGACCTTGGGCAAGTCACTTAATCCCAATTGCCTTGCCTTCCCCCTCCAAAAAAAAAGGAAAAATAAAAATAAAACAAGCTAAAATTAAAATAAAAAAGAGACTTAAAAGAGACTTACACTTGAAACAGAAAGGTAGACCCAGAAGTTAAAATAAAATGCTAGAGCAGAATCTATCATATTGTGACTTAAATAAAAAAGGCAATGGATAATGATAGGAATGTCAGACAAAGCAATAGCAAAATTAGACATAATTAAAAGACATAATCAAGGAAACTACATTTTGCTAAAAATTATTATGGACATTGGAGTAATGTCAAATTTTTATAAGAAGTTTTCTGCTAAAGATACATTTCTTGAATATATAGGGAACTGAGTCAAATTTATAAAAACAAATACCATTCTCCAATTAATTAATGATCAAAGGATATGAATTGGTTGTTAGTTTTCAGAAGAAGAAACTATTTATAGTCATGTGAAAAAATGCTCTAAATCACTATTGGTTAGAGAAATACAAGTGGAAGGAGCAGAGCAGAGAAAAGCTCAAGCATGAGCTGGGATTAAGCAGAATTGAGTGGGAGAAGTCTTGTGATTTCAGAACTCTCCATCTGTTCTGTCTGTGTTGATGTTACTTTGTCAGAAGGAAGCATTCTCTCTGTTGAAAGAGGACTTTACTTCTGATACAGAAACCCTGAAAGAGAACATTACTATAGTTTATAGAACTACTGAAAGAGAGGACTCTACGGCTGTTTATATAAGTCCTGGGACTTTAATGTTGATTTGTGTTTGATTTCTCAGTCAATTCACCTTGTCTGTTGGTTTGTGTTACTGTCAGACAAAAAGTGAATTGAGACGATAGTGCCAGGAATGTGTGTAAATGTTGTTGTAGCATTGTTAAGCTTTGTCTTCCTAGAAACAGAAACTTAGAATAGCTGTCGCCATAAACTGAGGTATGAAAGAGGAGCAAAGAGTTGCCTATGTGTGAGTCCAGGCAAGATCTAGGAGAGCTGCCTACCTATGAATACAGGCAAGAGCTGGAAGCAGCCAGCCCATGGAAGAGGAGCTGTGGGGTTTGGAAAACAGCCTCCAGTTAAGATGAAAAAGGACTGTATTTGGATACTTAGTGCTGACTGATAATATTTTAACTTATGTAAGGGTGGATAGTGTTTGTACTTTTTGCTACCCCTGAAGGATGATTTTCTTAAGGATGATTGGAAGCAACACTTGAGTCAAGATGAATGAAGATTTTACTTGGGTACTCTGAATTGATTGAGGAGATTGTGACTTATTGAATGATGTGTTTTGTTTAAGACTATGGGGCCACCTTAGTAATACTTCCATTATACTATATTGTTGTGAATGTTGTGCTTTCTTTTCATGAATGTGTTGCTTTAGTTTATTGCTGAATAGAGAGTTCACTGTACTATGTGATTAGATCGTTAAAATAGTTCTTAGCAACAGTCCTCTAGAGAGCTGCTCATGGATCACATTACACTCTCTTTAATGCCTATCCTCTTTAACATATTACTGATTACTTCCTTCTAACCCTCAGCCTTGGACCACTTCCACTATTAATTCCCTTTGTTGCTATGCATATGTTGTTGAAGGCAAATATTCTGACTAAATCTACTAAATATTTATGCTACACAGCATCATTTGGGCCCTCATTGACGCTAGACAATTTTACTATGCCTTTTGTCATCTCACTATCCTGCTCATCACATTATCACAATACTTCTTTCAAACCTTTTGATCCTTCCTCAAACCTCTCATGGTGACCACCTCCACCCATTCACTCAATGGAGATCTTTGCCTCATCTTTTACAGAAGAAATTGAGGCTATTCACCAGAGCTCTCTCATTTCTTCTCATCCTCATCTCTCACTACTCAGATGCCTTCTGTCATTATATTCTCATTCACTCCTCTCACATGATGAAATGAACAACCCTTAACAAAGTTAACTCCTATACCTGTTCAAGCAATTCCATTCAATACTATCTCCTCTACTGTACAACTTATTTTCAATCTTTCCCTGTCTACTGGCTTCTTCCATATGCCTCCAAACATGTCCATATCTCCCCAAATCCCCCAACCCAAATCTCATTTAATCCTCCTATCTCTGTTGTTCTATTTCTCTTCTACTCTTTGTAGCTAAACTCCTTGAAAGGGTCATCTAAAATAGATACCTCTGCTCTATTTCTTCTCACTCTAATCCCTTAAAATCTGACTTCTGACTTAATTATTCCACCAATATTATTCTCTCCAAAGATATAAATTGTCTCTTACTTGACAGATTAAGCACTTCTTTCTCAATTCTCAATCCTTGACCAGATCATTCTTGTCTCTAGCCTTTTCAGACACTACTGTCTCATGGTTCGCCTCCTAACTATATGTCTTTTCCTTCTCAGTCTACTTTCCAGGATCCTTATCCAGACCATGTCTTCTAACCACAGGTGTCCTCCAGAGGTCTGTACTCAGCTCTCTTCTTTTCTCCCCCTACAGTACTTCAATTGATTATCTCAACAGCTCGCATAGATTTAATTAACATCTCTATGCTGGTGATTGTCATATTTACCTATCCTGCTCCAACTTCTCTGCTGACATACAATTTCTCCTCTCTTTTCATATATATCAAATTGTATGTTCAATAGATATCTTAAACTAAACATGACTAAAACAAAACTCCTTTTTCCCCTAAACCCCTTCCCTTCAAATATGTTTTACTCTTACAGAAGGCAACACCATCCTCCTAGTCCCTTAAGTTTCAAAATTAAGAAAAATCCTCAACTTTTCATTGTCTCTCACTCACCAATTACAATCTGTTGCAAGGGCTGTCATTTTCATCTCTATAACATCTTTTGTGTGAGAGAAGGAACATCTTCTCCCTTTCCCTGACATTTCTACCACTCTAGTGCAGCCCCTAAACCCAAGGGCCTGGACTTTGCAATAGCCTCCTGGTGGGTTTCCTTGTGCCACCCTATTTAAGTGATTTTTCCTAAATCTTCTAGCCCTGTTCTACCTTTCCAATCTTCTTGTACCTTATACTCCTACATCTACTTCCTCATTACAATGACAGTGGCCTCTGAGCTGTTCTATGAACAGGACACTCCATCTCTCAGTTCTCATCAATTCCCCTGGGTCTACTTAATGAAAAGAATGTTCTTCCTCTTCAACTCCACTTACTGATTTTCTTTGCTTCCCTTAGGACCTAACTAAATTCATCTTTTACAGGAAGCATTTCTTAACTAAACTAAACATATCTGCTGAAAAGGAAGGGTTGGGGGAGTCACAGGAAGTTTAAGGGGGGCAAACAAATTTGGAAGAGCTGCTTTGGAGAATGGGACAGTGAACTGATAAGGGAGGCATAGTAGGGTTGGGGCAGCTTGGTGGCTCAGTAATCAGAGTGCCTGGCCTGGGGTGTGATCTTGGGCAAATCATTTTGATGAGGTGTAGGCTCTGGGACCCCTCCCCCCTTTTTGAGCTCTCCTTGATTCTTTGGCCCTGGGAAAGTAAACCTTCCCAGGGAAGACATTTGCCTTTGGTCATGGGCCTTGAGATGCTCTTTGTTCCAATAGTTTCCCACCCTTGAATTGGCCTGGCCCACCATTGTTTGTGGTCTCCAGGTAGCCTCCAGCAACTTCCCACCCTTAATCACTCATTACTGGAGTCTGATCTCATCTTGACTCCTGAAGGCCCTCCCTACTGGAGTCTGACCTCATCTGACTCCTCCTGAAGACCCTCCCCAATCTCCTCCTCTAGACCACCCCTAGTCTCCTCCCACAACCTTATTATATATAGAAGCTCATCTTCCCTCCATGTGGTGTGAGAGTACTGTAGAATAGCTTAGCAGAGACTTTGCTCTGTGAGAGCACCTTTAAATGGCCTAGCATCTCACATGGCAAACTTGAACTTTCAATAAACTTTACTTTTTCCTTGGCTGAGAAGACTTGAGTGGAATTCTTTCCGCAGGACCTGGCATGTTGGTATTTTGGGGTCTCAGGCAGCCCTAACCCTCTTTGGGCTCCTCTTCAATTTGACCCATTTTGACTCAGTTCCTGATGTGGGAAAATGAGCTAGAGGAAGAAATGGAAAACTGATGGGGTTTAGGCTCAGGGACTGGCTTGAATCTCCCTACTTGATGAGGCATTTGCCTGAGGCTATAAGCCTTTCATTATTGCTAGGCCAATCTTTGTTACTCTTAACCTAGCCTAGTCTTCCATTGTTCTAGTTACTTTCTACCCTTGATCCTATCAAAATATCTATATCCAATTATGTTACCCCTAAACTAGCCTAGCCCTCCATTGTCTATCATCTCCAGGTAGCCTTCAGCTACTTCCCACCCTTAATTCCATTCCTGGAGTTTGACCTCAGTTCCATAAAAGATTCTCCTTAGACCCTGAAAAGAGCTCCCTCAAAGCCCTCCTATAGACCACTCTGAGATCCATGCCACAGTATTTCTGTGTATAAGATCCATCTTGCCTCCATGAAGGGGCTGAAACTAATCTAGAGCAGACTCACTCTGCGTGAGATTATTCCACCCTGTTTGTCAATACAAGCTTCACAAATACTTAAGCTCCTTAAGAGTCTACCTATTATGGCGAATCTTTAATAAACTTTGCTTTTCTTTGGCTGAGAGAAGGCTTGAGTTGAATTCATTCAGTAGGACATGGTGTGTTGATGTTTTAGAGTGTCAAGCACCCCTAAACCTTAAACCTCAACAAAACCACTCCAATATCTTTACTAAGAAAGCCACAGATTGGACTGTGAAGAATTGACATGACTGAAACACCTCAATAACACTTATAATGCAATTGCCTCTTAATTCTAGTGTGTTTTCTCTGTTACTTACTATTTATCCTGTATAAAGTTTATTTTCTATATATTTGCTTGCATATTCTCTCCCCCTTAGACTATAATTTCCTTGATGGCAAGGACTATAGCTTGCCTTTTTGTTAATTGCTAAACCTTAGCAAAGTGCCTGCTACTTATCTGCGGTTATTTAATTAAATATTAAATTAAATATTGCTTATTTGATTGATTAATATATAGATTTGAAAATCATTTGTGTAGGAAAGAATACATTAAGACTGATGGAATCTCTCAAAAGTGACAAGATGAGGGAAAAGATAAGACTTCCCTATTACCTATATTCAGAAAACCTCGGAATCCATGTCATTCTTAGGGAAATGAATTCATTCAGCTTTTAAACTCCCTAAATTCTTCGCCCCCCCCCCAAGACTGAGAATAAGTGACTGAGTGAAAACAATCTAACCCACATAGCTCATCTAAATTGATTTAGATCCTAAACTACATTATTCCTAGAGAAAACCAATCAAATTCATTGATTCTGGAAAGGACGTATCAATTGCCTGACATATAGATACCTTGACAAAGCTTCCTTATCTGCCAATACTCTCCTATATGTGTTGCCTTGCCATTTTAGAATATAAACTCCTAAATGGAAAAAAAATTGTCTCAATTTTTTGTCATTTAATGTCATTTAATAAATTCTTGTTTCATTAACTAATTCTCACTTAGAATTCAAATGAGTTGTAATTTTGCTACTTTTCTAGGACCTTTACATGTAAGATTAATTAATTTCCTCTTTTCTTTCTTGGTTGAATGCCTGATTTATCAATGCCTTTCTTTTTGGTTAAGGTATACACTTGGCTAAAATCAGTTGCCATTAAGAATATATATAGGGGAGCATGGTCAAGATTGTGGCTTATACATATTTATAAAATCATATTATAGAAATATTATTATTATTATTATTATTATTATTATTATTATTATTATGGGATAGGGAGATCTTGCTCTACCAAAAAAATCAGAGGGCAGTTGGGGGAGGGGGTTTACGGTGGGGTGGTGGGTAGGGGAAAGACAGGAAGAAAATGTGTAACTCAAAAATCTCATGGAAAGAATGATGTAAACTAAAAAATAATAAAAAGTTTAAAAATAATTTAAAATAATTTTTAAAAAAGAAAGTATATGTGAGATGAGCAGGCAGATTTCAGAGAAATCTGGAAATACATGAGTTGTTACTGAATGAAATGAGCAGAAGCAGGAGAACATTTGTATGAAGTAACAGCAATATTGCACAATGACCAACTTTGAATTTACTCTTAGCAATAATCTAAGACAATTCCAAAAGACTTATGATGGAAAATGCTATCCACATCCAGAGAAAGAACTATGGGGTCTGAATGCAGATAAAATAAATATACTATTTTTCACTTAAAAAAATAAAATTATATATAGTTTGATCTCAAAACTTTTGTTATATGATATTGTCATTACTTTTGGGTGTTTTGTTTTTTTTCTGAAATATTATTTAACACAGCCATTGCTTGATAGTTCCCTTTTCTATTTCCAGATAACTATATGACTTATGCTAAGAATATTGTTAGTTCTAATTTATTTCATTATAATAAAAATTCCATGTCACTTTTAAGTTTTTGAACTTATGAAAATCTTTTCTTTAATCTGATATATGTTCTTTATTTGTGATCCATATTCATTTTTGAAAAATATGCATTTTCTCTTTTGCTCACTTAGCTTTCTCTATATGTGTATTTTATTAATTTCAAATTATTAAGAAAGTAATACAAAGTTGTGATTTATTTATTTTTAATTGAACAATTTGATTTTTACATTCTGACAGGGAATATTGAAGTACCTTACTATTATTTTCTGTTTGTTTCCGAGTGGTGTGTAATTTTGTTAATGAACTTAACTCCTGGATTCATTGCATATGAAAGCTGTTAAATATTTAGCATTTTTTTTCATTTAACCATGACCTCGTTTGTTCCTTTCCCATTTTGTTGAAATGTGAATTCTATTTTATCTGCTATCATTTCTGTCACTGTATTTTTCAACCTAATTTTATATTAGTGCCTTAATATACAAGGTGGCATCTAGATGGCTCAGTGGATAGAGACTAGGCCTGCAGTAAGGAAGAACTGAGATAAAATTTGGCCTCATATACTTATTAGCTTTGTGACTCAGAGCAAATCCTTTAAGCTCTACTTGCCTTAGTCTAGTAGAGAAGGAAACAGAAAACCATCCCAGTATTTGACAAGAAAACTCCATAGACAGTATGATGCACAAGGTTATAAAGAGTCAGACATATGTGAAATGATCAAAGAACCAACTTAATAAACATACACAGACATATTAAATTCTTTCATATAGGCAATATACTGATTAATTTTGTTTCTAGATACCTTCTGCATTTTCTCAGAGTTAACTCTATAAATTTTTATTTTTATACCTAATATATTTCATTTTTGATCATTTTTAATTGTCCCTTGTATCATATAATGTATGCATTGTATTTTTCTAAGAATTAAAATATTAGAACAAATGAATACAGCATCTCACATTTCCATTTAAAAAAATGTTTTTCTATTTTATATACTTGTTTCCCAAGTCTTAATTGTCATTTTAGTTTAAAGAAAGAACTTTAAGAAAACCAGGAAACTGGAAAACAATCTTTACAGAAAGCGTCTCTTTATAAAATATTCATTTTTCAAATATATAGAGAATTAAGTCAAATTTATAAGAATACAAGTCATTCCCCAACCGATAGAAGGTCAAAGGATATAAACAGGCAATTTTCAGATGAAGAAATCACAGCTGTCTAGATGCATATGAAGAGGTGCTCTATATCACTTTTGATTAGAGATAAGCAAATTAAAGCAGTTCTGAGAGACCACCTCAAACCTATCAGATTGGCTAATATGACAATAAAGGACAATGACAAATATAGGAAAAGATGCAGGAAAATTGGGACACTAATGCACTATTGGTGGAGTTGTGAACTGAGGCAAATATTCTGGGGAGCAATTTGGAACTATGCTTAATCCATCAATACCACTAGTAGGTCTATATCTCAAAGATAACATAAAAAAGGAGAAAGGACCCACATGTGCAAAAATATTTATAGTAGCCCTTTTCATGATGGCAAAATATTGCAAATTGAGGAGATCCATATCAATTGGGTAATGGCTAAACAAGCTGTAGTATATGAATGTAATGCAATATTATTGTGCAATATGAAATGAAGAGGTAGATTTCAGAAACTCCTGGAAGGACTTGTACAAAGTGATGCAAAGTTAAATGAGCAGAACAAGAAACATTGTACACAGTATTAGCACCATTGTGTGATGATCACCTATGAATGACTCAACTCTTCTCAGCAACACAGTGATCCAAAACCAATAAAAGGGCTCATGAAGAAAGATACTATACATATCCAGATAAATAACTGATGGACTGAATGCAGATTGAAGCATATTTTTTTTTCACTTTATTCTTTCTGGTGGTCGTTCCCCCTGTTTGATCTATTTTTTTCTTTCCCAACTGTGACTAATATGGAAATATTTTTACAAGAAAGCACATTTATGAACTGTATTAAACTGCCTACAATTTTCAGAAGAGGGGACAGGAGGAAAGGAGAAAAATTTGGAATTCAAAATCCTATTAAAATTTATGCTAAAAATTTTGACATGTAACTGTGAAAAAAATACTAAGAAAAATAGTGGAGTTTTGCCCTTAACATTGCCACTTCCTCTATCTTTTCCCTCTTTAAAAAACAAAAATTACCATCTCTCTTTAGAAATAGTTTTAAAAATAATATATGTAGCTTTAACAATGTTCTTCATTTTTTGTACTATTCATCATAGGCACATTTTTATTTCAAACCCTAACTTTATTTTCTTTCTTATAGTTAGGAAAGATTACATACTCCATTCTTAAATATATATTAAAGCTTGCCAAAGGTAATAATAGGTTTGAAGTATATTATTATTTTTGTTAGTTACATAATTTTGTCAGTTTGTACTTTTTCCCACTACTTGTAGAGCTTTCCTTGGATGTATATTTTTGTTGATAAATATGATCAGATCTCCTTCTGTGTATTAAATGAGTCTTCTGTTATCAAACAATATATTTTATTTTTTTTGTAGAGCTCTATGTGTGTTCTAAGACTTTTATATGGTTTTCCTTTCTGGTTTTTAAACAATCTAATGTAGTTGCATACCTTGTTACTCTTATTGGGAAAACCTAGATATGTTGTATACAATAATTATGATTTGTTTTATAGGTTTTTTTCAGATTAAAAAAATAGGAACATAACACAAAGGACAAAACTTCTCTTTCAGGTCAACCTCCTTCCCACCCCAACTGAACCTAGTTCTTAGGGTCTTAAAGTCCATGGAACAACCTTGATTATGAACCCTTTTCTGAACCCCTAGCTGCCAATGCCTCCCTGGTAAACTTATCTTTTAATGTCTTTGTATTTTGAATTTTATTATATGTATACATATTGTTTCCACCAAACATAAGCTTCATGAGGGCTGAGACAGTTTTTGTTTTTTTGTTTCCTTCTTTATATCCTCATAGCCTAAAAAACTGCCTGGCACATAGTTAATTATTAAAAAAATTTTTTTAATGAATTGACTCCAATTGGCATTTCTCCAAATGTATCTATTTCTCTCTCTCTCTCTCTCTCTCTCTCTCTCTCTCTCTCTCTCTCTCTGTCTCTGTCTCTGTCTCTGTCTCTCTGTCTCTCTGTCTTTCTGTCTCTTTCTTTCTCTTTCCTTTGGCTTTGTTTTTCTGTAGTTTTATAACCATGTGCCTTGATGTGTCAGTCAAAGTTTCCCTTTATAGGGTCATAAATAGAGTTTCAAGGGGCCTTGAAAATCACACAATGTAATTTGCCCCACTTCCAGATGAGGAAATTGAGGCCCAGGAGAGGTAAGCAAACTTCAAAAAATTACATCAGTTGTATGTGCAATCCAGATTTGGATTCAAAGATGCTGTTCCAAAGACATAAAATAACTGTTTCTAGTGTACCATGCCTTCTGATGTTTCCATTTGAAGTGGGGTTTAATCTAGTCTACTTTGTGAAAATTTTTCAAAATTCTCTGATTTATCTTCTCTAACTTTTTTCTGAAATGTTAATTAGTCTAAAGCCTGTGTTTCCTGCTTTGTCTCCTGAATCTATTATTTTGTTCTGTATTTCCTTGAATTACTTTTTATTTCTTCTATTACTTCCTTCCTTTGTTTTTCCATTTTGTTTTTATAATCTATTAGTTTCTGCTTAATTTATTTTCAGCTTTCATGTATATGTATGTATATACACCTGCATATCACCTTGAGATTTCTTTATTGTTGTATTTCCTTTTTTTGTTGTTATTATTTATACATAGTACAGGTCTATTACATTTCACCCCTCTGCCAGCATTCTCTGCTATCTTTAAGGGGTTTGAAAACTTTTAAGTTCTCTGTCAATGGCTCTAGAACCCATCAATAGTGTTCTCCTGGTTACAGGGGGTGAGTCCCCTTGATGGAATCCTAATAAAATTGCCCCTCAGCCCCAATATGCTAACTTCCAAATGGGCCTCACTGAACAATAAGCATGTCCTGATTTATCCATGCAATCTAGCTTTATCCACACTACAGGCTCCCAGATTCAATAAAACCACTGCACCAACCTACCCACTGCTTCTCCTACCCCAACTCAACATTCTAACTTCCTCAATATGCCTCATGGCTTCACAAGAACAGCAGGTATGTCTATGAACTCGAATTTATCACAGAAACAAGAGGAGGGTTCTTGTTGTGAGATCCCAGCCCACTTCCTCTAGCTAGTCACTGCCTCCAGACCCATTCCTCATATTTCCCACAGAAAAAATAGGTATGTCCATGGACTCTACCACAACCACATCAATCTAGTCTCAAACAGGACCACAATACTCAGCTATTCAGCAATAGCTATTCAGCAAACAGCACCACCAGAATGTATGAGCAGGATATGGACACCAAAATAATAAAAGGGACTTCCCCAAAGTAGACACCTGACTCCTTTAGGTGAATTTATGACATAGAGAGGCATATTATAATATCATTATCATGACAATAAATAATAATAAAACCAAGCACAAGCAGCTCTCTGCAGGACTGCTTCCCTAAACTAAGGCAAAGCATTCACAGAAACCAAAGTACAGCATTCATAATGATGTAACATAAAAACTTATCAATAAAGTGGCCATATAGTTTTAAGCAAAAGATAACATTCAGTAAATCCTTAACTCATACATCCTTAAGGAGCAATCATCCTTCAGGGATACAAAGTACAAAGGTCTCACACTCCTAGATCACATTGTCTTAATCACATCAGTCAGAAAGTCTACTTTCTTCTTGATTGGAGACTAGCTTCCAATCATCTCAAACTCAACCAACCTTAAGAGGTACAAAGTACAAAGCACAAAGTTCTCCCACCCCTAGGTCACAGTAAATCAGGATCTTGTCAGTCAGCCCTAAGTACCGAAGGAAAGGTCCTTTCATCTTGGCTTAAGGCTGACTCCCAAACTCCTTGGTTCCTCTTCCATATTCCCAGCTCTTGCCTGGATTCACCCAACTATCACCTGGATTCCCAGGTAGGCAACTCCTGGTCCAGCTCCTGGTCCAACTCCACAAACTAAGCTTAGCACAGTCACAAAAACATTCATCCACATTGGCAGCACTATCATCAATTCATTTTCTGCCTGTAAGATCAACACATACCCACCAACAGGGTCTGAGAAATCAACAGAAATCATCAGTAAAGTCCTGGGACCTCTGAAAACATCAGTAAAACCCTTCTCCAGGACTTCTCTAAACAGACAATAAAAAATTCCTCTTTCTGGTCTTCTGAACTAGTTGTAAATTCCCAAGGCTTATGTAATAGCAGCAATATCCTCTGTCAGCAGACAGGTCTGATAAAATAACATCAACACAAGCAGACAAAGTGGCAACGCCACAGCCATGCTTCCTCCTGGTTCTTCTTAGTCCCAGCTATGCTCAACTTTTATATACCATTAGCCCTTCCATGTTCTGCTCACCTCTTATGTCCTTCCTGTTCCAGTTTTGGTGAGTCTCTCCCACTGTGGTTTTCACAGGTTCTATTTCTGACAAAGTTGATATAATCACAGGTGAGGCTCAAAGGTACTTGAAAAGCTTAAACAAGGTGCTAACTACTTGAATAACTGAAACAAGGAGATAAATACTCTTTTGCTTGCAATGACATGTACATGCAAGCCTCCATGCTCCCCATGGGTTTTTCTTTTTTCTTTAATTTTTTAAATAATTATTTATTTTATTTATTTTCTTGTTTACATCATTCATTTTCATGAGATTTTGAGTTACAAATTTTCTCCCTGTCTTTTCCCTACCCCCAACCCCAAAGCAGCTATCCCAGTGTACAGCCTCTCCCCCAATCTGCTCTCTTTTATGTCTTCCTCCAATGGCCCTCTAACTTTCTGGTAGAGCACAGTGGGCCTCCCTCCCTGGGTACCTGTATATCTTAATTCCCTGTTGCATGTAGTTAATAATAATAACAATTATATATATATGCATATAGATAGATAGATAGATAGATAGATTGATAGATAGATAGATATAGACAGATATTTAATGTTTGATTGTAGAACTTTATTCTAGATTCTTTTGGTTCCTTCTTCATCACCCACTCCCACTGGGAGGACAAGTAATTATAATTACACATAATATCTTCACAGTGGACATATTGTGAGAGACTGATTATATGTCTCTCCTTCCTATCCCCCCCCTCCTTGTTCCATTCTCTACCCTGTCCCTGTCCCTTTACTGAAGTGTGTGCTTACAGTGTCCCTCCCCTAGACCCTGCCCTCCCCTCCATCATCCCCCCTCTTGTCCCCATGCCCCCTACTCTTCTGTGTGGCATGATGCCCAGTTTAGAGTTTATGCCATTTCTTCCCTAAGTCAAATTCAATGAGAATAATTGAAAGCAAAGTTGTAACAGTTACTCCTTGCCTCTTCTACATGGGATGATTAACCCCATTTTGTCTCTCCCTGTCTCCTCTCATTCTATTCCTCTTCCACCTCAGAATTTCACCTTTTAAAGTATGATCCCTTCATATTCAATTGATCCTGTACCCTCTATGTACACATATACACACATGCTCAGATATGTATTCATACACATATATGGCCTCCTATATAGACATATGTGTAGCTATACATCTATATACATTTGTATTCCCTTCACCTATCCCCATACTAAGAAAAATTTCATAAGTTACTATTATCATTTTTCCATATTGGCATGTAAGTAATTCAAATTTGACAAGTTTCTTATGATTTATTTCCCATGTTTACCTTCTCATGCTTCTTGTGTTTGAATGTCAAATTTTTTGTTCAGTTCTGGTTTTTTTTCCAGCAAGAATGCTTGAAAGTCCTCCACCTCACTGAGTGACCATATTTTCCCCTGGAACATTCTGCTCAATTTTGCTGGGTAGATGATTCTTGGTTTTAATCCCAGGTCCCTTGATCTCTGGAATATCATATTCCAGGATCTTCAGTCCCTCAGTGTAGAAGCTGCCAGATGCTGGGTTATCCTAATTGTGTTTCCACAGTATTCAAATTGCTTTCTCTTGGCAGCCTGTAATATTTTCTCCTTGATCTGGGGATTCTTGAACCTGGCTATAAAATTTGTAGGTGTTGAGCAACATTGCTATGAACCCTACCTGCTGAGCTGCTTTCAGCAAGAGATGTGTTTTCTGTATTTTTGTGAGTTTTGGAGTCCTAAAATTTGTTTAGAATCGTATTTTATCAATATTTAAGGTGGCTATGTGGGAGCTGCAAAACTTTGCTGCTTCTACACCACCATCTTGGTTCTGCCCCCCCCCCATCCATTTTTCTGTAAGCATTATGGGAAATTGCTCATTCCATTCCACTGAGGTTGGGATCCCTCACCTATGACCTAATCCTTTAACTAGACCCTCTCCATCATCTAATACATTAACATATTCCTTCTCTCTTTTTAAAGTTCATAATTACTATTGTGCAATCAGCATAATTACATTATAAATTTCCCTGTGTTGTCTTATTAAGTTGCTAGTTGCTCTTAGAACTAAGCCCATTGGAGGCATCATTCCCTATACTTGGATTAGAGTTTGTATAACTTTGAATTCTTTGAGACAAAACCTCCCACAACAATCCATGAAACCACAGCACTCTCAAACCAGTTCCATTTAGACAGTAACTTTTAGATTAGCTTATACAAAGGAATAGTTACTTCAAAGGTACAATCACAAATATACAAATACTTTACCCAACATGAGGGGTTTAATACTTTCTCTATATCATCTCAGTTTCTGAGAAGGGGCAGGATTCACAGTGTAGATCTGTTGATATATCACACAGTCCCAAATTCCAAGTCCAAAATCCCATGAGCCTTTAATTCCAAGCATTCTGGCTTCTTCCATATTCCCTGTCAGGTTTACTGGTTGTAATGTCTTGCCTCAAAATCTGATACCAATGTCACTATATCTCAAGCTCCTGAGTTCAGCTGGGATCTCCACCAGCACCTGAAACTGAGGACAAAGATGCCATCAGAAACAGAAAGACCTTATGCCCATCTGGGTAAACAGCAAAATTATCATCATCAAAAACAACAACAACAACAACAACAAGAACAACATTTCTCTCAGTTCATGATACCCTTGCTGTGGGTGAGCTATGTGTGATCTTTGCCCTCTGGACACATCCGGAAAGTAAGACGTATCCTGAATTGGTAGTTTTTAAATGACAGATTATCATGCTGCCAAGTACCCATTCTAAGGAGACTGATCCCAAATGCAGGTTAGGAGAATATAGAATGAGAGAAGAACCCCTCTCAGAAGCAGGGTACCTCTATGTCATATGGCATTTGCTTATTTTGTTTTGTTTAAAATTGGTTTAGAGCTTATTATCATATTATTACTGTCATAGATACAACTAAGTAGGACAGTGGATAGGCTACTAAGCCTGGATTCAGGAAGTCTTACATTCAAATCCAGCCTTAGACACTAGCTATGTGACCCTGAGTAAGGTACTTTACCTCTGCTTTCCTTGATTTCCTCAACTATGAAGTGGAGATAATTGTACCTCTCACAGTTGTTGTGAGGATAAAATGAGAAAATTTTTGTAAAAAGCTGACCGTAGTTCCTGGCACATGTAGGCTGTATTTTGTTGTTGTTCCATCACTTCCAACTCTTCATGACCTCATTTGGGGTTTTCTTGGCAAAGGTACTGGAATGGTTTGCCATGTCCTTTTTCAGCTCACTTTATATATGAGGAAACTGAGGTAAACTCAGGTCTTTCTGACTCTAAGTCTGGCATTCTATGTACTGCTCCACCTAGCTGCCCTAGTAGATTCTGTATAATTGGTTATCCCCTTCCTTTTCTTTCTCCCCTGCTTTACTTTCAAATGTTAATCATACATTTCCACACGCCCCCATTACTACTTCTCCCATATACTCCATAGATACTTCAACAACTTGGGTTTCTAAAAGGATCATATTCGTTAATTTTTTTTAATTTAAAAGTTCTTCATTGAGATCACATTTTTGTTTGGGATGAGAACAGGAAAATGCTCTAGTCATTTCAGGTGATATTTTTTTTCTGTTCAAGGATAAAGGACTGTTTGTGGGCTTCCTAGGTTTTGAATTTGTTTTTGCCTTCATGTAGGAGTGGTAGGCAGGGTGTGGTTCAGTGTTTGGAGAAGACTAGAGAAGACAGGGAGTTTCTGGAAAGACTTGGCTATGCTTTCAGTAGGGGAATCTCAGCCATGTTGAAACTCTTTGCAGTGTGATGTGTGGCATCAACTCCACCATCATCATTCCTTTTCTTTACTTTTTGCTTTACACCTTCCTTATGAATGTTGTTTTCTTGAGTTTAGTCCTTAATGTGCATTTTCTTGTGTTCTGTATTGCATTGCCTCGCATTTGCCTAGAAAAGAGCCCTAACAATTAGACTAGTGTTATATTAGAAATCAGGAAGACTAGTTACACTGGCAAATCTTGGGCAGATCTTAGATTGATCATCCATAAAGAGAGAACAATAGCAGCACCTACCCAACATGGTAGTTGTGATTAAATTTTGCAAACCTTAAAGTGTTATATAAATAAAACTTTTATTAAATATAGAATTTATATTGTACTTTAAGATTTATAAAACATTTTACAAACATCATTTAATTTTATCCTCATAATAACCCTGAAAGAGGAGTATGTACTATTATCATCCACATTTCCAGATGAGGAAAATGAGATTGATAGAGGTTGAGTGACTTGTCCAGAACTGCACATTTATTAAATATCTGAAGCTGGATTTGAACCCAGATCTTCCAGATTTAGCATCCTGTCCACTGTGCCACCTTGCTGCCTTATTATTAATCATTATAATCATAAATATTATTATTATCCCAGGTAATATAACATAGCACAGTATAATGTAAAGTGACATATGATATGACACTCCCAGGTATACACATAACTGTGGTGGAGTTTGGTGAATGTGAACGCAAACTTCATAAAGCTGATGAGATTTTATTTTTAGAGAGGTCTACTAACACCGCCCCTTCCTTTATGATTTTCAGGGGGGGGAGGTGGTGGTGGAAAGAATCTAGTTCTCAGAAATGAAAAAAAAAATGACTGCAAATCTCTTCCAGTTGCTTCCTTACCCCTAAAAGGAAATACTAAATGATAGAAAGTCAATCACAAACTTACTAAATTGGCTGCTTAGCTCCTTAGCAAAAACACTATAAAAACATCAAAGCAGAAACATAAAGTCAAAACTAATGCCTTTCCTCAAAAAATAATATTGTTTATGGCAATAGCATTCCTTTGGCAGGCAATCACAATCTAAGCACCTTTCTTATACCTTAAGTAATGCCATATAAACTTCAAAATCAGTTGCAGTGGAATATATCAGTCAGATGTTTTTATGCTGGGAGTGAAGGAGGCAAGTAAGTCTGTATTCTGTTTATAAGCAAGCTCCTTATGAGAGTTGAGTCTGTCTAGACAGTTAGGATAGAGGGAATATAAATAAAAAGTACCATTTTCATGAGTAGGGCAAGAACAAAGCATTATGATAGCACTTTGAAAACCAGCAAAGAGCAATTATAATGTACAATTTCAGATTATGCTATGTATATTCACATATAGGTATATATGATATGCTTGCTTATATATAGCCTGACGTAGTAATATGCATTCAAATTTTAAAATTCTTCTTTAACATTTTCCATCATCTATCTATCTATCTATCTATCTATCTATCTATCTATCTATCTATCTATATGTCTATCTATCATCTCTCATCTATCTATCTAATCTGTCTATTTATCTCTCTCTCACCTATCTCATCTCTCTCTCTCTCTCTCTCTCTCTCTCTCTCTCTCTCTCTCTCTCTCTATCTCCTCAAACTGTCTTCCTATATCTCTCCTTTGTTTTTTTTCAGGCAAATTCCATGAGGAATTGTCCACCCTCGTTGCCTTCAATTCCTCATTCCTTTCTTACTCTTCAGATTTTTGCAATCTGACTTCCACCCTGATCAGTCAAAGGGAACTGCTATTTTAAGGTCACCAATTATCTCTTAATAATCAGATCTGATGACCTTTCCATATTCTTCTTCTAGACCTCTTCAGCTTAGACAGTGTGAGCATCACCTGCTCCTGGACACTGTCCTCTTCCTGCCTTTTGATACTGCTTTCTCTATATATCTATCCTACATGCCTGGCTGGCTGCTCATTCTGTTTCCTTTGTTGGATCACCAGTTGCAACATGCACCCTAATTTAGGTGTACCACAAATTCTTGTCCTTGGCTGCCTCTTTGTCTCTATTTTATGATTACCAATTCACTCATTGGGGCTTAATTATCATTTCTGATCTGATAAGTCCAAAATCTTTACATCCAGATTATTCTTTCTTCTGAATTCGTGTTATTTAAAAATTATATACTAGACATTTCAAACTGAATATTCAATAAACGTTGCAAATTCAATTTGTCTAAAATTGATGTTATCATCTGATCTCCATAACCTACCCCCTTCAGAAGTTTCTTATTACTGTTGAGGGCATTGCCATTCTACCAGGTGCCTTGGTTTACAACTCCAGGGTCATCAATGACTCCTTATCTGCTCAATTGCAAAATTTTCATGTTTCTATATAAAAGGTATCTCTTGAATTTACCCCTTACAGCAAGTGGTTCTCAACCTTCCTAATGCTGTGAACCTTTAATACAGCTCCTCACGTTGTGGTAACCCCCAACCATAAAATTATTTTCATTGCTACTTCATAACTGTAATTTTGCTACTGTTATGAATCATAATGTAAATATCTGATAATCAGGATGCATTTTCATTGTTACAAATTGAACATAACCCACAGTTTGAGAACTGCTGTGGCTTACACACTTTCATCTCATCTTTTTTTTTAATAGACTTTGTTTTTGAAAGACAGTTGAAATTTTTTTACAAAGAGATGATTATTTATTTCAAAAGATAATAAAAATTATAAACACACTTTCATCCAAATGTAGGAGGAATAATTCCCCTCCCTTCTTTGTATCTCTTCTTTTGGATAAAAGAATTTGGTTCTTAGCTTAGTTCAGTTCCCAGAGAATACAGCGCAGGTCCAAAGCAGAAACATACAAAACTCAGGTCCCTGGCACTCTTGCTTCTTAGGGTTTCCATGACTGGATGGGCTGACTGTACCACCATGTCTGTAGTTCTGGTTTCAAGGTTTCAGTGGCTCAAACTGCCCCTTCTGACCTCCAAAACTGAGGGTAGACAACATAGAGCAGAAACAGACACCCTTAGGCTTATTTCTCAAAATGCTGGTAAAGGAGGAAAAATAGAAGAAGTTCCTCTTCCAGTCTCACTGATCCTCTTTAGAGAACCCAGCTAGGCACAACAGCTAGGAGAAAAGGGAAAGACAGTATAAAGAACAAGCATAAAATTCCCTCTCACTACTTTTTTTTACCCCAATTTTTACAATTTGTTTTCTTGTTTACATTATTCATTTTCATGACATTTTTGAATTACAAATTTTCTCCACGTCTTTCCCTGCCTCAACCCTAAAACAGCAATCCCACGATAAAGCCCTTCCCCTGCTCTGCTCTCTTACTTTCTGGTAGGGCAGGGAGGGTCTCCCTATCTCAGCTCCTGTATATCTTAATTCCTAGTTGCAGGTATTGCAGAACTTTATATTCTAAATTTTTTCGATTCCTCCCTTGTTCCCCACCCCTACTGGAAGGACAATCAATTCAATACAGGCTGTGGATGTGTGATTATACAGGACATCTTCATAGTGGACATATTGTGACAGTGATCATCTGTCTCTCCTTCCTATCCTTCCCACCCTCCTTATTCTGTTCTCGACCCTGTCCCTGTCCCTTTACTGAAGTGTGTGCTTCTAGCATCCCTCCCCCAGACCTCACCCTCCCCTTCATCATCCCCACTCTCATCCCCATGCCCTCTACTCTCCTGTGTGGCATGATGTCCAGTTTAGAATTTATGCCATTTCTTCCCTAAGCCAAATTCAATGCTCTCTCACTACGTTTAAAGACAGCCAATCAAAGAGGCTACCTCCACCCAAGGAGTAGGAGATGTAGGGAATTCCATGTTAGAAAAACTGGGCATACTCAAAGACTGGGTTACATTATATTTTCAAATTTGAATTCTCTGTCTTTCCCCTTGCCTCATCCATTAAGAGGACAAGAAGAGCAAAACCTTTTACAAATATGTATTATCATATAAAGCAACTTCTTGCATCATCTCATGCTTGGACTATTGGAATAGCTTTGTAGCTAGTCTCCTAACCTGAGGTATCTACAATCTTTGCAATACATCTTTTATGTAGCTGCTAAAGAGATTTCTCTAAAGCACAAATCTGATGATGCCAATGCCCTAATCATACAAAGTCCTCTCTTTGGCATTTAAAGTCTGAGACAACATGAAAATAAGCTAACTCCCTTTTTTGTGCACAATGTATGTAATCTGGCCAAGTTTGTCTTCTCCATTTTTCTTACATATTGTCCTCAATCTCCCACAATCTTGACCTTGTCATTATTATCCTTCATGCATAGAATATTCTAAGATCTTTTCTTCTTAGAAGTCCTAGTTTCCTTTAAGGTTCATCTGATGCTTTGTCTTCTAAATAAATTTTGTCTTGGTGTCCACAAGTATTACTTCTGCCTCCCCTGGTTAAAATAAGCTCTTTAATGGTCAGGTTAATTTTGTTTCTGTCTTTTTATTCCCAGTTTCTAGCATAGTGCCTGGAATACAGTAGGTACTCAATAAAAGCATATTGATTAATATATTTTTATTGTTTATCTATAGATATTTATAGTAGGATAAAAGGCTAACCTAATTTTTGAAAAAATTCTTTTTAGTTTTCAACATTCATTTCCACAAGATTTTGAATTACACATTTTCTCTCCATCTTTTCCCTACTCCCCATCGCAAGATGGTGAGCCTAATGAATACCTCTTCCCCAAATCTGCTTTCTCTTATATCCTCCTCCAACCCCCCTGTAACTTTCTAGTAGGGAAAGATATATTTCTATACCCTAGTGCCTGTGTTTCTGTAATACCATGCACAAGCAGCTTCCCAAAAGAACGCTACTGTGAATAAATTTTAAGGTTCTGATTACATGGTATAGTGAACACTCTATTTAAGAACAAATAAAAGGAAAACATTCACAACAAATCAAGATACAGTATCCACAACATTATGTCTAATCACAGAAAATCACAATATAGTGTTCACAACAGCTTATCATTGAAATGGCCATGTAGTTTTCACCAAAGCGGTCATGGTATTTAGAACAAAGAACAGAAGAACAATCATCTGGCATTCCTAAGATGGTTTTCCTCCTTACTCATTCAGTCATCTTAGAATACAAGTCAATCTTCCAATCATGGGGCAACTAGATGAATCAGTCACTTATTTAACAATCAGTTACTAAGTATCACTAATCATTAAATACAATCATTAGAAAATACATAAGCCCCCCTCCCCTAGTAAATACATAAACCCCCCTCTCCAAGGAGAGATCTTTTCTTTATCTTGACTAGGGGTGGCTTCTCAGATTCCCTGGATCCCCTTCCCTGGTCCCAGCTCCACATGAATCCACCAAACAGTCACCTGGATTCAGAGGCAGACAGCTCCCAGGTCCTTGTCCAATCCTCCAGGCAGTTCCTGCTACATGCTGAAGTTCACAGAGTCCAGTCCATCTCAAAACCTTCACAGTTTCTGTTCCTGTTGTGCCGAGAATAAGAGCGAGCTGAGACCTGGGTTCAAGGTAAATTTAGGTGTTGATTTATTGATCAAGCACATGACTACCTGGAGTATAAACTCAAATCAGGCAGTCCCTAATGGATCTCACAGACTTGATTATATAGGTCAGAAAGAAGAACTACAACCAGGAAGGGGGCTAGCCAAAGGTATGATGTTACAGAAGCTAGAAGAGTGGATTGGTTAGCTGTTTTGGGAATATGGTACAGGGGTACAAAAGCATAAGGGTGAAATCCCTGATGACATAAGGGTTCTTCCCAGAACAGGTGGGGTGCAGGGTCATGGGGAGGGGGACTGGAAAGTCCCAGGGTCATGTTCTGGGCAGAGGGTGTGGGATCTGGGTACAGGGTCAAGTGAAAAGTGGAACTGGAAAATCCCAGAATAGACCAGGGTCATATTCTGGGCAAAGGCTGTAGAGACCCTGCTTTGTCAACAGAACAGGACAGGGTGGTCTCTAGTCTAGCACCCCAGGCTAATCCTTGTACAGTATAAGGAAAAGTACAGAATGCTAATTTGAGGAAGTAGGGGGAAAGGAAGTATGCCTTAGGCAACTTGCCCAGACTTTTGCCTTAAGCAGTTTCTAGCTGTGATAGAGAAACAAGGGCAGAAAGTAAAAGTAAAAAGGGGCTTGATGGTGGGACACAGGTGGGCCACGCTCAGGTGGTGGGCAGGTGACCTGGGATTTGAATTAGGGCATAACATTCCCAGGAATTCAAGGTCCAACCAAGCCACAAACAAAGTCTTAACATCCTCATAATGCTTCCTCAGTCCTCGGGCAGTTCAGCTGACCCTAGGACCCAGAAGAAATCTCAGCCTTCCAGGCAGCAGCAGCCACTTTGATATTCTAGGAAGCCTTCCAGACAGAAACTTCAGTCTTCACCAAATCTCTCAGCAGAACAGCTTCTTCCACCAGGGTCTTGTCAGAAGAATATTCTGAATGTGCCTCTCAGAGGTCTTTCTTATACATACATACACATAAACACATTGGCTTCCTTTTTCAGCCAACCCCTTCTTATGTCAGCAACAGGAGACAGATTTCATACCTTCAGTTTGTTTTTTTTTCCACAGAGGTTTGATTAGTTACTAAGGGCTAAGTACCTGCTTACTTGACCTAACAAAAAAGGGGTCTTAAAATTTAAATTAATTAAAATTGCAGGACTTGGAGGGGCTGAAATATCAGCCAGACAAGTTAAAATAATAGTAAAAATTGGACAATTACCTAAGAAAAAATATACTACCTTTATTGTACCCATTCTTGAATATGTCATTGGAATAGATATATTGAAAGGTATGACTGAATTTACCTGAAGGAAGAGCACCAGCAGGACAATCAGTATTTCTCTCAGTGAACACCTGGAAGCTGCAACTTTTGCTGAGACCCTCCTTCTGGGAATTTTTGCCAAGAACTTCCAAGAACCAGGCTGATGAGCTACTTCGAGTGAGAGAGAAGGATTCCTGCTTAAGGGAGCCTATTCTGTTGTTAAGGCTTGGGAATGTAGGTGCTCTCTGCATTAACAATGTGTATCAACTTTGTGACTACTATAATGACTTTGGCTTTCTGATTCCGGGACTCAGTTTTCTGGTATTTGAATAAAGGCTTTGGTTCTGTCCTCCATGAGAAGAGTCTGCTACATGTTGTGTTTCACAACTATACCAACATATTCATAACTGCCATGGATGTTGAGAATATCGCATTATTGTTATAATATCTTATTTCCCAAGGTTAACCTCATTTTTAAGAAGACATGGGTTCTAGTCCTGTCATATGAGCTTATGTGATTCTGGGTGAATCACTTAACCATTTGAATATTTTCCAACTTGATAAGTTGTATAATATTTACTGATCCATATTAGTAGAGGAAGTATCCTAAATGAGATACTCTCTGTACCAATGAAATTATGGGCCATATAAAGAGATATACACAGATTATACATATGAATGCATGTATTCTTATGTATATGACTATCATATTGATGACACAATCTTATATCCCCATCTTCCTTTTAGCTGTCTCTAACTAGATGCCTAATAGACATATTAAACTCAGTATTTATGAAATGAAATTCATTATTTTTCCCCATAAACTGCCCTATATCTTTTCTATTACTATAAAGGGCAACATCCTTCTCCTCTTTGCTCCTCAGACTCACAACCTAGGAATCATTTGGGACTTCTCACTTTCTCTCACCCCCATTTTCAAACTGTTGCTAAAATCTTTGAATTTCACCTTTACAACATCTCTCATACATACCCTCTTCTCTCCTCTGACATTGCCACCACCAGAGTGTAGGTCTTCATCTTCTCAGGTCTTCAATACTGTAATAACCTGCTGGTGAGTCTTTCTGATTCAAGTCTCTCCCTGTTCTTATATGTCCTCCACTCTGCTACTAAAGTGATTTTCCTAAATCAGAGGTCAAATCACGTCACTTGTCTCCTCAATAAAATCTAGTGACTCCCTGTTGTCTCCAGGATAAAATTTTAAAAATTTGTTTATAAAAATTCATATACCTTATTCCTTAATTGCCTTAAGCAGTTTCTAGCTGTGACAGAGAAATAGGGGCAGAAAACAAAAGTAAAAAGGGGCTTGATGGTGGGACACAGGTGGGCCACGCTCAGGTGGTGGGCATTCATAATTCATGTGACTTATTCCTTAATACATATTTTTTAGAACAGTGACACTGACCTCCTGACCTTCGTAGGAAAAAGACACTCATTCTTTTGACTGCAAGCCTTTTCTCTGTATATCCCAGAGACTGGAATGTTCTCCCTCCTTCATTTCAGTTACTGAATTCTCTTGTTTCCTTTAAATGCCAACCAAGCTTCTACCTCTTATAGGAAGTCTTCACCAACCCTTCTTAATTCCAGTTCTTTCCATCTGCTAATTATCTTCTATTTAGTCTGCACATATCTTGCTCTGTATACTGTCTTACGTACAAAATGTTAAGCTTTTTGAAGGCAAAGATTGTCTTTTGCCTCTCTTTTGTATCTTTTTCACCCCATACAGTATCTGGCATATAACAGTATTGAAGTTTTTTGGCTTAAGAGTGCCCAAGACTCCCAAAATACCAAAATGCCGGGTTCTGCCAAATGAATTCAACTCAAGCCTTCTCTCAGACAAAGTAAAACAAAGTTTATTAAAGATTTGCCATAATGGGTAGACTCTTAAGGAGTCTAAGTATTTGTGATGCTTTTGTTGACAAGTGGGCCAGAACAATCTGACACAAATTGAGTCTGTGCTTCACTAAATCTCAGCACTTTTATGGAGGCAAGGTACATCTTATGTACAGAAAGAATGTAGGATGGATCTAGGGGTAGTCTAGAGGAAGGGTTAAGGGAAGATCTTAAGGAGAAGTCTAAGAAGGATCTTGAGGAACTGAGGGTCAGACTCCAGGAATGGGATTAAGGGTGGGAAATAGTTTAAGGTTTCCTGGAGATGACAGACAATGGAAGGCTAGGCTAGCTTAAGGGTAACAGATTTTGACAGGATCAAGGGTGGGAAGTAACTGGACAATGGAGGGTTAGGCTAGGTCAAGAGTAACAGAGATTCCCATCTAGTGATAAGGAAAGTCTTACAGCTTCAGGCAAATACCCTGTCAAGTGGGAAAATTCAAGAGAGTTCCCAGAGCCTAAACCCCATCAGAAGGTGCTAACAAAGCATTGATTGATTTATCTCTATTTATATGTGTATGTGCATATACTTCTCCATATTTTTATACAAATAAAAGAGGACTATTTTCTTCAAGCAGATTTCAGCCTCCTATTGTTCTCTCCTTCAAACCCTGAATTTGGAATTTATTAAATGGACACCCTGCAAAATTTTTCCCTTTCAATTCTCCAGGAACAAAGGGTCTTTTCACTTGTGTGATTTTGTTATGTTGATCTTTAATATTGGTATTAAATGGCAAAGACCTAAAAATAAGATTTTTTTCAGAATCAACAGCTCTGTTTTGAGACTATAAAGTATACTTGGGGTGTTTTTTTTTCTCCAGTGTTCAAGAGATCTAATTTTCATATATGTGTTACTCAACAGAAGCATTTTACAACTGTGATTTTATTGTAAGAAAGACACCTGGGAGTATTACTTAGTAAGATAGTGTCATGACCTGACTCATTTGTATCTTCATCCTGAGATTCCTTTTCCATATTCAGTGGAGACAGAGAAAAGTCCACAAGACAGTGTTGACAACTAAACAAGGCTTACTAAAATTTGTTGGATCAAGAGATCACCTATAGACAGTGATTTGCAAACCTTAAAGCTCTACGGAAATGTAAACTTCTGTTGTTGCTTTGCAATATGTGAACAAAATGCAATGATGTCTATATTTCCTTTGTAATAATTGATATTTAAACTATTTATCCTTGATTTGATCTTTATAATGTTAGTGCATTTTCTATAATTTCCTATTTGGGAACTTACGTGGGAAAAACTTATTTGGAGAAACAGAATGGGGAAAAAACCTTGTTTGAGAGTCAGAAAAGCCTGAGTTATCTTAGATTAAATAACCCAAAACAAGTCATCTAACCTCTGAAGGCCTCAATTTCCTCATTTGTAAAATGGAGGCAATGAAATTCTAAGTACTTCCTTCCTGTGGCAATAGAGACACTCATATAAAGGGATTCCTATAAAGCTCTTTGAAAATTCTAACGTGTTGTATAAATGTCAGCTACTGTTATGTTATCATTATTTTAGCCTTAAAGTGCTAAATAAATGTGTTATTATTTACAGTGATCATGTTTATGCCAATATGAGGCATTGAGCTTTATTATGCACTATCAGACACTCTGCTGTTACATCAAATGGTATGAGATAGTGAACATTGCAGCAGCCTGGGTTTATCTGCTTCAGTGCCAGATTTCACACATGACAGATTGCAAATTATTATTGTGCCGCTCCACCATATAATCAGATATAGTTATCCCACAGCATCCCCGGTGGTGATGGTGGTTTTCACGGGGTTCTATTTCCAGTGGACTTTCAAGTTGCTTCAGAAAGATTTTTTAAAAAGATGAACTGCTGCAAGGCATTATTTAAAAGTAGAAGATATCACAGTGTTTTGATATTTAAGTGATTTATGGACTTCAATAAATGGCTGCTGAGGGGATGATTGAAACAGCCCTTGGCTTTACAGGAGTTTCATATGGTTAAACATGCAAGTTGAACTCAATTCCACAGTAAAATTCACATTCAAAGCTAAATCCCTGTCCCAACTGAGGTCTTTGTTCAGACTGGCAAAAATCATGACTTCATCCATTTCAAAGGAGGTGTGATCAGGAATGAGTGGAGCACATTAAGATTATGTAGTTCATTTAAAATTCAATTATTCTATTCTTAGTTTTTATGAGATGAATTTCATCAAAATAGGTTACATCTCTGTCATTCAAAACAAAATAAATACCATGCATCAAGTGTACCCCAGGGAAATTAGGGAGAACCAGGCTTTTGTGACAGCTCATTGTAAATCCAGGTGTATGACAACAATGACAAAGAATCAGTTAAGTGATTTGGTGATAAGGGATTCAAAAATCCTAATTTGAAAGAGACAAAGAGTATCTCATTTGATAAGGATTTTACCACTATCCCTTCCATTATAGCTAATGCTCCAGACTGATCTAAGTCAATGTGCCCTCCTCCCAAAGAGCCTTAGTACTTGCTTACTAAGATGCTGTGTCTAAACAATTCAACAACCAATGGCTAACCTCTGGGTCATTAGTGATCTAAAGGATTGATGCTCAAACAGTAGCAATTCAGCCAGAGGGACACAGGATTTAGAAGTGGAAGGTACCTTGAAAATCATTTTATCCAACTTCATATTTTACAGATAAGAAACAAGAGAGTCAGAGAGGAGAAGGGACTTGCCCAAGGCATGTAGGAAGTATGCATGTAGTAGAGCTAGGATTCAAACCTATATCTTCTGAATAAAGGCTCTCTTATTGCTGAAAAAACTGAGACTGAGGGATTAAATGATTTATCCAATATTATACAGTTGGAAAATATAGATTATTTCAATATTAATCATGATGAGGATATCCAGAAATTTATAAGATTATTTTATTCTCACCATAACCTGGGAGATAGTCTGTTTTATTATGTACATTTTACAGAAGAAGAAACTCAGCAAATTTGCTCAAGCATTAGTAATTGTTCTGAGAAAAGATTTGAATTCAAATCTTCCTGAATCAAGCTTTATCCAAAGTGCCACCTAGCCAAGAATTAATAAGACTGGCTTTACATTAGAAAAAAAATATTTGGGGAATCTGCTGACCTTTTCTCTTACTCTATAGTTTAAAGGAAAGTGGGTTGGTGTTCTCTAATGGAGAGATCTACAAGGGCATATTAAAAGGGGAAAACTCAGGTTTTAATTAGTTTCTACTATTGAAATTTATGCTATTAAGGGAAAAATACTCTTAACTAAATAAGGAATATAAATAAGTACAAAAGATAAAATAGATTTTTTAATTACATGAAATTAAAAAAATCAATTTGAATAAATTTAATGCATCTAGAATAGGAAGATAGGAATTCAAATGGGAAAACAATATAAAATTTCTCACATTAGGATTTAATATCTAAGATATATAGAAGACTAATTGAAATATATAAGACCAAAATTATGACCAAATAAACAAGGGAATTAGAACCAAAAAATGAATTTGTTCTCAATAGAATTACAAATAATTAGCAACCATGTGAAAGTATTCCAAATCACTAATAATTAGAGAAATGATAATCAGAACAATTCTGAAGTTTCATTTCTCATTGAGCAAATTGGCAAGAATGACAAAATATATGAATAATCAATGAGGAAATGTGGAAAGAAGGCATGGTAATGCATGGTTGTTAGAAATAGTACATTCTGGGAAGCAATTTACAATAATGCAACTGAAGAGGCTAAAATGTCCATAGTCTGTTGACAGGACTTGAAAACAGATTTTATATAGGAGAGATGATAAAGTGTGAGAAATCAAGGATGCTCCAAGGTTGTGAATCTGAGTGACTGGAAAGATGGTGTTATCCTCAAAAACAATAGCGAAATTAAGAAATAGGAAGAATTGGGTAGGGGGGAAATAATGAGTTTGTACATGTTGAGTTGGAGATGTCTACAGGATATGCATTTTGAGACATGAAATAGGCAATTCAAGATATGAGACTGAAGGAGAGCAGTCAAGTCACATAAATCTGAGAATCAGATGCATAGAGATCACAATGGAATTCTAGTCAGCTGATGAGATCAACAAGAAGATAAGTACAGAGCCTTTCAGGTGCCCACAGGTAGTTGCAGTTATCTAGATAAAGAGTCAGCAAGGAATATAAAGAAAGAAGGATCAGACAGGTAGGTGAATAACCAAGAGGAAGTAATGCCATGAAAATCTAGTGAGGAGTATTGCAGAAAGGGTGATAAACAGTATCAGAAGCTAAAGAGAGGTCAAGAAGGATGAGGACTGAGAAAATACCATTAGATCTGACAATTAAAAGATCATCAGTTACTGTGGTGAGAATAGTTCTAGTTGAATAATAAGGGTCAGAAGTGACACTGTAGAGAAATAAGAAAAAGATTTAGAAGAAATGAAAAAGAGACACATATTGCATTTGACCTTCCCAAGGACTTGAATCACAAAAAAAGGAGACATATGGAAAGACAGCTCACAAGAATGCATGGATAAGCTGAGGACTTTTTGGAAGACAGGGATTGGAGGCATATTTGCAAAAATTAGGGAACTGCCTGGTAGAAAGGGACAGAGATTAAACATAAATTAGATAGTGGATGAGATAGAAGAGACAATCTTCTGGAAAAGACAGCGTAGAAAGGGGTCAGTTGTGCAAGTAGAGGGATTTGCCTTGGCACAGAGAAGGGAAACTTCTTTATGAGAGAAAAAGGTAAAACTGGATATTGTGGCCAAGAGCTTCCGGGATATATGAATTGAGGAGGAGGGGAAAAGAGGAAACTCGATAAATGTCCTCAATTTTTTTTCAGTGAAATATGAAGTGAAGTTCTTGTCTGAGAGTTTTAGTGGTGAGTTAGACACTAAGTTAGAGAAGTATAAAAGGAATATTCCACAACATTATGGAATCAATGGAAGTTATGAAAATTTGTAGCAGTTGCAGTCTTACCATTAAAATTTTTTTTCCTCCAGCGCCACTTGGCAGCACAGTAATAAAAACACAAACAGTGGATGGTGGGGATAATCCAAGTTTGGCACAACAAGATCAGAGATGGGATAAGGTAGGAAGAGGGCAATATAGATTTGAACTGATCAGCAGGGTAATTTGGGTATTATTGCATATTGCCTTATACCAGAAATTGTGTGTGTTTAAGAATTGAAAGATCATGGGCAACTTTGGAGAGAGAAGTATCAGAAGAATGATTTCTGAAGTTAGAATTCATACAGTTAAGAAAAGAGTGAGAGGAAAAGAAGTGGAGCCCCTAATTATAAATGACTTTCTAAAAAAGTTTAACTATAAAAAGAAGAAAGATTGGGTTGTAGCTAGTGGGTATAAGGTTAGTTATAAGCATGCAGAAGTTATTGGTGTTTCTGTAGGCAGTGGGAAAGAATCCAGGAGATGGGAAGAAATTGAGGGTTATTGAGAGAATGGGAATGTTGATGCGGGCAGAGGGGGAAGCTGCAGAAAAAGACAGGATGCAATGGTATCATTTGTATATGTAGAAAGTTTACCTGGGCAAGGATAAGTGCTACCTCTTTAAATGAAATGACTAAAGATGGAGATAGTTATGGAAGACATCTGAGAACTGTGAGATTAGGAGGAGAGAGGAAGAGGTAGCTATTAATATATAGCCTCATTTTTTTTCACTGAAATATGAGACAAGTTTCTCAATACACATGATGGAGATGATGTCATAGAAAGTTTGACAAGAGATGAAAAGTTTCAGAAAGCTGCTGTGGTGAGTGAGATAGTGAATTTGATTAGGAAGGTACAGGAGGACTATCTTAGAATGGTAATGCCCAGTTGAGATTATACAATACAATATAAATTTGTAGCAGATCCAATTAACATGGCTTCATGATTTTCTCCAGTTTTATTTGCCATGAAATTGATAGGCATGAAAGTAAAGCTGGTGGGAAAAATCCAAAGATGAGACTTTTCAAGGCATTTTGATTATTGGAGTTCATAATGTTGTGGAATATTCCTTTTATGCTATATATTAATAGTGGCAAGAACTGAACATGTTCTCCAAAGAATCAAGATAAGGAATGGAGGAGAGAGAGAGAGAGAGAGAGAGAGAGAGAGAGAGAGAGAGAGAGAGAGAGTGTGTGTGTGTGTGTGTGTGTGTGTGTGTGTGTGTGTGAAACATAGGAAACAAATGGAGTGAGGCATAGAGGGGTGGGAGTTCATGGTGAGGACTAAGTACAGAATTTGGGTTTCTTTGGCAAAAAGAAAGATGGACTAAAAAAAGATTATCATAAGATAAAAGTAATTTCAGAGATCATGAGAATAGACTACTGGTGAGTAATGGCAAAATCAAGTATATCACCATCTCATTTACAGCTGAGATAAAATGGGAAAGTAGAAAAAATGAAATTTAGGATATTTGGAGGAATCACTTACTGTGAGGGCAGGAATTGAAGAGGAAAAAAAGACAGAGAATCAAGTATTGAACTCTTGAAGAAGGAAGATAATCTTAAAGATGGAAGAAAATCTTGATAGAGAACTGCTGCCTGAATTATGAATGAGTGAAAATGTAACCAGTCCTAGAAAAGGCATTCTGGGGAGCTGTATCATCAGGAGGGTGACAGCTCTCAGTGAGGACCAGAAAATGGACAAAGTAAGGAGGAAAAGTTTTGAAATAAAAACAATGATGTTTTTATTTACAACATGACTAATATGGAAATATTTTGCGTGACTGCACATGTATAAACTATGTCAAATTGCTTGCCTTCTCAATGAAGGGAAATGAAGGAGAGAGTGAGAGAATTTGGGACTTGAAATTTTTAAAAGTGTTTAAAATTATTTTTGCATTTAATTGGGCAAAAATAAAACACTGAATTACATATAAAAATGAAAACAAGTGTTTTTAGTTTGTCTTATTCCCAGGTTCAAATCCCAAACTCTTCTAGGGCATAAGCTCCAGGCATCCTGGAATCTCAGGATATCCATAATGGGGTGGCTGGCTGTACTACATTCTTCCTGCTTTTCTGGCTTCAAGGTTTCCAGAGATCCAACTCCCATCTGGTGAAGGTCACCTCAGGTATCTGAAACTGAGGACAAATCATACAGAACAGAAAGTAACACCCCCAGGTCTATACTTTGGAGTAGGCTTAAATGTCAGAGAATCAGTCAGTCAGTCATTAAGTAAGTGAGTGAATGAGTAAGGAAGGGCAATTCCATTGCTTCCCCCACCCCCCACCACCCCCACTGCTCCAATCACTGTTTTAATTCCAAGAATCCCTGCTGAACACAGGAGCAACCCAAAAGATAGTAGAAACGAAAGAGGCCAGCTTGGTCTCACCAGTTTTCAAGTTGTAGGCCAGCAGTTATAGGAGGCTACCCTACCCATGTGGTAGACCCATAGAAAGCTCCATATTAAATACAGTGAACATGCCCCAATCTTATTTTTCATTCACTTATGCATTCATTTATTCATGTGTAAGCTAAAAGCACCTTACCTCTACTATCACTTCTTCAGTTTATTCTCTGTTAAATGGAAATAACATAGCTTAATATCTACAAAAAGCTTTCAAATTGATAGATGAATAAGATTGCATATGTAATCAGTGCAACAGTTTCACTTTGTTAGTGAAACTGTTAAACTGTTAGTTTAAGGAATATTTTATTAAGAATTGAAAAAAGGAAAAAATCTCTCTCAAAGAAAGGATTTTTTTCATAATTACAAATTAAAATTATTTAAGATAGTATTTTCATGTTTGCTTACTGAAATACTTAAAATGAATAATCATTTTTGGAAATGACTTTGCAAATTTTAATTAGTGAGAAGTAATAAAATGTTAATAAGAGAAAACCCATAAGTACAACGAATAAAGTAAATGCATTATTCTTTGAATTAGCTAATTGCTATGTAATCATTATGTAAAATATGAACTATGAATAAACATAAATAAATTCAAGCCATAAAATTACTGCTTCTTGTATCAATTATTATATTTTGGTACAAATATAATTTTGTCTTTGTGAGAAAGTTACTAATAAACAGCATACTGATAAATATCATAGCTATAGCTATAATTCATGATTAATAAAAGAGTTCATGTAAGTACTCCAATTTCCTATTCAACTTTTCTCATTAAAAAATAAAAAATAAATACAGTCTTGCTTATTTCAGCATTTAAGATTCAATGAACTTGGCCAACTAAAAATAAACCAAGGATCCTTTAGGACATTAAAGCCTATGAAATTAGGGACTACCTTTATAACCCAAATAATTACAACCAACCAGGGCTTTATCCAGATGCAAACTGTGTACTCAAAGACTGATAACTTTTATAAATTAGGATGGATCAAGGATACTTAAAAATAACTCAGGATGATTTGTCCACAACTATAAATCCTTTGAGAGAATATTTGATTCATACAATACTATAGGACTATATACTAAGAAAAAAAAAGAATTTGAGATTTTTGTTGGTAGGAGGAAAATTTGGATTTTTTGAAATTATAAGACAGAAGCATCTAAGTTGCTCAGTGTATAGAGTGCTAGTTCTGGAATCCGGAAGGCCTGAGCTCAAATCTGATCTTAGTTATTAGCTATGTGACCTTGAACAAGTTACTTAACCTCTACTTGTTAATTCACTGGAGAAGAAAATGATCAACCATTCCAGTATCTTTTGCAAGAAAGCATCATATGTAATCATGAGGAGTTTAACATGACTGAGCAACAACAAAGTGATAACTGTCAGATTCTTTGCCTATTCTGTGCAAGTACTAAAGTTACAATTCATTATTTCATTGAGAAAACTAAATATATGCCCTAACAAGTAAAAAAAAATCCTGTTTTCTAAGTAGCAAAATAAACTTGAAAGAAATATAATTGAATTTGGTTGATTAATTTTTTCTGATCATCAAGAAAACTTATAGAAAAATGGAGCAATAGAACAGTCAACTGTACCTAAAAATTATAAGATCAAACCCATCAGTTTAGAATGGATATTATTATATATACAGGAAATTTTTTTTCAGTGAATGTCTTATTTATTGGTGGGATCTTTGCTATATAGAAAAATATCACTTAAACAACTTGGCACTTTAGTGTTTCAAGAGTGAAAATTCAATAATTTTTTTCCCTAAATTTTCACATCATGTCTACAGAAAGCTACACCCCCCACATTCACTCTTAAATTGTCAATCTGTATTTATGGAGACAAAGCTAAAATCAGACTTTTAAGCTAGGCAGGGAGATAGATTACATAGATAGGAAGAAAGAAAGAAAGAAAGAAAGAAAGAAAGAAAGAAAGAAAGAAAGAAAGAAAGAAAGGAAGGAAGGAAGAAAGGAAGGAAGGAAGGAAGGAAAGAAGGAAGAAAGGAAGGAAGGAAGGAAGGAAGAATATAGAAAGAAAGAAGGAAGGAAAGAAAGAAAGAGGGAAAGAAAGAAAGAAAGAAGGAAAGGAAGAAAGAAGGAAAGAAAGAGAGAGAAAGAAAGTAAATGAAAGAAAAAGAAAAGAGATAGATAAAGATAAAATATTTGGAGAAAAGGAAGGAAGGAGAGAGGAGGAGGAAGACAAGGAGAAACAGATGAAGAAGAAGAAGAAGAAGAAGAAGAGGCAGAAGAAGAAGAAGAGGAAGAAGAGGAAGAAGAAGAAGGAGAGGAAGAAGAAGAAGTAGAAGGGGAAGAAGAAGAGGAAGAGGAAGAGGATGAAGAAGAAGAAGAGGAAGAGGAAGAAGAAGAAGAAAAGGAAGAAGAAGAAGGAAGGAGGTAGAGGAGGAGGAATAGGAGGAGAGAAAGAGAAAAGAAGGAAGGAGAGAAGAGGACATAGCATAGGCAATAATTTATAATAAGTAATCATTGAAGAATCTTTCTTTAATGCCTTCTGTTGCACTGAAACATGTTGTAATCCTTTTATCTCATTTTAGATTATCTTCTTGAATTACTTTAGTTGAAAAGATTGACCAAAAAATAGCCAGACTTGTGGTGTAACTGAGGAAACCTTGTTAGACAAGTACTCAGATGAACAACTTTTCTAGTTTTGTGTATGCAATTTGGCAAAGTTCTATAGCATAGTTTTAAAAAACCAAGCAATCTACAAAGCACAATAAAGTCTGGGAATAGAACTTTGATGAAGACATATAATTTTATTTATTTGCTATAACTTTTTTTAGATGAGTAAAAAAAATTCTTTATAATGCAAGCATCTATTGTACTACCCTGTACATGATAGCCTAGGGCCATAATAAATGCTGGTTAAGTTGAATGGGATTGTGTTAGTAAATGGAATAACTCTGATTTAAATAGTTTGTTTCACCAAACTAATGCATGAACAAAAAAAGTCCAAAACAAAGAGCAGCCCAAATTTTCCACAAGAAAGTTCCTCAGCATTTTGAAAAGACTCTGTTAAACTTAGGGAACATATGGACAAGAGTCAGAGGATAAGGAGAAAGAGATAGGTTGCAATCTGCATTTTGGGAGAGAATATCTGTACCAAGGAGGTAACAACTAAATTTTCCATTTCTGTTATTTTGCATTTTTTTCTGACCCTTAAAGTGATCTTAAGATGCCAATATATGGAGGTGAGCAAGGTGGACACTCCATAGTATTCCTGATTAGAATAACTCTCATCTGTTTCCATTTTAAAAAATTTAAAATCAGAAACCTTCAACACAGAAAGACAAATTAATTGAAAATCTGTATTACATTTATTGATATCAGATAACAAGATTATCTACATCAGCTGATAATTCAGTTGTTCGGTTGTTTTTAAGTTGTATCTGACTCTTTGTGACCCCATTCAGGATTTTTTTGACACAGATACTAGAGTGGTTTTCCATTTCCTTCTCCAGTTCATTTTACAGATGAGGAAACTGAGGCATACAGGGTTAAGTTACTTGCCCAGGATCACACAATTAATAAGTGTCTGAGTCCAGATTTGAATTTAAGAAGATGATTTTTCTTTCCTCCAGTCTCAGTACTATATCCACTGTTGCTGTCTCTATAGGCCTTAGCAAATACATTAATATAAAATAATTTTAGAATTTTCGGTAGCTGCATAATACATACCTATATGTATCTATGTAGGTATCTACATACATGTGTAACTGGACTTGTTATTTCATTAATATTGAGAACTTCTTGCATGAGGGGATTACCTATGTCAATGCAATAACTTGCCAGGGAAATATTGTATGTATTAGAGAAGAGAAATGAATACACATAATGAATGCACACAATATACATATATACATGCATTTAGATGTGTACATGATACACATATGTATTTTGTATTTGCCTATTTCTGAGGTGAAATTTTACTTAAATTTTTAAACCATGCTGGAATCTTAATAATCAACAGTGACAAGTCAGTATGAGCTAGCTCCAGGATACTTCCTTAATTGTTTTTTTTGTTTAAAACTACACTAAGCTTTTTGGGACACCATGTATATGTATATGTATATGTATATGTATATGTATATGTATATGTATATGTATATGTATATGTATATGTATATGTATATGTATATGTATATGTATATGTATATGTATATGTATATGTATATGTAT